>VWZL01003688.1:261477-317712 GCA_013396915.1 Stercorarius parasiticus
GGGGGGGAATAATTAATCTAGTTCCATTATACAAATATTTAGATGGGAAGGGACCTCTGGTGGTTTCTGCTCGGGAATTTTCTACTCCAAATCCTTGTTTACAGCAGGAGCGACTACAAAGCTAGATCAGGCTGTTCAGGTGGATTCCGAACATCTCAAAGAATCTAGATTCCCCAGGATCTTTGGGTACCTTTTCTAGTACAGAGCCTGAACCACCCTCAGGAGAAGAAATTTTTCCTCATGACCTATCAGAATTTCTCTTAATGCAACCTGGTCCTGTCACCCCTCTCTTTCACTGCGTTGTTCTGAGAAGAGTTTGACTCCTCATTTTTCTCCTCCCCCAATGGGTATTGGAAGATAGTAATTACATCTTCCCCAGGTTTCTCCAAGATGAACAAACTAGCCATCCTCAGCCTCTCCTCATATATCATGTGCTCCAGCACCCTAAGCATCATAATGGTTGTTAACTGTACTCGCTCCACTTCATCATTGTCTCTCTTGTACTGCAGAGCTGAACCAAAGACTTTTTTGCTAGATGTAACCTCATCTGTGCTGAGGCAAATAATCATTTCTCTTACCCTGATGGCTATGCTTTTCCTAACGCATCACACCAAGCAGATGAATGGCATTATCACAAAGGCACACTACACTGCTGACACACATTCAAGTTGAAAGTCTTGTTGCAGAGCTGTCCCCTTTCAGTCAGTCCCTGGCCTAAAGTGAGTCATAAGTTAGAATCATAGAATCATAGAATCTTCACAGTTGGAAAGGACCTTTGAGATCATCGAGCCCAACCATACACACACAAAAAACCCCCCTACAATCTCTGACACTAGAGCATGCCCTGAAGTGCCAAATCTACACGTTTCTTAAATACCTCTAGGGATGGTGACTCAACCACCTCCCTGGGCAGGCTGTTCCAGTGCCTGACCACTCTTTCAGTAAAGTCATTCTTCCTAATATCTAATCTCAACCTCCCCTGCCGCAACTTCAGACCATTTCCTCTGGTCCTGTCATTATTCACCTGGGAGAAGAGGCCAACACCCACCTCTCTACGACCTCCTTTCAGGTCGTTGTAGAGGGCGATGAGGTCTCCCCTCAGCCTCCTCTTCTCCAAACTAAACATGCCCAGTTCCCTCAGCCTCTCCTCATATGACCTCATCTCCAGACCCCTCACCAGCTTGGTAGCTCTCCTCTGGATCCGCTCCAGCACTTCAATGTCCCTCTTGTACAGAGAGGCCCAGAATTGAACACAGTACCCGAGGTGAGGCCTCACCAGTGCCGAGTACAGAGGCACGATCACTTCCCTGCTCCTGCTGGCCACGCTATTCCTGATACAAGCCAGAATGCTGTTGGGTAGATCACAATGAAATAACATTCCAGACTTTCACGTATATTTTCTTCTGAGATAAATTATTTTTTCAAGTTTGACTTTTGACCATTTTTTTATTTCCTGCAACTCCATGTTCAAATATTTAATTATTCTGTAATCAGCTTCCATATTCTTTCCTTATCTTACGTGTAGTTCAGACTCAATCTTTCATAAAGGCATCAAATCCACTTCAACCTCAGAGCCATACTAATTCCGCTTCTAAAAACTCTAATGGATTGGTCTGAATTAGATGCAGGCCTCCCACCTTATACTCTGACTATTGGGGGACAGAAGAACCTCAACAATCCCCTTTGGAGGTAGCAATTTTTTGTAAAGCAAAGCATCTGCTGTGTGGGTCTAGAGAATATTATCTAGAGAGGAAAGCCTTTTCTTCTCAATATCTTCTTTGTGTCTTCACAGAAATTTGCAGATGATGTGATCTGTTGTGAAGTCGGGAGCAGGAGGTGAATTAGTTTTGGACTGTATTAATTTTGCAGAGATTTTACAGTGTTCTCAGAGACTTCTTAGAGTCAATTCTGGAGAGAGTGTAAAAGCAACCTGAACAGTAGAGCCAGATGGCTCTTGTCAGCTCTCTGATTTCTCACTCTCACCTTTTAGATGTATAGTAACCTACAGTGTTCCTTGGGCCATCTCCCTCCCTTGGATTTCAGCCATCAGCCTCAAGGTGTTTCATGTGCTTAAGTCTTGTTCTGCACAGTGCATCTGCTGTATAGCTGCACCTGGGATAGAAGAATGCTTTGGATATTTCCCTGACCAGAAACCATCCAGAGAAGATTCTATATGGTGACCAGCTACTATATGGTGACTCTAGGGCTTCCATTCTCCTTTGCTAGACTGAACATAGTCCATTTAGATGTATTTTATTTTGAACTGCTGAACTCCAAGTGATAACCCAGGAGACTGGAATCTCTTCCCTAAATAAACATTGCACAGAGATAATGCAGATTTCCAGCCTGCCAATTCTTTGGCAAACATTCAAGTTCAACATCTTTAGTTCATTCTTGACTTTGTCTAGTAGTAACAACTGTCAGGAAGGGATGGTGACAGTGAAGGCTTCATCAATATTCCTGAAGAACCTGCTAAACTGAGGAACATTCAAAGATTTTGAAATGAGAAATGTCGTCTATCACCTGCCTTGCGTGAACAAACTGTTCCTTCTACAGTTAGATCAGGCAACTGACTACAGGTTGAAGGGGAATCCTAAAATTGCATTTTGTGGGAGAACTGTTTCTTTTTCAGTCACTGCATGTCTTGTATGCCTTCTGCAGCTGCAATCTCAGCCTAGAATTTTCATCTTGACTCATTGAAGAATGAAAGCTGTTTGTTTGTTGAACTCTTATTCCATGCTGCTCCTGAAGGAGAGCGCTACTTTCTGCCATCTACATTGCTGCCTATTCCTAATCACTGAAGGCATCATAGTCCGTATGGATAGAGAGAAGCTGTAATGACTTTAGAGCAGTCTCCTTTTCTATGAAGTACACGGAAACCAAGGGGAAACATATGAAGGGAACATACAAGATTTGGTAGAAAGGTTTCTCCCATCTTTTTCTGGGATACTTCTGGAGGATCAGGGCCCACCTTCCACAATAGATTTAGGGTAAATGATGAGCCCTATGTCTTCTTTCAATGTTTCACTGAGACTATCATCCAAATACTCACACTTAATACCTTTATTTCCTTGAGCATTGTGAGGCAGTGAAACAGAGGTACTGGACTGTAACTACAGATCTTTATATTACCCACTGAACAATTAAGGAACTATTACAACCATTTTATCTTATCTATCATTTTAATAAATCAGGTATTGCATTGCTAGCAAAGATAAGTAGCTGAAAGCACTACCTAGTGTTACGCAGTGCCAATGAATGCTGAACAAGTGTCGACCATATATTCAAGCATACTCTGGTATTCTTCTGCATCCTTTCTGCTCTTTCTTATTTGGTTTCTGCATGCCATTTTGCAGATGCAGGTCAGCAGAGAGACATAGCCCTTTTCCTAATTTACTTCTTCAACCTTGTATAGCCGTGGTGTAATACCTGTTGGCAAGATCCTGTTACCCCAGTCTTGCCCTTTCAGCAGATCTGTCAGTAACTTCAGGCTTGACTTCTCATTTTCTTAAGCACAGCCTGCCCCATTAAAAGCAGGCGGAGTGGTTTTCATTCTCTCCTTATGAAAAGCATGATGCTGCATGTTGTTAGTACATTTCCTTAGGGTATCACCTTATTTTACTTAAGTTAATAAGCTGATGAAGAAGAAAGTTCTTTCTTTTTTTTTCATTTTGGCAGATTAAGTTGGCTGGATACAGACAGACAGAACCCCTGTGGCTCTCAGCATCAGAGATAATTACAATGGGCATGCAGCCAATCTTTATTTTTCTTAAAAATTATTTATTTCTGTTAACAATGATATCTTTATTTTCAAACTTTCCAGAGGGATCATTATGCATTGTATTCAGCTGAAGCTCCCATGCTGGGATGGAGCAAGATGAAAGGTTTGAATATTTAATTAGGATTCTTTTTCTACGCGAGTTTCCTGGTTAGAGCAGAGGGCTGGGAGTCAGAGACAGTTTGTGTTCTGCCAGTGTATTTCCATCTGTCAGAAAGAAAGGATTTGGTTACTGAATTTTGTATTATGACAAGAATCAATGATACAACCTACTTGAGACTGGTTGATGAACTTGAAATGGGAACAAAAATCCAGAAATAATGCAGGGAATATGTGCAATTTCTGCATGGATCTCAGATGTCACCTGCTAAAAAATGCTGAGGCCTGACAGTGTAAGATTGAAGGTAATTTGACACCTTGTACAAAAGCTAGTCAATTACAGTAAACGTGCAATTACCCTGGAATGCTAAATTACCACCCGGGTGAGAATTATATTTCCTTTGTGATGTTTGCATCAGCTCTCTAGTCATTTAAAAGCTGAATTATAGATCTTTTGGTTATACAAAATGTCTGACCTTTAAAAGGTGGATCATTCATGTATGTGTCTTGACAGTTCTCAAAAGTGTCTGATATCTTAAGAGCAAAAGCCTTTAACCAAGTCTGTTTTGCTGATGCAGCAAAACTAGTTTCCTATTATCACTTTATTTTTTTTTAAGATTATGAAAGGGGAATTTTTATTGTTCCAGGCTCTGGGAATCTCCCCTGCTCCAGGCCTCAAAGGATAATGACGTGCAAGCTATTCAGAAACTTCTTGCTTGTAAAGCCTGTTGTATGCATTAGAGTGGTAGCGCCCCTACCTATACTAGCCTTGGCTGAAATACTTTTGAGAAGAAAACTTCTGGGGTCAGCATGTTTGGATAACGGGCACAGGGCTGCAACTGTAGCAGAAAATAAACTTGCCAGGGTAGAGTGGAAACAGCTGAATGGTGGGTATTCAGCACTGAGATGGTTAACTTATTATTGTCTCACTAGGTGCAATGAGGGAGACAGCCCTTCATGTGGCTGCCTGGTATGGCAATGTGGATGCTGCTCAGGCTGTGATGGAGGCATCCCTGGAGCTTGTCAATGAAGTAATGACATCTGAGCTGTAAGCAGGTAAAAATGATGAGCTGAAAGGAGAGTGTCAGAACACCCAAATGGTCCAAAAGGGTCAAATAATGGTCCAGATCCACGTTAGAGATTCACCCAGGATCCCAAACAGCCAGTGAAAATTATCTACTCAAGGATCTTCTATTTTATTGTCCCCTGACTCAGTTGCTTGACACCTCTGGATACTCTGCTCTCATTCCAAGAAGAGAACTGTGTACCTACACTGATCTAAAAAAACTATGTACCTAAACTGTGTATATATGCTGACCTAAATACCCCAGAAGTTTATTTTGTCCTTAGAATATATCCTGTTCTCAGCCCTTTTTCTCCATTTCTCATTCCCATTTGATTTGTCTGGATTGATAATTGAGCAAGATCACTTCTTGATAACCTCTGCAGATATGTTTCAGTGCTGCAAGAAGCAGTATGGATTCAGAAAATGATGCTTTTCCTATCGGAAGCTCATTCTCACAGTTGTTGCTACACAGAGACATGCCAGAGGAAGCAATATAAGCAGCTCTGGGGAGGAGCCTCCTCCCTGATCAAACACACTCAATGAGAGGAGAATGCATCTGAAGTTCTTGTACATTCACGTAGCCCTCAGGAGCAGCAGTATTGATCCGGTTGTTTTGCCTAAATTTCAGTGTGAACGTTACAATTAACTCTGAATTTTTCAAGGAGGATGCCACTTTTTAGAATGGTTTTGTAGCAATTCTGTACATTGTGTGAGAATTGCATCCTCTTGTTTCAGAAAAAGACTGTAAAGAAGTAGGAAATACAGTGATTTATGTGGGAAACCTAGCTATGGTCATTTGCCTGTCTCTGAACAATGTTCTTCATTTCTCTATGCCTCAGTTTCTCCATCTGCAAAATACTGTGAATTATTTCAGTCGTAAACAAAGGCTGATGTAAAATTTGGTGAACATTTCCAATGTTTGAGATACTCACATAGAAGTTATTACAGAAGTGTAAAAATATGAATAGGAACATAAGTGGAATAAAGAAGGTGCTAAAACACTTTGAGAAATGCTGAGTATGAATATTATTCATTCTGAGTGGCAATTCATTTCACAGTTGTAGTATCTGCCTTCAGGTCAAAACAAATTAAAGACTGCATGGATGAGAAACTAGGCCAGATCCTGTGGTCCCTCTCACAGGACAAAATCCAGATTGTCTTCTACAAAGTCACTCCTAACATGTAAATGAGATGAGAGTCTGAATTGAGAATTTCAAGACTCTAAAGAAATCATACACTTCATCTCCCCATTTCCATGGATATTCATTACTCATTCCCACGGAAATTTTTTAAAATCCTGTATTTTACCAAGTATCTCTCAGTTTTTCACTGATAAAATGCCTGTGGCTGTGCTGTGGATGTCTAATTGTTGACGTGCTTCTGGCACATTTGGTACGGTATGGTAGACAACAAGCAAATTGTGTATTACAGGGGAGACTGCTCTTCACATTGCTGTGGTGAACGAAACCATCAGTTTGGTGAAGGCAATAATGGAAAAGGGAGCTGATGTCAAGAATCCTCGAGCCACTGGATAAGTTTTCAGACACAACAGTTACCATCTCATCTACTTTGGTATTTACCTGTGGCCTAAAATGCTGTGATGTCTTTATTTGGGACATGCTAGCTGGGTGTCTTTGCATCTGTGCTCCTTTTCTTCCTCTTTCTGTCAATCTGTCTAATGAGTAGCACATCCATGTGTCTTCCATAAGCCCTAACTTCAGAATTGCCAAGGCAGGCAAATCTTGTCAGAGAACTTTGCTCCATAGGTTTGGTCTTCATTAAAAAAGCGAGTAATCTTTAGTCCATGTACCGAAGTGGAACTCTTACCCATGGAGAAGTGCCTGTCTGAGCTTGCAGTTAGCCTGATACAGTTAAAAAAAGGACCAAACTTTAATCCTGGGTGTTGACTCTGTAATATAATATTGACCAAAGGTGTTAATGTAGTCATTAACTATCACCCATTACAACACTAATACAACTAATCTGAAACTTCATACCATGTTTTCTTTTGTGCCCAAGAGCATCAGCTCTTCCATGTCCAACTATTAAAAAATTCAGCATCCTCAACTGCAAATGGAATTATGCAATATGAAATTCTGCTGTGTGTGGAACGTAATACCAAACTAAAGTCAGCATAAAAATTATCTGAAGAACAAAAGAGTAGAATGTGCAAATGTATCCATACTGTTGAATAATGTTTTCTTCTCAAATGGAACTGTTCTTCTGTGGGTCCACATGTGTTGTAAGGAAATATTTGATATTTGATACGGTTTGTCTCTTAAAGTAATACAGATGGCTTTGTGTCAGTGATATTGTTCACTTAAAATGTTACTGTCTGAAAGTACATATATATATAAAATATTCACAGAATTTATCTACCATTTCAAAATTAAAGATCGTTGCTTCAGACTGCACAGAGACTTGTGATTTAGTCATCTGTCTTTCCTATTTCTTTCTCACGTGAATCCATTTCTTTCTGCTCTTCTCTCCTATAGTCTTCATGTCACATCACGTCACTTCACGTCACCGCTTCGCTTCGCTTCGCTTCGCTTCTCTTCTCATCTCATCTCATCTCATCTCATCTCATCTCATCTCATCTCATCTCATCATCACCTCATCTCATCATATGCTTCTTTGAAGCATATGACAACCATAGAAAACAATTTTTCGAAGAGGTCTCAGAAAATATAACAAAAAGTAAAGGATTGAAATTTGATAAGCAAAAGTGTAGTCTGAGTATTAGGAAATATTTGTGATAGTACCAAATTTGAGATACAGAATATTAGTCAATTAGCAGACAAACACTGGTCACTTAGAACTAGAGCAGAAAAAGCAAAGAAGAATTATGTTTGCTAACAGTCAGTAAGGCTCACTCTTGACACAAAACCTCAATCTGTGTATAATAAAAAAACACTCTCTGAAATGGTGGAAGACATCTGCTGCCAGGATTTGGCAAGAGAGAGAAGATGTGAGATCAGCATCGTGCCTTGGTGCAGGACGGAATCATCTTTTCATTGTACTGTTAATCTGAATTACCCCTGAAGAGCAGAAAATCTCTGCAGAACAGATGGAAAAGAATGCAATCCCATTAACTGTTTTAATTTCCATATTTCATTTCTGTTTTCATTTCTCCAAATTCTTTAACTTGCTTGTCATATTTCTTCTCTCTATAAAGTTGGGTTTTTCCCTTAAGTGCTACTGGTCTGAACTGTCATTTGATAAAAACTGGAATAGTGCAATAAATGTCATTAGTTGCTTTATGTTAGACAATGGTCTGGCCACTTTATTTAGTAATTGTCAATGCCATGATCTATCAGTGTAAGAAAATAAGTTTAGGAGTGAAATTTACTACTACTTTTTATACAGACCCTTCAGTTCTTTATCAGTCAGACATCTGTGGTGTGTATATATGTATATACCTGTGTTGGGTATATATATGTACATGGAGTTTATATGTGCATGTACATATGTGTGTATTACACTTCTACTTTAATTTCTTTCCCAATAACATTAAAACTTATTCCTACTGAAACTAGTATCATAGATCTTTCCACCCCATTGAGTTTTCAATATTGTCCTCTAAAACAGCTACTGGGCCATGGTCTAATTTCAGATTGAGAAAGCATGAAAACTTCCAAAAGAGGGTCACTTATCTTTCCATGTACTTGCTTAATGAATGCAAATTTTTTGAGAGTTAGACATTTTTCAGATAAATTTTGCCACAGATGGTGGTCTGATCTTACTCTTAATTACTTCACTGTAAATATAGTGACATCTCATTGAAGCAAAGGCATTTTAAGTGAACTACTTTTATGAGGAAGAAAATAATCTGTGTAAATAGAGCCATTAGGAGGTTTATCAACTCCTTTACATCCTACTCACACTATAAAATAAGACTGAAGTGGGACGTAGGCCTTGCACTAGTTCTCTGTGCATGATGAACTTGTCTTACATGAATACTGAGTAGTTCTGTTTTGCCCTGTTAATAGAGACCGTAAGTAGGAGGTATGATTATAAACAGGAGTTAAGATTAATATAAACTATTCCTTTCCCTTCTTGTTTGTCCTTTCTGATGTTTGTAAATAATAGAGTCTTTTCTTTGTTATGCTTCTGCTTGTATTTCATTGTATGAATGGTTCTTTCTCTCCATCCCGTAAGATCAAAGGGGAATTCCTTCTTTCACTCCTATACCAAAAAGAAACCCAAAAAAACCCTGTTATAAATCATGCTGGCTATGTGTCTTTGCAGAAAAGGACCTGGGGGTCCTGATGGACACCAAGTTGAACATGAGCCAGCAATGTGCCCTTGCCACAAAAAAAGCTAATGGTACCTTGGTCTCATTAGGAGGAATGTTGCCAGCAGATCAAGGGAGGTGATCGTTCCCTTCTACTCAGCTCTGGTGAGGCCACACCTGGAGTCCTGTGCCCAGTTCTGGAGGGAGCTGCTGCATGGAGTCCAACAAAAAGCCACTAAGACAATTTAGGGACTGGAGCTTCACCCCTACGAGGCAAGGCTGAGAGACCTAGGACTGTTCGACATGTACAGAAATCTGAAGGGACGCTTTAAAGAAGGTAGAGCCAGGATCTTTTCAGTGGTGCCCAGTGACAGAACACAGGAGGGGTTTTTTTTAAAACATTTTTTTACCATGAGGGTGATAAAGCACTGGAGCAGGTTGCCCAGAGAAGTTGTGGAATCTAGTTAGCCCTGTTCTCGAAAGTTTTGCTGCATTTTCGTTCATTCTGAGGCTGTAGGTCCAAAGCAGTTTCTTAGTTCCAAAATTCTTCATGGATTTGCTCATTGTTTGTGTCTTATGTTCTTCAGGTCCCGCCTGGAAGATCTTCTTTCTCCCTCCACCTTCTCCTCTGAAGAACATATATCTTTCATTTGCTCTGCCTTTACTCTTTGCTATGACTTGATTCTTGTCAAAATCATGTTCTGTCTTTCTCAGGCAAAACCTCTACATTCCTCTGCTGCTTTCACCTTCAGCAAATAATTTTGGAATGTTGTTGTGGGAATTTCAAATTAAGCAGTAGTGTGTAAATGGAGACATTTTTTGACACAGAGTTTTTCTGACTTTTTCGTTAGTTTTGTTTAACTTCATGTTATTTCCTGCATTTCTTTTAACTGTTCTTCAGGAAAACATATTTTATCTTTTGCTGACTGACTGTGCTGGGAGTGAGGAAATTGTGTATTTACTCATTGAAAATTGAGCTGATATCAGAGCACAAGGCTCCTTGGGTAAGAAGTGTTCAATAACCTCTTTCAGATTTGCTTAAATGGTGTGCTGTCCCATTTTCCCAAACTGTTTCTGACTGCTATCACTTCACTTTAAGAGTGCTAAAGTATGAGGTTCAAACAGTCAAGTGAAAAGCAGTAAAGAAGGATGGTCATGAATTGTACACAGTATATGGCCCTTCCATAAGAATCTGGTCCATGTCAAGGTTTCTGAAGACAATCTGTAAATCAATAATGGACAGCTGATCTCTCCAGTTTCCAGAAGTCTAAGTTCTGTTGATATCCTTTGTGAAAGGATATTAGTTTCAGCTCAGCAAAATCTGTCCCTTATGACAAGGCAAAACACTGTAGGGACGCGCATATGAAAAATTATGCCCAAGACTGGAATTTCAAAGATATTAACAATACCAACTGAAAACCAAGGGGAGAAAACAATCTACTCTGGGGAGGTTGTGATACTAGAGCTACCTAGACAGAGAAATGCTCAGTTCCAAACTGACTAGTCCTAAATCAGAAAGGAAAGAGGCTCTTGTACTGATATCCTATCACATCTACTTCAAGTCAGCAGCAAACTACTTTTTTGATTTGTTTCTTTTTTGTATATTGAAGGCCTCTACTTGGCAGCTGCCATCCTTAGGTTTTAAAGTGGATGTGTTTGTAGTATACTGAGGTGGTGCAGGTCGCTAAGAAATTGCTATTATTGGAGCTGAGTAGGGACTCCCTGAGAGTCTGTCTTAGCTAGGAGATGAGGGGTTTTATCTTATTGTTTCACAGAAGATCTCATTTTCTGTCAGACCTCTACAGGTAACACTGTTATCCATATGCTGGTTCTTCAACCAAACAAGACCTTTGCCTGTCACATATACAACCTCATCCTTTCTTATGAGAGCAATAACATGGAGCAGGAAGCCCTGGACCAGATTCCTAACAAGCAACTCGCTCCATTCAAGCTAGCAGGCATAGAAGGCAACATGATAGTGAGTATGTGAATAGCCTAAAACTGTTAGGCTATTACCTAAAACTGTTGCCACTGTATCACCTCCTGAACTGAAGGAGCTGATGGATTACCTGTGTATGGGACCATTTAGATGCAGAAATGCATTGTCATTGACAAGTTATCCTACCATGTATCACTGCACTAGTCTGGTCAGTGGTGACTTAGGAGACAAAATTTCTATTACTAATCACTTAGCATTACAGCAAGGACTTGGGTTAATCCTGGCTGAGGGAAAAGAGGACCTCTGTTAAACTGGTAGTGCTTGTAATACACGGGGATTTTTGGAAGTCTTTCCACCTTGCTATTGACCCAGATCAGCTTACTTAGCCTGAGAAACTGGTAACACCAGAGACTGACAAGTTCTATTTTCCCTTTGCAGGAGAGCAAGGCAGTTGGTAAATCTGGGGAGACTATAAAGCCAATAGGTCTAAGTAAATGTTTTTATTGTTTCAACTGTTTCCACCTCATTAATTAGATGTTTCAGCACCTCATGCAGAAAAGTAAACATGTCCAGTGAAATTTTGGCCCCCTGACCTTCATCTTGTATGACCTCACTGAGATTGACTCATGGGAAGATTCTCTTTTGGAATTTATCATCCACACAATGAAGACAGAAGTATATTATTTGATCTCTAACTTCTTCTTTCACTGAGAAAGTCTTGTACACTTTCTAAATAGCCCAGAATATTAGAACTGTCCACATGTTGAAAGCTAGGAGTGCAGCTGTTACAGTGGAACATCATAACTGGCATAATCTCAGAGGAATTTGGACTGAATGTCCAAGAATGGCCTGGTCCCAGTGTCCTCTTTTCCTCCTAAGTGCCCCCTTATCCTATTTTCTTCCTCTGTTGTTATTATGGCATTTTTTATCTAGTGAGTACACTGGGTCTTTAAATAGGCATAGTGGCAGTAAAGGAGTGAATAGGTCAGTGAGAAAAACTGTTGCTTTTTCTATTAGTCTTTGTCTGCCTGTAGCATTTTGATCATTTGTGTTTGACAGTAAGAGTGAGGTACAGCCAAGACTGGAAGGTCTTCATCATTCTATGATATTCTATGATCTTGAGTTTTGATAACTTCTGCAATGACTGTCTTCCCAGTCTGGGGTGAGTTGTTCATAGGTTACTCTTCTCCTGATTGACAATGTAAATTCAGTCTGGTTTCTTTTCTGAGGCCCAGATGATCCTTGATCTTACTCCTGTTACTGAGCTGGTGAGTCTGAAGTGGAATAAATATGGAAGTAGCTCTTTCTGTACACTGGCTGTGTTCTTTGTGCTCTACATTATCTGCTTCACCATGTGCTGCATTTACCGACCTCTGAAACTTCAAGAGAACACCAAAATAGATTAAAGAGACAATACAATATATGTGCAGAAACTGCTGCAGATGTCTGATTCTTCATGTCCCCTTCATATCCCAAAGTGACTAAGCTTACACAGGGAGTCCTTAGTGTCAGCCACCAGGGTTGGGAATGACTGCAAAAGAATGCCATCCTGCAGACCTAACAGAGTGACTCAGGAACTTCACCCTAACTTTCCCAGGTCTAAATAACAAGGCAGCATAGGCTTCAGTATGTCCTAGAAGCATATTTGGATTTCCTGAATAAGCTTTTATGCCCTACATTGAAACTCAGCATGACACTGCAATAGATTGCCCATTATTTAGGGATCCAATATTTCTCATAGTCATAGTGCGTCACTACAAAGGAAGAAGTAGCACTTCCTCCTGAGAAGCACACTTAAATCCTACAACACTGTCCAAAACATTAAGATATTCTACAGCTAGCTACTTCCAGTTCTGGGGACATTTAGGCTACATGATATAGTCAAGATAGGGGACAGGTCCCCAACATGTGGACTAGCTAAACAAGTGGCTATTACGTGATTCTGTATTAGTCTGCCTTTTTTATTCAAAACCTCTTTCCTCATTCTCTTCTTGTTCTTGTGTGTGAAAGGTATGTAAAGGTGTTAATGGAGAGCTCTGCTTACCAATACCTCTCAGAAACTGATTTATTTCCATTTTACAGGTCAAGAAAGAGAGTCATGGAAGAGAAAAAGCTAGCACTTTGAAAACTGCTTGTGATTTTTAGTGCCCCAGTTCAATGGCCAACATGAAATATCCTTGGTCATGTTCTGTGGAGTAGATATCCACAATTCCCAGTGAATTCTTTGGCAGTTAAAATGCCCAGAACCTCTCAAAATCATCTGCTACTAGGTTGTCTACAACTGTGAACCTGACTGTGAGATAATTAGGTAGACATCTTTTGTTAGCAGTTGAGACCTAAATCAGTTCTCCTAGACTAAGTCCTGCTCAGTTCTCCAGGCTGCAGAGTTTCATAATAGCACTGAGAGTTATGACAGAAGCTATACCATAAAGAGGATTTGTTTGTACTGATCACCACTGGTCCAGTTTAAATGGAGCCTTATGGCTCCATATCTTTATCAGTTTCTAATATATCCTGTGTGACTCCTGAAGGTAACCTCTGGCTGGTGGGGGAACTGGTCACACCGACAGGGGCTACAATAATATTGATCTTGAAGGTAAATGAGAACATATTACGTTTATATTTACTCAGTCAACAAAATCTTAAACAACTATATCCTCTTACCTAAATAGCTCAGATGGGGAGCTATGGATCAAAGGCTTGGGCATTTAGGTGTTAAAGTCTTTTGTGGATCTGGATGCTCATGCTGTAAAATTATCCTGTCATCTATTATATAACTCTAATGATACTGTACTGTTGGGGTTGCATTGGACTGCAGTCTATGTGTTCCATCATAGCAACTCAATGGTTTGCCCACACATGGCTGGAGGTCTGTGATCCCACTCACATGGGAACTTACCATGTGAACTATCTAGTCTTTTGATCTGGGGATAGAAATAAAGAATAACCTGAACTCCTTCCAGTTCTCTTTTCAAATTGAGCCGTCATAGTCAAGATCCTGATATCATAGTCAAGATACTGAACTACTCTTACGTTCTTAAGTAATGGTATCCTTAATATCCTAGTCATCAGTTTACACTGTTTTTTCGTTTTTTGGCATACCAAGTGGAATCAAAGGTCCATTCTTGGATTTCCTCTGTCTTGTTTGATCATCTGGTTAGATGGCAGCATAGGCAAAACAAAGTATAGATTTATCCCTAGTCCCATGAATGTAAACTGGAGAACTGATTTCATTTTCTTCAGGTTTTTAGTGTACCAGTGAATAACACAAGGAATATTTTTTTCTCTGAGGATGAAATGTACCATCCAAATGGTACTTGATGGTTGGACTCTAATATGCTGACAGCAGAATGACTTGACGCTCTAAATCAATGTGTTGAAGTGTCTGTAAGAAGTGGCTATAAACTAAGACTGTTTCCTGCTCTATCAAATTGTTGCCCTAAATCATAAACATCAATAGCCGTATTATAGCAGTATCACAGTCAACATTTTTTGATCTATTATTTTGCAGAATAGATTGATAATACTGCTTAAAGACTGCTTAACATTGTAAAATACGAATACAGAGATCCATTTTTTGAAAACTCTCATCTAAGGATAGTCCTTCACAGCTGGGAAAAAGAGAGTGCACATTTTATGTACATAGAATGTATTTCCTAAAAAACCATTTATGTCAGAAGTATCTGTGTGTCCTAGCAGCCAAAGAAAATTGTGAAAGACTTACTGTGGTCTGTGGGTGAATAAACAGTGAACAGAGTCAGTGTGAGAGGCTGGCTTCCTGTTCATGTATAGTATCAGTGAGACTGGTTTCGTGTACTCTTGATATTCTCCTCTTAAAAAGTAAGGCCAAAAATGTGATGAAGAAGAGAACCATAACAATGATGGGAGAGCCAAATGAGATGTGTGACGGAGAGACATTTAAATATTTCACTTTTTTAGTGTATACAGAAGTGAATAGGTGACCTGACGATGGTGGAAAATGCAGAAATACCAGATTACAAACAGTTCTTTATTCTAATTGTGTAGTGTACAAAAAAGCCAGGCAAACTGCAATTAAAAATTATCGTAAAGGTAAGACTGAGTAGCCATGGGGAAAACCAGTCCAAGGTATCTGGTAGATTCATTATTCCTGAATTAATCAAGATTAGATGCCTTTCTAGCAAAGATTCTTCAGTCAAGTGTAAATTGACTAACAGTGGGTAAAGAGGTGAAATATGATGTCCTGGAGGGTAAAGGAGATCAGACTAGATGATCAGTGTTCCCTCTCTGCCTTAGCTTCCATGGCAATATGCCCATGGTTCTTTGTGAGAAGACTTCATTTTATTGCTAGTATTTTGTCTAACCTGCAAGTGACATTTGGAGATCTCATGTGCAGATTTAGGTCCATAAAGGGAGGGCTTATTCAGAGGATCTAAATTTAGGATATGAATTCAGAGGAAGAGAAAAGGACTGCTGGAATATGATCCCAATTTCTGAAAAATTCCAACACCTGTAGTAAGACAGAATATACATTCTTCTCATTCTTCTTCAGAAGTAATATGGATTTACTGTTGTTACTGATGTGTTCCCTAAAATTTCATGAAATGTATGATTAAATGCAGCATAGCTAAGCATTGTAGATGTCTTGCAATATAACATCTGCATGATGTAGCCATTATACTTCTTTCATTCCAGCCTGCTTGGATAACTCAGGAGGTGAGAACAGAATATTGGCCCATCAGTACATAATAGGACACTGAACTCAGGAGCATTGAAGACCATAAGAAGAGCTAACTGAAGTAGTTATAAGTAAATACACTGAGACATACAAGGGAGACATGGCTGTCTTCTCCTATTGTTTAGGCTAAAATCTGACGCTGTAGTTTATAGAGATAATCAGGTTATGCTGGCCCAGACCATGATAGCAGTCTTGGGGTTTTTTCTTTCCCTCTTCTTTTTCCTCCCCTCTTTTCTCTTAGCTTTTTACGCCACCTCCCAGACACAGGATCCCAATGAGTTGGGCCACTTCCACAACTAGCCCCTGGCGCTTTTAGCACCTTTGAGCTCTTCCTCACCATTGTTGATGGACCTGACAACTATGAAGTGGACCTACCCGTCATGTATGGCATCACTTACTCAGCTGTTGCTGTTGTGGCTCCTTATGCCCAACTTGTTCATTGCCACGAAGGGTGGCACACACTGGAGGGTGGCTCATGAGTAGGATGACCTTTGGAGAGCACAGGTGAGAAAACTGTTCAAATATGTAACTCCCTGTTGTGATTTATGAAGTGTGTGTTGGAAGGGACAGACTGTTTGCCAGTCCTGGAGGGGCAGAGTTGGGATCCCATTGACAAGTTAGGTATGTTCAGTTTAGAAGATTTGCGTATTTTCTTATGGAGGGAAGAACTGAATTCTTATGAGCAAAGGTAGGGCTAGATGAGAAGTACACTTAAATGTTTCATGCATTTAAAGGTGATTAGAAGTGTGGATTTTATCTTTGCTTCATTGATCTCATGGCAACTATGGAAATATTCTATTTCCTCTGTTTCTGCATCCCTCAACGCCTGCAAATATTTGCATATCCACTTATTTATTTACTTACTGGAGACTGTTTCTAATACTGCCATGCTGGAGAGGAAGCTTACATGATGCCTCTGTCCTCGCACAAATATGGTCTAGGGGACAGGTATCTCAGGTAAATTCTGTTAGAGTAGACAACACAGTAAATTCATGTGTAAATCTATCAGGAAGGGCTACCCTGTTCTAAGAAGTCAGACCCAGTGAAACAAACCATATAATGCCGGATAGGATTGTTGGGATCTGTTGTGGAGTTCTGAAATCTGAGGCTGGACAAGAACCAGGAAAAAGGCGGAATCAGAGCTTTAAAAACATTGTTATATGACATTAGGTCCCACTCCCATACCCAAAGTAGAGAATTTTTATCTATAGTTCATCACAAAGTGAGGAACATACTTACATCATGAAGTGAGGAACACAGCTTATAGGGGTCCTAAGTAAATGTCTCAGCATAGTCACAGCCCCATAAACCATCACTTCCAGAAAATGTCTCTTCATGCTTGATCTTGAGTATCATGCAGTTCTTTTCCATTCACTCCCACTCCTGAACTGCACTCTTTTAAACAATTCCTATGTCCTACCTAAGTGACTTGGGATGATACCCAGGTGGCATGGAAATTATCTCACATTGTTTGACCTTGTCAAACAAAGATTAAGGACAGATATTATTGCTTGCACACAAAAAGCATATCAAATTCCTTTCTGAAGGGAAGGCGTCTTAATCATAAGAAAAGGGACCTCACCTAGGTCTGTGGTACTGAAAGCTGAATTTACAGTCCAAGCTTGCCAATTGTGCCACATTTTGACTGTGCCTGAATAAGAGAAGTCTTAAGAACAGTTCATTGGTCTTATGTTATATATTTATGTGAAGCTACTCAACCTAAGATCCTCAGTGTTAGCTTAATAACTTAGTGCTACTTCCTAGAGAAGTCTAAAAAACATCCTAAATTTGAATAAAAACAGCCTAGCAGTCCTAACAATAAATACTACATCCTCACTAAGTTCTATGTGCATGCAGTTAAGCAGCTGTTCACATGCTTCTACATATTTCCCTAGGCTGACATTTACTTTCTTAATTGTTAGGTTTGATAGACTGATCTTTCAGTTTGCAATAATATTTCACCTGTCAAAAAAATACATTGCTTCTTGGCATAAATTTCAGGCAACCCAGTTGCTGGACTACTGCTGCTTTTACTGTAGTTCTCTTCATTGGGAAAAACCACATTTATTTATCTTGAAAAATGTTATTATTGCTGTTTTTACTTTATTCTTGTCATGAGTCTGCAGAGATGACAGGTTAAAAATAGCTACAGTTCTGCAACTTAACTCATAGTAGACACACGAAGTGCCTAATGTACACGTGTACGCATTAGGTGTACATTAAAATTACTGTCCTTTTTAACAGAGCAACACTAACAGATATATTTATAAATAACTTATTTCAGATAGTGCTTTCTCATTCATATCTTTCAAACTAGCTGACTTCTCTGAATAAACCTGATTTTCTTATTCTTAATCTCCTGTTCACTTGCAGAGTCAATATGGTTCAAAGAAGACTAGAGTCTGTTCTCAGCAACAGAATTGTTTATAAGTGATCAGTCTGTTACAGCTGTCCAAATGCATGAACAGAAGTTGGTTTGTATAAAAGTTAGCAAAATGCAATGAGAGAATTGCATAGTTGTAACTAAAATTCTAGTTTTAGCCAGCAGTATGTAGAATTTACAGTGCCACTGTAAACTAGAAAAAATCCAACCTTAGTTAGCATGGCCTGAATTTAAGGGATTAGTTTGTGGAAGTAAACAGCATTACTGCTGTTAGCTAAGCACACTTGGTCTTGTATGCGAGGCACAAATAACAGACCAAACTCTTAAATAGTCGAGGCATAGATGCCAAGACGTCAACCCATTGTTCATTCAAAGAACAAAGGTCATGGAAGAAACTAGAAAGAAATCTTTATATGTTTTCATGAATCTACATGTTTCAACTGAAAATTTTCTCATCATGCAGAAAAGGGAGATAAAATATAAGAATATATAAGCTACAAGGCAGTTAAGCGTCCTCTTCTGTGTTTCATGCAGCAGATAGAACACCAGGGGGGAGTAATTGCTCTTTGAACTGGTCCGAGTTGCAAAAATGGCAAATTCCAGAAGAAGACACAGTGATTTCTCGTTAGCTCAGTGCAGCCCTTCAGTAACACAGAAGTGGAACAGGTTCTCACACAGAGCGTGATGGTCTTGAACACCACAACAGAATGTAAATTTGAGGGAGGTGCCACTCAGTTTAACAACATGTGAATTGTCTGGGACTAAGGAAGCTACAGCAGCTTCTTTCTTTCTAGCTAGTCCCAGGTGCTGAATGTATTTGTACTAAACAGACAGACTCTTTCAGCTCTCCTTCAGTAGCATTCAGCAACTTGTGCTCCCCTAACTAGCCCTAATATAGCGCTGTCAAAGTATGCACTATCACATGCTTAAATTTAAAAATTAAAATTTTAAAATTTTGAAATTTAAAACAAACCAACAAAACAAAAAATGGGGGCTGCAAGCCATATTATCTGCACATGCACTGAGGATACTTGGGTGCCAAACATAGAAATAACTGTGTAAGTCATACTGTCATGGAGACTTTCCTCAACATTGTTTCAGGCATGCGTGCAAATGTCTTAGCTTAAGTGCTTGTCTTCAAATAACCTGGGCGAGAAGGGCCTGCTTTTGCCATAAACATGCCATGGCTTAGAGAGGCAGGGGGTGCACAGACATGTAGCTCCAGGTTGCGAATTCCACTTGGCTGCCAAAGCAGCATAGGTGGGAACTTGCCTGCCTGATGTGCTCTTTGGCAGAACAATACGTTAATTGACATACTGGTGCAGACCCAATTGTCTGTCTGGGAGACTGTCCAGCAACAGACACCAAAAAAGGGAGGTGCAAAGAACCTCATCAGGAATAATTACAAAACAGCTTGCCTCAAGGTGAAGTTTCTTCCTGTTTCCAGATAGTGAAAAGTTGGTGTTCAAGCAGAAGAGCTATTAGTCTTTGGAATATATTCTTTCCAACTGTAGGTATGAGTCTTCTGAGTTTTCATACAAATGCCTAATGCTCCCATGAAAGTCTATGCATTGATACCTGTGCATCTAATTTACTCAGTCTTCTTATGCACTGCATATTATAGATATCATAGGATTAAATGTGAGCAATAACTTATTAATCTCTCATCGCTTCTCTGGTAAAGACTATGGCTCTGTAAGTCTTTTTTTGTGCATTGTTTCTCACTCTTCTGGTGAAAGACAGATATCAGGTGCCTAGGTGAGTCCCACTCCTTTCCCTCCTGGTTTTCATCCCTACCTGTTGAGGGTGCACACTGCAGGACATCCCAGATGATGTCTGCGGAAACAGAATGTAGGATTTCTGCTTTCACGTAAGATTGAGAAAAGTGAGATCAGGATATTTCTAATGCTTTTGCCACGATTGCCTTTCCTCCATGCTGGCAGAGTTGAGGACTGACATGACAAATCAGAGGGCTGGAGCACCTCTCCTATGAGGACAGGCTGAGAGAGTTGGGGTTGTTCAGCCTGGAAAAGAGAAGGCTCCGGGGAGACCTTATAGCAGCCTTCCAGTACCTAAAGGGGGCCTACAGGAGAGATCGGGAGGGACTCCTTGTGAGGGAGTGTAGCAATAGGACGAGCGGTAACAGTTTTAAACTGAAAGAGGGGAGACTTAGATTAGATATGAAGAAGAAACTCTTTACTGTGAGGGTGGCGAGACACTGGGACAGGTTGCCCAGAGAAGCTGTGGATGCCCCATCCCTGGAAGTGTTCAAGGCCAGGTTGGATGAGGCTTTGAGCAACCTGGTCTAGTGGGAGGTATCCCTGCCCATGGCAGGGGGTTGGAACAAGACAATCTTTAAGGTCCCTTCCAACCCAAACCATTCTATGATTCTATGAAATAACACAAGATGCATTGCAACACAAGAGGTTTCACATCCCAAGTTATGGAAGAAGTACTCTGAAAATAACGAATATCCTGAGAATAAAGAGAATGTTCAGACTTCTTACAGAAAACAGTCATCTTTTTACGCTCATTCTGTGACCCCAAGCCTGTCCCTGTGCAGTTCTAGCCACAGCTAGGACATCCTGACACTCGACCCCTTGGAACTATCATAGGAACATTTCAAGCTTGCCTCAGAACAGGAGGAAGAAGAAATCTATGTCTGCTTTCGTATAGCGAGTAAATCCCTTTCCTCTGACTGTGAAAACAACATTGCCATAGATTTCATATACAAAAGTAAATGTCCTACTGATTGAACTACCACCAAGCATTTAATTTCACTGCAGCTCCCTATAATAGGCTACTAAGCCTCATTATCATTGGTATGAGATTCAGACAAGGCTCCCATTTTTTCTCCCATTGCATAGAGAGAATGTATTTTCTGCATGTAAATTTCCACTATGCTGGAAAGAGGACATAGGATTTAAGTAGGTGACCAATTTCTCCACTAATCTTAACCACCCAAGACATGGAAAATATAGGCTGCTGTATTTCCCCAAATGGCCCACAAAACTTCAAGAATACACTCATACACGAATGCATATATATGCATTGTTGTTCTCTGGTGAATAAATATGGAAGATGCTAGAGACCACAGATTCCCCTCAACATCTTGTGCTCAATATGCTTTCTGAAGAGGACAACATTTGTTCAGTCTCAGATGTTGTAGGTGGAGCTGACAGTCAGTATACACGTAACTGGATTTGTGAGTATTACAAATTTGTAGAAACCCCTTAAAAAGCAACGGACGCAAAATTTTCTAGGGTTTCACTCTAGTCTGTGCGGGTTTTTTGTTAATCTTCACACTGTCTTTGTACTGCTGTGAATGTTTTATTCTTGTTTCCTTGTATTGTTTTTGTGTTGACTTTTTATACCTTGAAAGAATGCACTGCTATTCTCCCTCTTCAACTAAAAAAACCCAACATATTTTGCTCTAATGTTGTAATAAAGAGTCTGAACTGTGTTGGCTATTCTAGTGCAACTATTCTGGAGCACCTCCTATCATCTTATGGGACTCTTCAGTAACTACCAAGCATGGTTTCTCAGTCTTCAATTGCTGGGGCGGTGGGGGGAATCCTTAAATCTTTACAGGAGTGGTATCGGCAGAAGTTGTGGTATTCTAACCTTGACAGCTGGAGAAATACAGTAAGTTGACGGCTAGTTCACAGTGAGCTGACAGATGGCCACAGATTGAAACAGCTGGGGTTATTTCCTCTATAGACACAAAGGAGATATCTTTTTATGCAATGTCTTCATTGGGGTCTTGCTTAACAAGGCCATTTCCATTTCCCTTCCTATGTGTTGGTCAGGTGGACAAGTGTCCAGCTCATGAGGTTTCCTCTCAAGCTCAGATTCACGTTTTCATACTCCTGTATACGGATAGATACAGAAATACAGTCTTGAAGCTCTGCTCCTCCTCAAAGCAGATCTTTCCTTAATCAGACACTATCTGTCTGAAGGGAGATATAAGCTCTGTCATTCTGGTCGTTCTCATGCACCTCTACCAGACAACACAGTTTATTCTGAGGACATTGTTATTCCTTTTTTAAGGACTGAAGTGACTTTGTGGGACTGGTACCCTTCCCTGATCACTCTTGGCAAGAAATTGTGAAAGAGTTTCACCTTCCTTATTCCAGTTGTCTATTTGGAGTTGACTTCTGCAGGTCTGCATTTTCTTCAGAAAGAATCTTCAACCAGCTGTGCCCATTGATGCAGCTGGTTAGGGTGAAAAAAAGAACAAGTATTTTTCAGCAGCAAAGGGCTTCAGATTTTTTTCTGTCACGCTCTTTAATATTTGTAAGGGGGTCAGAAGAGAACAAACCCCAAATTCTGGGTGCTCAGGATTTCAGAATATCACGACTTATACCTTTCCTCTTAAGAATGGGCTTGTGAGAACCAGAACCTATGTTTCCCTCTCCACTTGCAGATCCAGCAGGATGGATCCGAGGAATCCTCATTGTTCCATTCTGTTGCAGTCCCATAAATAGAGTTGCATAGCACCAGGGACTTGCTGTTCCTTGTCACAGCACAGTGGATTAGTGAGCTTCCCTCCTGGACCATGGAGCAGACCCAAGAACTGCACATGAAATAGCATAGAGTTTTGAGTCCTTTACTCTCAACCTCTTTACCAGGTGACATGTCCTATTTCTTAGCACATATTGGGCACTAACTGGAACTTGAGATCCCCACCAAGCTGGCATATCAAGTGACAGATTGATGCTTATCAGTAATAATTTCTCACACCATGACAGGATTCTTTTGGAAAAAAAATGGTAATTTTTTGTTGCCTTTATTAAGTCTCTGTAGCTTTGCTGGGCACCCAGCCACTGATAAAGCCTGCTGATGGCTTTGTAAAGTTGTCTGATACCTTTTGTTGGCAGAGAAGAGACAACAAGTGCTTGTGATCTGTCCAAGCTATTATTCCATCCCCTTCCCATATTATTATAACTTTCCCTCCCCCAACCCATTCCCAGTGTATAATGTCAGCCACATTTAAATGCCACCAGTTATTTAGCTCTGCTTTTGAATCATGGCAAGTCTTTGTTTTTGTTCATGGAACAGGACATGTAGTGTGCACTCTCTGGGTGCAGTAAGTCTTCAAGTAGGATACTGACATCTCTTTTTCTTACAGTGAAAATCCCTCTGAATTCCTCCAGAACCTTTCCAGAGTTTGAGACTAGTGGAATAAGGATGGTGTAAACATTACACTTCTACTGGTTCAAGCTGATTCAAATGGACTCGCATGAGCTGTATGCTGTTTAGAATCTTTTTCTGGTGACCCACGAGGGTGATGCCGATATGCTGGATATCTCTGCAAGAAAAAAGAGGATGTGGAAGGTGTTAAAATGGGCTTCTTGTTCTCAACAGTCTCAGTCCCTTTCCCTGTAAATCTAAATCAGTGTGCATGGATATCATCTTTGTCTGAGAAACAGTTGACAAGGCATCTGCTTTTGCTTGGCAAATGTGTGTGGGTGGAGGTGGTGTCGGCAGAACTTGGTAGATTATGATACAAAAAGAAGCAGTGGAAATGGGCCATGAAAATGATCAGCAGGCTGGAACATCTCTCCTATGAAGAAGGCTGAGAAAACTGGGGTTGTTCAGCCTGGAGAAAATAAGCCTCCAGAGAGACCTTCTTGCAGCTTTTCAATATATAAAAGGGGCTTTCAAGAAAGATGGAGAGAGACTTTTTACTAGGGTCTGTAGTGATACAACAAGGGGCAATGGTTTTAAACTGAAAAAGGATAGCTTTAGATTAGATATAAGGAAGAAATTTGTTATGATGAGTGTGGTGAGACACTGGAGCAGGTTGCCAGAGAAGTTGTGGATGCCCCTTCACTGGAAGTGTTCAAAGTCAAGTTGGATGGGCCTCTTAGCAACCTGATCTACTGAAAGATGTCCCTGTCCATGGCAGGGGGCTTGGACTAGATGATCTTTAAATGTCCCTTACAACCCAAACCATCCTACAATTCTATGACTCTATGTATGCTCCTTTTCCTGGCTCCTGTCTTCTACATAACAATTCAATACAGTGTATTGCATGGCTGGTTCTACGCATCCCCTTAAAAGTGGTTATTACCTGTGGCAGCTGTCATGAACATACTAATGTAACAGCCTCTCTTCAACGCTGACAATGTGTTTTGTAGTGTACATGGGATCAGTATTTGTGCTTATAGAGACAGATTACAAGTGTACAGGAGTATGGAGAGTGTCCAGAAGCCCTAATAACATGTAAGAAACAGTAGCAACTTTGCTCTGGCTTCCCTCTCCTTTTTCATGTGTATAGCCCTTATTAAATATTTCTCAGACTGTTTTCACTTTCTGCATGGAAAACTCAGTGTCTGGTATGTGCTCTCTACTGCTGTACTTACTCCAGAGTCATGCGTGATATGACATCAAATGTAATCAGACCAGCCTGGTCAAAATTCTCCTTGTAACGGCCCATCTTGATAGCATCCAACCACTCATGGGCATTGCTGAGTGAAGGGAAATCTGGAGGACAGTTGCTCAGGAGAGGCTGAGATGGTCTGCAAAAGAGGCAGGTTCTGAAAACTCAAGTTATCAACATCATCTGACCACATTAATAAGGTAAGAGTTACTAGAGGGAGAGGATGCAACCTCTGAAGAGCACAGAATGGAGGAGAACAATGATAATTGTTCTTCATGCCCTAATTCCTAAAGCCTCATCTTGATGCCCTGTTTCTAGACTACCTGTGTTCCTTTTTCTGCATGAAAACACTCGACCCAGCCCAAGAAATTGATACTTCCTTCCCATTTTATACTCTCTCAGGCACATTCTCTTCTTGTTGCCCCACATCTTTCCACACTTTCTGGGTCTAGACCTATTAGCTGGGCAAAGAGTTGCAGTAAGGAGGTTTCCGAGGGAGAGATGAGACTTTATACCTTTTTACCTTTGTGACTAGCTCTCCCTCTCCTAGATGCACTCCTTGGATCAGAAAGTAACCTATGAGACAATGAGTGCCTTGTTTCAGCTCCAACACCCACCTGATAAAAACATAGCAGTAAAAGGCCAAATAAATGACTGTTTATACACGGCATTTGCTCTTTTTCCTGTCATTTGAACCTGTCCCAAAGCTATAACTCTCTTTATGTGCTGTTTTTAGTAAACTGGGCATGACTAGGCAATTCCCTCCTCCCCACCCCTCAGCTGTGGAGTACATTCCACTGAGACAAGATTTATAACCACAGGGAAAAAACCTCCAGGCCAGCAGGATGTATTTCCGTCATCAGCCCAACAGCCATCTAATCTTGGTGCCGTTTACTTCCCCAGAGTCTTGTCCTTTGCTGACCTCTTGCCTTTGGTTCCATAAGGCTGCAAAATGCAGTTGGGAAAATATGGGATGCAAGCTGCAGTTCTGATTAGTCTTAGCTACAGACTTCCTTCCATCTGTAAGCTATGGTCTTCTTTTCCTTCATCACCTCTTGTGCTCACACAGTTTTGTGTGATCACAGAATACCTTGTGTAGCTGCACCCAGATGTGTCCCTCCCTTCATTCCCTAACATCCCTCACTCATGTTCATCCTCAGTGCACCTCATCAAGAGATTTCTCTCCCCTCACATTCAACACTCACAACTCCTCATCACCCATTAAGTGAACCAGGATATACAGTTTTTCCAACCCTCTCCCTCATTTTTTTTCCTTCCTTTTTGTTCCCAGTCTTAGATGAGAGGGTTGGAAAAAATACTATATAGCCTGATTTACTGCTTTCTTTTCCTCCTGGTGCCTACCGAGACACAAGCCCTATTCTTTTGCACTAAATCCTCATCTCACCTGCTGCTCCCAGTGCCAGTGGCTTTGAGGGCAGATGGCTTGCGGATCATTTTATCTAGGGCACTGACTATTTGCTCAAATTTGGGTCTCTGGACCCGCTCCTTCTGCCAGCAGTCAAGCATCAGCAGGTGCAAAACAGTTGGGCAGTCGGGGGGGGGTGGCAGGCGATAGTCCTGGTCAATGGCATTAATCACCTACAGGAAAAGAAGAACAAAACTTTATCACAGCTGGGAAAATAAAAGACAAACAAGCTTCAATCACTTGATGATGTATGACTTTCTTCTACTTGAACTGATACAGGACAGAGAGGTAGATGTACATTCTCACTGCTTCTAAAACTTACATCCTGATTGGACATGTCCCAGTAAGGCCTCTCACCATAGGACATCACCTCCCACATGACAATGCCGTAGCTCCAGACATCACTGGAGGAGGTGAACTTCCGATACTGGACAGCTTCAGGGGCAGTCCAACGGATGGGGATTTTGCAGCCCTAGAAAGCAGTCAGAAAGCAACCGGAATGTTAGTGAGATAAAGACTATTTGTGAAAATGACAACACTGAACTGATCAGATGCCTGTAGCACGACACAACTCTGAGCATGGGGTGCCTGTCCATGCTCAGAGTTGACGCCATCTTGTTGACATTGTTTGTTTAAATTATGTTCAAGGTTTCCACCTTGTTCTATTGACAAACAGATGAAAAAAACAGAATCGTGCCTCCTTGCTGTTACAAGTCCCATGATATAATAGATTTTAACTTTTATAGCTCTACTTTGCAGCATTTGAGAGGTGGCAGATAGTAAAATTCTGCTGAAAGTCACAACTGTTTGGAAATCTAACCCATTTAAACAATCCCAACTTGTAACATCAAGGATAGATACACTGAGTGGCTAGTATTAACTCCTTACTCTTTCCATCTTGACCTCTCTGATCACAGGTATGACTTGCCAAATGAAGTATCATTCAGGTGCTGGTTCTTCAAAAACACATACATCTAAAACTTATTTCACTTCTCAGTGACTGAATTCTTTTTCATCCCTCGCATACAAAATGGTAGTTTCAACCTGCCTTTTATACTCTCACTCCTTTTGTGGTATGTATAACAGGTATCAGAACTTCATAGGGAGTAATTTCATTTGATGGTTGGTTGTAAGCCCATCAATATACTTATGTCATTTATCTTTTCTGTAGGAAAAAAACAGCTCTTTCCTCAAAGGGTGGTAGTACAGGACTTCAGTCTCTCCTTCAGTTCTTTATACTTTCTGATATCATCTGATACATAACCTGATACATCAGGTTATGGGGTTTATCCTGTTTATCATCATTCCACAAAGAACGGCACTGAGACTCCATTTCTTATGGCAGAGTGGACCAGATATTCAGTTATTTTTGGTTTTTACTGGTTTGGAACAGATAGCCCACAAGATAGACAGAAAGCTCTAGCCCATTGGTCTCTCTGGTCTCAAGATGGACTAAAAAGGGTACACCAAATCAAGGAGGAAAATAGGAAAAAATTCTATCTGGCAATACTGCAGTAACTCACTCCATAGCTGTAACTCACCAGAGCTCCAGTATAGGTGGGATTTGAAGCATCATCCTCCAGAAAGCGGGACAAACCAAAGTCTGACACCTTGCACACAAGGTTACTATTGACTAAGATGTTACGTGCTGCCAGGTCACGATGCACATAGTTCATGTCTGAAAGGTAGCGCATGCCAGCTGCAATCCCCCGTAGCATTCCCACCAGCTGTAACACACTGAACTGTCCCTCCTTCTGCTGCAAGTAAGGAGGCAAACATAGGCTTTTATGACCACAGAACATGAAGCCAACGGGGAAGACTAACAAAGAGCAAGGTAACAAGGTGAATTTATGAAGTTAGAGAACAGACATCTTAACTTCAGCCAAAATCTGAAGGTTCAGGGACAGCAAATAAGAAAGAAGGGTGGGCTTAAGGCAATTAATCTTAAATGAAGTCAGACACTGGTGATCTTTTTTTGAAGAGAAATCTCATCTTGTGGCCATATCCTCCTTTATCATCCTACGTCTAGTCTCATTAACAACTAAGATGGTTAAATAAATGTGAGCAAATCTGCTCTACTGCTTTAAGATCTTTACAACGGATTCTATGCAATTCTACACAATGGGTTCATGTGCTCTTCAAAATGTACCTGCCAAAGCATTTGTGGTTGAATTAGCATATGAATCAGTAAAAAACCCAAGTGAAGCGTCTATACTACAAAAACATCTGTATTTATGTTTCATTACTAGAAAAAACACTGGAAACTCTGAGCCCAAAAATAACTACAAGTTTCATTACTTCATTATAATGTTGCAACATTCATTGTAATAAAGTCTGAAAATCATTATTAGGAAGGAAAACTTTGGAGCACACACAAAAGGAACTGTAAGGCTCTGTACAGAGATAAACAATTTAGTACTGTTTACTATTAATTATTTGAGCTGGAGAAGTCTAAAATAATAAAGAAATTTTATGATGGGGAGATTTTGGAATATATTCACCATGTTGGCCCCAAACCACTTACTCTGGTAATTTGCTATTATTTCTATTGCACCTGAAGAGGGCAACTGAGGACTTATAGAAACAGGAGTGAAGAGGAAGGACAGGCAAAATTATCAGATCTGAGATCGGCACATAGCAAGACGAAGAGGTAACAGTTGTGGGAGACTCTGGTTGTGGTACCCTGAGGAAGGAATCCAGTGATCCATTCTCCATGAACTCTGTGACAATCATGACTGGTCGGCTCTTGGTGACCACACCCTCCAGGTGGATGACATTGGGATGCTCAAATTGCCCCATGATGCTGGCCTCACTCAGGAACTCCCGCCGCTGTTCATCAGTGTAACCTGACTTCAGGGTCTTAATAGCTACCGTGTATTCACGCTTCCCTGGGTGTTTTAGGCGCCCAAAGCACACCTCTCCAAACTCTCCTGTCAGGGAGGGAAGAAACACACCTCAAGTAAGGAAACACAGCAAAGAATTTTAGTTAGGTGCACTAAAACATTCTACTGTGGAAGACTTCAGGTGCTGCTTGGAAATAGGGTTACTAGGACTGTTTGGATTAAGGTGAAGTTCTCGATGAAGGCTCTGAAAACAGTCAGGTTGGAGACTACATCTTCAGGGTTCAAATGAGGAGCTCTGGATCTTCAAAAGGTGTTTTAAACTTGGTTTGGAGCCAGCATCTAAGGGTAGGTAGGTGAAGATGACTTTTGGTAAAAATGAAGGTTAGCTATCCTGAGACACTTGATGTACCATGTTTGGGTCCATTTCAGGCCAGTAGTGTGCCAGGTCTCAAGGTGAACAAGAAGGCACTTTGAAATCTGCAGATTCTCACACTACCTGATCCAATGACCTCCTCAATCTTGATGAAGGACACATCAATCTCCTTGGCAAATTCTCTAATAGCTTCATTGGGATCTTCATAGGTGGAAGGATCGATGTAATACTTCACTCCAAGTCCTGCAGTGGGGGAGACAGCCCAAAACATCACCAGAATCAAACCCTGAGAGACACGGGTGTTAATGACTCCTGAAGAGATAGACCCTTGTCATCCTTTGCTCAAGAACACTTACCTCGTGCACTGATATACTGCTGCAGGCGGTCTGTGTATGGAGTCTCTCGCCTTTTACTGCAGGACATAAAGGAAAGAAAAGTCAAGACACACACACACAAGAGCCTCTCACAGGATGTTGGGGTAGGCTTTTCAATGCAAGACTCAGGGAATCCTTGAATTTAGGGATAGAAGATGGGTGTTAAGATCCTGCCCATCTCTTGGTAACCAGTGCATGCTTGTTTTCTATGTGGTAGTTTTTATACCACTGTTTGCATCCCCACTTTAAATATGACAAATGATAGGGCCTCCAGCACTATCCTGAAAAAAAAAATGTTATAGTTTAACATTACTGTCTTGGAAGTTTTCTTGCTATTCAGGCTAAATTTGCATTTTAATTTCATTTAATTATGACAAATTATTCTTATACTAATCTAAGGCATCTCCTGTGATGCGTTTTAAGTTCTTCAAAAACATTCCAACAGCCACTTACTCTAATGCTTAATTTGTATAAATTTCCCCCAAAGATTAATTTATTTTTCCTTCTGGTCTCTTAACAGCATTTACTTTGACTATTCTTTCCATAAGTATGGTACCCAAAACCCACCACACAGAGCCAGATGAACGGTAATCTGTTCCATGATACTATTTTTGCATGTGCAGATCAAAACAGATATGGTCTTTATCATTGTAATATTTATTGCATATATGCATCTAATTTCCAGTAAGCATCGGTCCCTCTCACCATAGGCATTTCTCAGATTTCATTCTCCTCTTAAATGTGTGTGATTTGAGCAATTTTTTCCCACGTAAGCTAGTTGTTTTATAAGTTTCATCTTATTCTTGGTTTGCTCTAAACATATTTTCCATTTTCAAGTCACTTCTTTTGTTCCCAACAACGTTCATAATTTTTTTCCAGAAATGTACACTTCGTGTTAGTTTACAATCTTTTCTAAATCATATTCATTAGACCAGATTGTAAATTAAATCCTGTGGTATCCTGTAGTATCCCTGCAGTATGCATGGATTTGTGTCGACTCGTATGCATTGCTGTTTCAGGACCAGATCTTCTAACTGGTGATTCAACTAGCAACGGAAGACAGAGTATCATGAAACATTATGATACTTTTCTTTACTAACATAACTAATTCTGTCATTCTAACAGGCAACTTTGTGTATTATTCTTACTTGTCAGGCTTAGATTTTAGATTCTGCTAAAATTGCAAAGAAACAGTTCTCCCTTCAAGATCAGTTCTGTTGTGAAAAGAAATTGGTTTTACTGAGGGCCTAAGAGCTCTAATTCTGTTGTTGCATTGGGTATACATTCATGGGTTTTTTTATATGTTATCTGACATACTAATGGTTTTCCATCATTTTAAAAAAAAAACCAATTAGCTAAAATAGGTGTTTCACAGTGTATATTGCCTGGAAAATGGGTACCAATGATGTACAAAACCAAGTTAAAATTATAGCATTTGACTCTATATATATTCAACCTTTTAAAGAACTACTAATTTCCTGTGGTGTTCCTCATTTCCTGCATCTTCAAACTTACTTTTCTTATCAAGGATAAGTTTAAAATAGAAATTTGGTATCTCCACTTTTTTCTGAACAACTATCTATTAATTGCACATTCAATTCAAGTATAAATTAATCTATTTTTTATGATATTTCCTTTTATGTAAATACATTTACAGCAACCCATTAATGTCTTTCCCCAACACAGTTTTGGTAATATTAATTTATTCTGGGTTTGATTTATTTTTTTAGAAAAATATACGCTTTATTGAGTTGTGCACATAATATTACATTTCCAGCTGTAACAAGAAATTATATTTTTAACAGTTCAAAGCTACAAAAGAAAGCAACAATGCAAGTATAACAATATTTTATAATTCTTTTCTTTCCAGAAAGAAAAATCTTAAAAGAGAATATACACAGAAGAAGAAAACAAATGTAGAAAAGGGAAGAAAACAAAAAAGAAATAACTAAAACTAGATGTCACTTTCTAAAGTTAAGTAGTTTATACATTTTTTTAGGTCAGCAGAAAAAGCTAGAAAGTCCCTCTTGTGCAGAGGCAGAGTAGAGCAAAGATACAGAAATCCATTACTGACAGTCTAGGGGATTAAGTTCAAACCTCAGCAAATTCAAGGAGCGGGTAATGACTGTTTCTTTTCTTCAAATAACAAACCCCCCAGTGTTCCCTTTTGTACCTCTACAAAACCCTTACTTTTTTCTCTTTCTCTTTAAAATTTCTGTCCTTCTTTTTTTGCCAGAACAGATTATCTTTACATCTGCCCTTTTTTCTTTCCAAAATGGGGAGCAGTATTTGCTTTCTTTAACATATATTTTATGAGTCAGTTTTCCATGGAACCATTGGGGTTGTACAGATCTTATTCTTCAGCAAATGAGCTATTGTCTCTTGGTCCTTGGTTAAAGGGTATTTGGCACCTTCTACATAAGTGGATCTAAATATTTATTCCACCAGTCCTTCTTTACTACATTGATTCATTTTCCACTTGCTTGCCTAAAATGCAATTCACAGTTCTTTCTTTACAGTGATGCATTTAAATACCTTTTGAGCGCCAGCTTTAAAATGCTTTCCTTATGTTCATATTGCTAACTAGCCGAATATCAGCTAAGTACATGAACGGTTTACCAAAGGAGGGGCTCCTCAGGTAGGAGTAATGGGGCAGGATCTTTCCTTAATTAGAAAATGGCATCTCAAGGACATCTGGATAAATGTAGATCAGGCTGTTTCCCTTGGGATGGGGTTATGTAGCGGGGGTAAGAAAGTTCCACTGTCTGCAGTGCACATGAGCAGGTCAAGGAATTCACCTCTTGAAGATGATGGCAAGGATGGCAATGGCAGCAATTACCAATAAGGCTAGACCACCGAGCGCTGAGCCCACGATAAGCGGCAGTCGGTCCTGCACCATCTCCGAGCGCTCCCCTAGCAAGGAAGACACATGCATACACACACACAAATGCAGAGGACAGGAACTGTTAGAATTTCCCTTCTACTCAACTAGGTCTTACCCATAATTCCATCCCTACCAATCCTTTGCTTCACAGACTAGTCCTGACAGTTCAACAAATGCTTGACTTTGTTATCCATTTACCCCTTCAGTCACTGTGCTTCTCCAGTGCCTTCCTTCCTACTTCTGAAAAGCCAGTGCTCCCTCTGAATCCACTTTTCCTTCCCCTGGTCCACTGACACCTTAGATATAGGCTAGCTCTACACCTGTGCTTTGATCCCTTTGTCCCCTGTTAATTTAGCTTGTAGATGACATACATGAGTACCTTTGGTCCAGACCAAAGAGTATCACAAGGCAATATGTTGCTCTCTGCATGAATGGATGGTGATACTGACGGAAGGCAAGCTTCTGGATGTATGTTCTGTGTATTCCTTGTCTTTAAGACTTTCAGAGAGCTGTAAGATGTCCTCCAACAGCCGGAGACCAAACTGCAGCAGTGTATAGTGCTATGTCCTGTAACACCCTCCTAAAGAGAGTTCTACTGACCCACTCTGCTCCGGCTGGTCAGAGGTGCAGAGGCAACAAGGAGTAGGACTGGGGAATATGGTGTTAGCATAAACAATACGCTCTGACAGCATGAAACTTCTTTGACTGAACAACTCTGCATATGCAAATTATGATATACAGAAATACAAGTTGAGTAGGAGTGTCTGGTAGCAGTCCTCCAGATGATAAGCTAATACAGTCAGGGACACACACAAGTGAAAGATGGTTGTGTGCAGATCTGACTACAAAATGGTAGCACTTACCTCCCATTAAAGTCTGGAAATACATCTTTCCACTATATGGGCCATAGCCCACTGCTGTTCTAGCTCGTACTTGGAAGGCATAGATCTTGCCTGGGCTCAGATTTGATATGGTGGCCATGTTGGTTTCGCTAGTCAAGGTGAATGAATTATCCTCATCTTCCGCCTGTGAATGTTAGTGACCAAAAAAGGAATGTGAGACTTCTGCCCACACCGCTGGCTCTCCTCATCAAGCAATGCTAGTTTCCATGTTGGCCCAATATTCTTTGAATCTGTTACAGAGCCTTGCAACCACAACTGCTATTCCAGACCTGACTTCCTAGCATGCTCTTCATTCCTCACTGCTGTTTTTCACTTCCTTAGGCCTGGGCTTCCCACAAAGCTCGGCCAAAGACCTTCAGTCCTGACCTAAACAAAAGTGAGAGATAAAACTACCTTGTCCTGTGGTTCCTTGATAAGGATATCAAAAAAAAAAGCCCTAGCCTGTCCTGAAATTTTGTTTTCTACAAGCTCCAAACTCGTGTATTCTCCTAGGAGAATCCAGAGCAAGAAAACATGTAATGCTGTATCCAGGAAGCTGCTAAACTTGTCATTACAAATAGCAGGCCTGTTTATTGCTAGAAAAACAGTAGGCCTGCAAAATCCTGCAAAAATATTTATATGAAAGATTAAGAATATGGAATGGGAGCTTGTCTGAACAGCTCTACAAACCTCTTCCCCTCAAATTAGTTGGATTAGGAGTCATGAAAGATGTGAATGGAGAACAACTTTATATTTGCCACCCTGTAATTCCAGCACAGAAACAGGTAACTGATATCCACCACTTAGCGAATTCAAGAGTGCATTCCTCCTCCTGAAATTTCTTAGAGACACAGGACTTCCCTCCACAAACACATGACAATGTTGCAGTGAGTCCAATTCCAATAGACACGTTTGGAAATTTCAGCTTCTTCCACTGTTACCTGTGCCAGCTGGGGCTAAACTTACTAGGTTGTTAACCATGGCTTTTCAGCTTGGCTACAAGTGTCTTCTCTTTTTTGATTTGCATTGTCCCTAGATGGTTTCAAGTTGGGAAATGCAGATGGACTGATGTTAGATGAAGTGTATATTATAAAATTCTGGTTTTGCTACAGCTTGTTCTTCCCTCATAATTTATGCATTTTTCTCCACCTTATCCATCGTGATCCAGGGGTGCACCTCCCAGACAGAAGATTTCCCTGTTCTCTTTTGCATAACAGATATATAACAATCATCACTGCATCGCTTTCTGCTCACCTTGTCGAAGTAGCGTAACTGGTAATCCAGGATGATCCCATTGGGCTGATCTGGCTGAGGCCATGATAGCGTGATGCTACTGGTAGTACGACTCACCTGATGCATCATAGGGACAGCAGAGGGGACTGGAATAAAAGAGAGGAAGGAGAGATTGCCAAGGAATAAACTGAACAAGGAACTATAATTGAATATTCATTATGATGAGTTAATAATTAAGGTCAGCTCTTCCTTTAATTTCCCTTAATTTTCATTATGAAGTACTTTATAAAATAACCAGAAGAAATCCAGGCACAATTCTACTCTACTGGGAGATACAGTCACTGACAATTTAGACAGAAAGAAAATGAAGAAATCCACATCCAACTGATCATTCACAGGAATTATGAAACTAACTATATTGTAGCTGGAACATTACCATGATCTTCAAATTTGCAATTTTTACACACAAGATGACAAGGTGTTCAGTGCCACTGCCTTGTTCTAGGATCACGCTTGGAGAAACAATGCGAGAGTGGTCAGAGAAAAAGCAGAGCACACTACCTCTCTTCTGCTTCTCCCCCAGATTATAATTCTTTGCCTGGGGAAAAAAATCAAGTATGGGCTTGAGTAATGGAGGCCTTTCACTACCATATGATGGCTGCAAACCAGAAGATGGAGGCAGACGAGAACACTGATGCGTTAAGGAACAGACTTTGAAGCATTGCTCAGTTCAGTGGTCCCAGTTCAGTTGCAGATTACAAAGAATGAAAGCATCTCATTTTCATAGCCTGATATGCAGTCTTGTGTTCAGACCAGCTCCTGGATCTCAGGCCAATACCTGTCAGGACTGTTGCCCAGATGTCAAAACTGCCACTGTATTTGAGACTCTCAGTCCCACTCTGGGCCATTGAACCATAGAAGTCCAGCCTGAATGGGCTTCTAACTAGCACTACTGCCTGGAACCATCACCTAAAGGTCATTGTTAAGTGTGTAAATTTGGAAGCTTCACATATAGTTTTTCTGTCCGTTCTTAAATAGCTTGCTAAGTTCTTGTCTTTTGGTGAACAGGCCAGCCTGGCGTACTACCCAGGTGGAGCTGTTAGCTCTCTTGATTCCACTATGATATTAAGTTCTTATAATCTGTGTCAGATATTAATTACTGTGGGAAAATGTCAACTTCCCTTTATGTACAAAGCAAGGATCTGGACATCAAACATAAAAGAGGGCTTTGGAAGCATGAATCTAAACCAGAAAGCAAGCAAGAGCTTGTGTCTACCAATTTGAGAAATGTTTTGACTGGCTATTCTAAAGGTCTGAAGTTCAGTTCAAGACTTGTGTGATTGCCATTACTTGTCACTAACCTGGAATTCATTAAATCAGTAGGAAGGAAACAAAATACTATATTGAAGATAATATGATTAATGATTTCAAACACTGTTCACTGAACTAAAATTACATTACAATGAGAAACAATCCAAGCTACTATTTGGGGCAGTTTTGCTTTCCATGTCTTTGTCCTCCTGGAGGCACCATTCACATGTTCTGAAGACAACAGAAGTACAGAACACCTATTTAGTAACAGGCCCTTTCCTGAAGCAGCTAGTTCTTACAAAAAATGTCCTCAGATCAGGAAGGGAGTTAAATGGTTATTAAAGGAAGTTGCATGTGAAGCTTTCTCAAGAATGAAAATCCACTTCTACAAAAAACATCCATGAATTTATACGTACACACACACTCTCCAGGCTTGTGTGAAAGCTAAAAGAATACGAGTTTCTTCTTAGGAAGATATTTCCAAGCAAATATTTCAGGGTACTTGGAAGAGGATCCTTCACCTTGCCAGTTGTCTGTCCATAAAGCTCGTCTCAAGTTTTGCTTTCCCTCTGCAAGCAAAATGTCATGTTGCCAAGAAGCCTCGACATAGAGGGCTAGAGAGCCCTCATTTTCTTCATGGAAATAATACTTTCAGCAACATTTACATCTTCCAGAAAAAGCATGTCAATGAAAAGCTGACACCTAAATCCACTGGTTTGACACAATAGACGTAAACTTCCTTAATGTGAGGAATGAAGCAGAGACATTTTGTAAATGATCAAAACCTGCTGAATAGCATTTTTTTCCCTCATAATCACGGAAAGGATAAAAGGAATGTTTTTAATAACAAGATATAATTATTCTGAAAGACACAATTCAAATGGGATCCAAACAGCTCAGGCAAGTGGGAACTAGTTAAAAATGTAAATGAAATAAAAATGTAAGAGTATAAACAATAAAATGCTTTCATCCTTATTCGTTTTATTTCTTACAATTGCTTGTCTTTCAAACAAGATTGCACAACTAATTCACCTGCTGATGACAATGTTTCAACAAGGGTGGAAGACATCAGCAATTAATCAAGACCGTATGTAGCATTTAAGACAAAAATCAAGAACACTGTATTCAAATGATAATGTGAGGAGAATGGGATAACTGGTCAGTTAACATTCGATCCAGACAGAGTTCGCTACGTTATAATGTTATGCAAAGTTTAACTTCCTTCTAATGGGACATAAAGCACACACAGGGAGAGGTGCAAACCTAAATTGACAGCTACGCTGTCAGGGAAGAGCCCACTTCCTCCTAGTTTCGAATGAAGGTTTTGCAAAATGATTGGCATTAAATCTCCCTTCCATTCCTGCCCACCCACCTCTTTTCATTCCTCTCCTTCCCACCTCCAGCAGTTGTTCTTCCCACCCTTCTAATTTCTTCCCAATCCACAATTTTTCCTGTACCTGGAAGGAATATTCAAGGTCAAGTAGCAACATCTGACCTGTATTTTAGTTAAAATATATCAATTCTGATTTTAATATGTACTATCAATTTTCAGCTACCCATCAACAGGTTATCTTTTGCCAACGGTACAAAGACCTGAGCTGGCACTGTGCATAGTACATTTAGGCACAACGAAATCGGCACCAGAACAATGATGATACATGGTACTCCACTCAGATGGGCAGTATGCAGAAGCAGCACAACTAGTGGAATTAGAAATACTGGAAACATAAGAAAAAAATCACTAGAGTGGCTTTACCCAGAGTTACACTGTGTGTATCTCTCGACCATGCGCCACAGCTTTCTAGAATGTCCCTATTATCCAGGTATGTCCATCACTCAGGGTAATCGGATGGTGGTGGTGGGGATGCCCAGGATAATGCAGTCTGCTGTATTAAAAATCGTCAGTTCAGTGATATGTACCTAATAAGTAGAAACTACTTAAGGCAGAAGCCTAAACCAGTAAAAATACTCAGTAATAAAAATAGCTGTGAATCAGTTAATCTACCTCTCTGAGACAGAGTTCAAATTTTGATAGGTGTGTTTGCCTCTCTTTTAAGGACAAAACTTATGAAACACTTGCCAGGGAGCTCTCCCACCACTTCCAGTAAAGGAGGTATCTAGATTTCTTCTTTGAAAAATTTTACACTAAGGTGATGTGAACACTACTACTGTGGTGATGTGAAAAGTGAACCTATTTGTGGGTGGAATAAGTGCCTATTTGTCAGAAATGTATGATAAAGTTACTCTCCTGGTGTTAATAAATTAGCAAATACAAAGGTCAAGGTTTTCTGTCTTAAAACACCCAAACTACCCTACCCTCTGCTGCCATAGAAGTGCCAGATCAGTATTTTCCTTTGTATGCATGCTGACTATTACAAATGTTTATAACAGGACATTGCTTTCGGTGCTTGTTTCCTACATACAAGTGTCCAGTTCCATGTTGTTTTGTCACTTTTATTCATTCTTTTCACATGGGCTTTATAAATGGAGATATGCTAGGTCTGTCTGTAACGACAGCTGAAATCACAGGGCCTGATTCAATCCAGTTGGGGCAGATGGACTAGGTGATCGTTGTAGGTCCCTACCAACTGAACTATTCTGTTGTGTTGTGTTGTGTTCTGTTCTATTTATTATATTCTACTCTATACTACGCTATTCTATTATAATTATTCACTGAGTGTAAACAACATGTTGTGAGATCAAACCGCTAAGCAACACTGAAAAAGGACTACTTTTTGTATACTATTTATAACATAGCAAATGTATGGAAAAATCATGCACATATAAAACCTAATTAAAGCTGTAAAGCTGTCCAAACACCACTTAAGTACAGCTCCCAGACTCTATTTTTTTGTGAGCTGTCAGTTGCAACTCTTCTACATGGTAGGACAAATTTTTTCCTGGTAGCACACAGGGGTGGATTTAAGATATTTTGAGTACATTGAAAATGCTACATTCTCTGAGTTACTAATGTTTGAAAAGTTTCTGCTGTTTTCTAATAAAGATAATGTCCTTGACTTTAGTATCTCCCCAGGCCAGCAACACGTGCTGCAAGCCTAAAAATCTGCCTAAATCAACAGACTAGGTAAGGAAGGAATGTGAAGAAAGTGCAGGAGAGTATAAAATTACATGGCAATCCCCACGTATGCAGAGCACAGCCAAGTGCCGTTCTCAGGACACCAAGAACATCTCTGGCAAGTGACACGGAGTCCATATTCCGTGCAAATACCCGTGCTAGCCAGCTGAATCCCATCCCCAGTCAATACAATCAGTGGAACCTAATGAGCAATAAGGCTCACTCTAAAGCAAAGATCCAAGCAGCAATTCAGTTGCCCATACATTTGAGAGGCCCCTGGTATCCATTCTCTCTGTCATCCAGATGGCATTGCAGTAGGTGCTGGGTCTTCTGCTGTTCCTACGTCATATCTCCTAGCCCTGAGTAGATGTCTTGGCTACACCAGGGTGTCTCAGAGGGACTTAGATGCTTACATGGGAAAAACTGAATGGAGCTGGGAGCTGGAAGTCGCCTCATGTTTGGAGGCACTGATCCTCAAGGGGGACTTCAAACACCCTAAGATCTGCTGGATGAGCAACACGGCAGGCTATAAGCAATCCAGGAAGTTCCTGGAAAGCATCAGTGACTACTTCCTGACTCAAGCAATAGAGGAGACAATGAGGGGAGCTGCCCTGTCGGACCTCATGCTCACAAACAAGGAAGGGTTCATTGGTGATGTGAAAGTTGAAGGCATCCTTGGCTGCAGGGACCATGAGATGGTGGAGGTTAACATCCTGAGAGGAGTGACGAGAGCAAAAATCAAGCTCACAACACTAGACTCAGGAGAGCAGATTCAAGCCCTTTGGGGATCTGCTTGGAGAAGTCCCATCCCATGGAATAAGACCCTGGAGGGAAGAGTGGCCCCCCAAAAGTGACATAATGTGCAAGGCTTACCTCCTCCAGCTGCAAAAGCGGTCCATACCAACAAGCAGGAATTCAGGCAAAAAATGCCAGAAGGCCTGTGTGTTTGAACAAGGGGCTCCCAGCTAAACTCAAACAAAAAAAGGGAGTACAGAGAAGGTGTAAGCAGAGATGGGTAACCTGGGAGGAACATAGAGGCACTGTCCAAGCATGCAGAGACATGGTTAGGAAAGCCAAAGCCTGCCTGAAATCACATCTGGCAAAGGATGTCAAAAGCAAGAAGGGCTCCTCTAAGTACATAAGTGACTAAAAGAAGACTGGAGAAAATGTGGGCCCACTGCTGGGTGGCACAGGGGACCTGGTGACACAGGACATGGAAGTACTGAATGTCGTCTTCACATCAGTCTTTCCTAGCAAGACTGGCCTTTAGGAGCTCCAGGTCCCACAGACCGGTAGGAAAGGCAATAGCAAGGAAGATCTTATTCCTGGTAGAAGATCAGGGCCAAGAATATTTAGGCAAACTGGATCTACATAATTCCATTGACCCTGATAAGCGTCATGAATCCATTGAGGTTAATTGAAAACTGCCTGAACAACTGAGACCAGAGAGTGGTGACCAGTGAAATGAAGTCTAGATGGAGGCCAGCACCTAGTGGTGTACTTCAGGGATCAATATCAGGTCCAATACTGTTCAATATCTTCACTAATGACATGGACAATGAGGCAGAGTGCACCCTCAGCAAGGTTGCTGATGACACAAAACTGGGAGGACTGGCTGATGTGCTGCCATCCAGAGGGCCTCGACAGGCTGGAGAAATGGGCTGACAGGAACCACATGCTGTTCAACAAGGGGAACTGCACAGTCTTGCACCTGGAGAGGAATAATCCCATGAACCAGTATATGCTGGGGCCTCACCACCTGGAAAGCAGCTTTGCAGAAAACATCTGGGAGGTCCTGGTGGACACCAAGTTGAACATGAGCCAGCAATGTCTCCTTGCTGCAAAGAAAGCCGGTGGTATCCTGGGCTGCATTAGGAGGAATGTTGTCAGCAGGTCAAGGGAGGTGGTGACCTTTCCCCTCTACTCTTGTGAGACCATGCTTGGAGTCCTGTGTCAAGTTCTGGGCCCCCTAGTACAAAAGAGACATGGACATACTGGAGAGAATCCAGCAAAGGGCTACAAAGATGATTAAGGGACTGAAGCATCTCTCATAGGAGGAGAGGCTGACACAGCTGGGACCGTTCAGCCTGGAGAAGTAAGGCCTCCAGTGATCTCATGAATGTGCACAAATAATTGAAGGGAGGATGCAAAGAGGACCAAGACAGGCTCTTTTCAGTGGTGTCCAGTGACAGGCCCAGAGGCAATGGGCACAAACTGAAACACAGGAGGTTCCCTCTGAACACAAGGAAACACTTTTTACCATGAGGGTGACCGAGCACTGGGGCAGGCTACCCAGAGGGCTTGAGGAGTCTCCCTCCTTGGAGATATTCAAAAGTGCTCTGGATGTGGTCGTGAGCACCTTGCTCAAGGTGACCACCTTCCAAGCTTAGCCATTTTCTGATTGTGACCTGACAGTTGAATCATTCACTCTGCATTACTGACTAGGCATCCATGGGCTACAACAGGAATTCAGACTACTGGCTCACAGGTCACCACTTAATTGGGATTCAAGCTAAACCCTGCCAGGGCTTGTGTGTCTTTCCTGGGTATTTATGGGTTTTCTTCCCCTTCCGTCCCATAAGCTTCTGAAAGCATCCAGTGTCTCTCTCATTATATTTCACATGGTTTGATCAACCTCAGCTATGCCTCTGATGTTCTCTAATATGCCTCTATATTCTCTAATACTAGACCCAAGTCTACCACTCTCACACTCTTCTTTCTCCTTCGTTACCTCTTCAGGTATCCTACTATGCTCATATTCTAAGCAAATGGCATGAAGACCCTAGCTTTGTTCCACACATCTTCCCACATATCATCTTCAAGGAAGATTGGTCTGAATACAGCATGGAAATTTCCTTCTTTATGTGTTTAATATCTTATAGTTATTTTGAAAATGTCCTATGTCTTTTCCACAGACTTCAATTTAGTTCTAACCCTTTCTCTAAATACCTGAAAATTCTTTAGAAGTATCTTGGGTTGTCTTCTGTCATAACCTTGTACTTTACTTCCTGTGGATGAAGGGTACTTTAGAAAGGCAAATTAGCTATTTTCACTTCCCTTACCTCTATTATTACTACTTTTTGTGTATGGGTTCCACTCACACCTAATAAACAGGAAAAAATCCTTTATGCCACAAGGTGCCATGTTTTACTATGCACCTCCTATTTCTACACATTCAAAAAGTTTCCATCTTCATTTAAGCAGTTGCTGAAACCTGAAATGTGAAAACAAGCACATTCATTCTCTGCTCTTGCTGCAGAGATAGGACATAGTAAAGAGAGGAATAGTTTCTTTTTGTGGAGTGACCATAGAAATTTTTATTAAGTCCCAGTCATAACTAGGCATATACGCTGAATAGGGCAAAGTTGGCAAATATCACTAAGGGAAAAATTAAACCTTAAGAGTATTTTTGTTGTTCCTATGTAAGAACAAAACAATACTATTAAATTCTTAGGGATTTTGGCAAGTGGTCAGGGTTGACCAAACAGCTTGTTATGTTGAAAATTAATGCAGTCCATTCAGCAGACAATGAACACAGAGCTCACACTCTACTTGTTTTTACTTTCTGGTTTTAGCCTGGCAAAACACAGTAGCATGTAGCTTTTGACAGCTCTCTTTTTATTCCTTTCCTGTTTTGATCGAGAAAATGCCTTGCCTCTGTCCCTGCTTTTGCCAGCTAAGTCTCCTGGACTCTTTTGTCTTTCTTTGAAAAAGCAAACATCTTCAAGCAACTAATCCATTTCCCTTCATAATGTCATAATCATACTTGGCGTTTAATTCTTTTCCTCTTCTCACACCATTTCACCTGAAAATCTTCTGTCAAGTCCTCTTAAATTTCCTAGCACTACCCATAACTGTCCTTGTCCCCATTCAGCCTCTTACACAAGCCTTCAGACTGTCTGGCTTTAATTTCTGCAGTTCTACAGATCTTTCGGTATTGCCAGGTCCCACTGCTCTGAGTCCAACTCATGTAGAAAGCTGCTACGAATCTTTTCACAGGTACAAGGCAACCTGGTCACATAACCTTTATCCTTGCATATCTCCATTGCTCTCATAATGTCTGGATTCAGTTAAAAAAATCTACTTGCTTTTTAAAGCCTGCATAGATTTGCTCCAACATTTGAATCTTTGCCGTCTTTATCCCTTCCTCTTCTTTCTAGGAATGTAAGAACTGCCTGAATGAATAAATTCAGTAGTGTGTCTCTGGCAACAGATATTACTACATGCTTCAGTGGAAAGTGTAAGAAAAAAAATGGACAGGTATTTACAGCTCTACACAGAGAAAGTGTTTTCATAATCCTTTAAATGAAAACCTGACTTCTGTCCTGAGACATGAGAAGAGATTATTTTTTACCCGGGTAAGTACACTCGAAGATGTTAAAATAATCATTAAAATCTTAGACAGATTTTTTTTTTTTTAACAATATGGTTGGATTTTAAGTTCTTTGCTTTTTTTGTGTCAGGTTCCCCTCTGTGAAGAAGCGTAACTCCACTACAATTACATAATAGCCTTTCCTCATGCAGTTCTTGCTATCCGGAACAGCCTCACAACATCTTTCTATATATTCTGACACTTCTTTAGGTATTCACCCTCAGCAATTCAAACCTGAGCTGAGAGCAATTCCCTTCTCTCTTGTCTCATCTCTGGATAGTTTTTCCTTCTGGTAATCTGCACGTCATACTATTACTATCCAAACAGGTTTTATTATTACTATCCAAAAAAGTTTCAGATGCTTTTTGTTATGGAAGGTTAGGTATTAAAGGAAGTTTTTCAGTGACAACCCTTCTTATTCTGTCTTCAAACACATAGTCACTGGAGAGTAGGAACATCATAATCAGGCTACCACAGAAAAAAGTGATTGTGTAACCAAAGGATCCTATCATACTTCGAAGCAGGGCTAGCAGACTGTTAGGGGTAAGCAAATTCCTAGATGAACATTGTTTTGGAGACAGGGATAAAGACCAAATAGGTAGCAGGGGAAAAAGCAAAGTAAAACTGTTCCAGCACAGAATATTGCCTAAGAAATGTTGAACAAAAGGGCAGAGGGTGGGAAGGAGGAATTCTTTGATCAGCAGCTGGAATAAGCGAGATGCATGAGTAAGCAGAATATTGAGAAATTGCCAGGGCTGGAGGGTCTTTCTTTGGTCGCCTTTAATTCAATGGAGAGAATTTTTTTGCTACGGCCATTTATTGTGAAAGCTTGTCTTTCTCCAGTTTGCTTTTTTTACACCCTTCATGCTTTCCTGCCCCCTCCTTGTCTCTTTCAGAACATAAGATCCTGAAATGTCCATCTCTGCTTGAATAATAATAATAGTAATAATAATAATTGTTATAATAACACAACAACAACAATAAGCCACGCTAAAGTGAAAAGCTGCTGAAGGGGTTGAAGGGAGGGGGTATGGATGAGACATGCCACGTGATGGAGGAAGCAGGGCCTTGTTAGTATGAGCTGTCACTACGAATCGAGGGCAGCTCATCTCAAGTTCATTCCTAACAATCTTGAGGAAGAGCAAGGAAAATAAATGTGAAACACAAAAAGAAGTCACTCAGTACACATTGCTGTTTAAGAAAGTTGGCCTCCCCTGAAACTCCATCCGTGCACAAGAGAGGCACCTTAAAGAGAGACACCCAACACACCCAGAGACACCAAGAGACACCTGGAGGAATAGGATTGGTGAGAGAAGTCAAACAGAAGCAAAAGAAGAGGGTAGATTTGGTGATTCCAGGTAGGAGAAGAAGCAGCTACTCAATTACATTACCTCAGATATAGGTGAAGAAGGCTGAGATGTGAAGCATGAAGAAAGATAATTCTTTAGGATGTTAATAGAACACCCACCTGCCTCCAGTAGAAGTCAAATGAACTGCCTGGAATTACTATACAAATTACCCAGACATATCTTTTACTGGAAACAAAAACTGATCACCCACTTGCAGCCAGCCTTTTAAGGGGACCGGGTATCCTATACATGCTCTGCCACTCAGTGCCTGTCAGGTAACAATTGAAACGGAAAAACCAGACATTGTCTAACGCCTGGCATCTGCTAACAGTAGGAAATTACCTGGGGTGTATATATAATCCCTTCCTTCCCATAGCATAGAAGCAGAAATTAAAAGATGTGATTTAATCAAGATCATGATGCCACATCTGACTTTGCAGCATTTCTCTTGAGCTTTACTGAAGCCTCGTTTTGCAAGGGTTTCCACAACTACACTGCGGAATCTCATCAGGAATTTGTTTGAGTTTAACATTTACACATTTCTAAATGTCTACAGACATTTTCTGTCACTCATTTCAAATTATTCCCCCTCTTTCTCCTCCTCATCACTTTCCTCCTCATTATATCCTCTTAAAGGAGCTGTGTACAATTCCTCTCTGTACCAGCTTATACATGCTTGTAAAGAACAACATATGCCTAGTCTCTTACTGTTGACATTTAGCAGAACTGTATGCCCGTTTGCATGTGGCTCTCTCCAGCTCCAGTCTTTGAATATGATATTTACAGAAAATGAGAATTTGCTTGATGCTGTTCTCCATTTTCCTCTGCATTAAAGCTTTCTGTACACTACCCATCCATCTGACCTACTCTTCAACTGTTTAATCTCTTACCTTCCTTTGCTTGCCCACACAAGCCACTGGTATTTCAGTTTAGTCATCTCTGTGGTTTGGTTCCTAGTTACAAGGATCACAACAGCTTTGATACAACTGTACAACACATCAACACATTTTAATATTTCTACCATGTAAAAAATGAAAAAAAGAACAAAAAAAGCCACTTTTTTTCCTATTGACAAGAGAACAACATTCCAAGACCACTTACCGGAACAGCAAGGTTGAAAAGGCAAGAACAGGGTAGAAGAAAATACATGGCATATAGAAGAACCTAGAGTAATTTCAGCAAAATTGGAATGGTGATTCTGCTTCTGGATCCTTTATCAAAATTCAGTTTAACAACTCTCCAAGAATTGTAAAAACTGTAGTTTTCATATTCTTTTATGACCACAGGACCACACAGTATTAACATGCACCATCCCAAGGTCATGTATACTTAGGTGATGAGTAAATATCAGTGTATACATTCTTTCTTGTCATACAGTGCCTATCTATATCTTTAACTGTATCTTCATCTTTAGACAGTGTGTATCTGTCTCTCTATTTGCCACTTCCTCGCTTTGATATGCAGCAAGGCAAAGGTGGACAGATTTGATGAAACACTCAATACCACTTGTTAAAGTGCAGTAGAGTATGAACTGAAATGAGGAGAATGGAAGCTGGTGTACAGGAACAAGAAAGGATGGAAAAACAGAGTACCTTGCAACATAGAAAGACAAAAAAAGAAAAGCGAACAGATGAAAAATGCTAGAAAGACTGATTGAAGTATAGAAGATGAAATGGAGAAGAGTAGGCTATAGAGAAGGTGAACAGGAAATGAAGAAATGCTCTCTAAGAGCTGCTGTGGCAGGCTGATGCTCACAAAATCCCTGCCAAATCCTAATTGTGTCTCCTGTCCTGCACAGTGAAGCAACATGATTTGTCTGACTCACAGAACTACATCTCCGATTACCATGTTCTATAGCGCAGCTTTTGCCCCAACAAATCTTCTCCATATACAACCACATCAGCTGCTAAACTCAGTTTTTCTGCCAAGAGGGAAGAAAGGAAAGCCCATTCAGAGAAAGAAGGAATAAGAAGGGCAGAAGTGAAATCATGGAACTAGCAGGGCACGATAAAAAAAAGCACAGCACAGAAGAAGACAAAGCTCCAGGATTCAAAAGATGAAAGCAAATCAAATGAGAGACAGAAGTGGAAATTTTGGGACTCAGATGCAGGAGTCTCCTCACCTGACTGGCTGGTGCTAACATTGATGGTGGCATAGTGGGGTGCTTCTGAACTCAATTCAGTCACCAAGTTGACAGCCTGGATCTCAAAGGTGTACTGCACACGGGCCAAAAGGTTGGAGACTTGCACGCGACTTTCTGTCAGGCCCACTTGGCGTGGTTCAAATTGTATGCTGTCCCCACAACGCACACATGGCCCTGAGGACCCTGCTGGGCATACTTTGCAGATGACATTGAAGAAAACATCCTTGCGGCCACCCAGGTCCTTGGGGAGGCGCCAGGTCAGGAGCACGTTGGAGCCAACAATTTCATAGCTAAGGTCACGGGGAGCAGATGGGATGCCTAGAAGACAGAATGAAAGATCAAAATCCCATGAGAGAATGGGAGAGAGGCTGGGGAGAGGAGAAGACAAAGCAGGGGGAAAAGAACAGAAGAACAAGTTGCTTTTTTTTCTCATTCTTACTCTTCTCTAGTTGTTAATTTGAACAAGGCTAAGAAAAACATATCCTTCGCTACATCAAACATACAGTTACATACACTAAGGAGCAACTGTACTATCACATTTTAAAGAAATAAAATTAACAAGGGTTTTTGTTTCAAGGGTGTGACTTTTGCTTTTCCCTAAAAGAACAGCCAGTGTTTAGGGAAATTCCAAGCCTTTGAAATGTCAAATTTTGCACAAGTTTAGTTAAAAATATGTCTCTACCGAGGCCTCTAATTCTCTCCTTTGGCACCTAACATCTCTGGACTTTCTCAGACTTCAGTTAGTCTGTTCCATCTACTGCAGGAACTGAACACCAGTTTCCCTATGATTATTCCTGCTGCCAGCCAGATTCCTGAATGGCGTCAGGAGTAAACTCCGACAGCTGAAGAACTGCCCATTCTGTGCATCCAACCCTTCCCCTGCTGGCACAGAGACAGTGAACAGATGGAGGAAAATGCAGAGGGTAAGAAGACGGCATGGGGATGAGAATGGGACAGGACACCAGAGCTAGAAAGTTAAAAGCTCAGACAAGTAAAAATAAGCAGCAGTGTTGCACTGCTAAACCTGGGCGTAGACGTGAAGGAGGACTGGAAGGGTAGGGACAGAGAGGCTGAGCTCAGTAACAGGGAGGGGCAAGAGAAACATGATTTACAGAACATTTCCCTCCAAAGGCTGTGATGAAATCCAATAATCCTCATTCTCACCATTTATCTATAGTCAAGAAATATTGATGAAATATTTCTCTGTCTAATGCTGATCAATATAAAGGATGATGCCCTTTATTAGTACAGGTGGTCGAGGCCTTTGTGGGGGGTTTCTCTGGCTGCAATCTAGTTCATTGCTGGAGCATTTGAGTATTTCCAATAGGCGTATTTCCCTGGGGACTCACATTTCTAGTGTTGTTAAAAAAAAAAAAAAATGCTGGAAAATTGCACAGAGAAGATTTTTTTAAAAATGTATTACTGACAAGATGAGGCATTTGTACATCAGGAAATGTCAGAATTAAATTTTCTTTTGTGATCTTAACTGGGCCATTCAGTATTTGCATTGTGGTATAGTATTTAATTGCATGATCACATACTAGTTTTCCCTGAGGATTCTTATCACAGTCAATGCAAAGGATAGACAACTGCTCAAGAAAAATAATCCCTGTTAAGTAAAGATTACTTGATGCTGCGGAGAAGGATTGTATGCAGTATAGGAAACGAGGGATTACAGAAAAAGCCCACAATCCCGTTTCCTAATTTCTGAGTGTTTAACTTCAGAACCATGAAGTGTTTGCAAGATGCTTTAGGAAGTTAAATTTTTTTTCCTGTCGCTTCCACAAAGTTCAAGGGTGCTGTTTGATATATTATTTAAACTATATTTTTGATTGCTAATCACTAACCTTATTTAATTTTCTGCATCTAATTATTCTTTCTTGAACTATTAATATTCATAATCAATGACTGTGAAAAGTCATAACTAATGAGAACCACAGAGAAGCCAATGAAAAAATTAATTATTTTCCCATAAATAAAATCTGAAGAATTTGAATTCTGTGCAGTAAATATGGTCTTCACACTTTGAATGATAAAGGGAAGAAAATACTGGTTAACTCCTTCAATGAATATTTACCCCATGTATTAAATGAGTTTAGCATTTCATGAGAAATTAGCGTATTAGTCTCTCATTAAAAGCTGGACCTTATGCATACACTTATGCAGTGGACTTATTTAAGGCTGCATGAGTCATCTAAAATTTGACTTTTTTTCATTTCTGAGCATCTAGTATTGCAACACTCCAGTATTCTCAAAACACAGTTTCACCATGTATCAACATTGTAAAAAAGCATGTGGGAACGTGCCTTTTCATCTGCCTTCTCATCTACATTCAGTGAGTGGATACACCCTGTAGGCAACTGAAGGGGCAAAGGGAAGTTCTAGGTTATTTCAGAGGTCATGAGGAGAGGTGAATTGCAACTCGGGCACGTTCTCTCTCATTAACTGCCCTTCTTGCTTTCCAACACTCCATCCAAATACTTACCAGTGCAGGGAGCATCGGAATTGTCGGAAGCAGATCGATAGTAGCGGTTCTGACACGCACATTCACTGGAACCTGGCAGTGGAGCATGGCTGTGGGCAGGGCATGGATGGCAGGGGTCATCTCCCACAGATACTTTAAAGAAACCAAGGGGACAGGCTAAGAGAAGGGAAAAGAGAGAAGCAAAAGCAGGAAACTCATTAATTCAGATTCCAGAAACAATGCAATCTTATTTACATTTAACTCGTGCTGCTGCTCTAGGGAGAAGTTACTACATAGAGTAGCTACTACTGGTTTTGTTGCTTTATGGAGCATGTATTGTTAAAGCTGCAATTTCAAAACAGTTTATTTCATTCTGTACTTAAACTGATTCACTGGCAGATGAAAGAGAACCAGTCCAGAAATAGCTTTGACCATCTGAAATAATTGTCTTCTCATTACTCAGTCAAAGAGCTTTAGCGTTGGAGAAGCCAAAGAGCACAGTCATGTGATCTGCCTGGAAACAGCCATGACAGTTACAGGTATTATCCACAGCTCCTTCTCCCCACCCAACACAGCCACAAAAATGGATTTTTTATGCTGCCTTTAACAGTTTCATTGCTTAAAGTCATATAAGCTACAATGGCTGGTTTTGCACCAAAATTAGGAACAAGCACTCAAATTGGCAGTCTTATTCTTTTGCTGTAGGTCTGGAAACTTCCCAATAACAGATAAAACCCTCTTAATTTAGTCAAATTTAATCTGCAAATGCATAGGAACATGCCTATGCAAAAAGCTGAAACAAGGATACAAATCCATCCTACAGAAAAAAAAAAAAAAAACAAAAACAAAACCAAAAAACCTTATTAACAAAATGGGAGTATGGCACATTCTAGGTTTGGCAAAGATGCTATGCTGAATTACCTAACAGAAGGTGCTTGGATCTTACATTGAAGTGCTAAAATAAAGCTTTTACAATTTTTATGTAAGTTTTATGTAAGTTTTTTAAAGCTGATTTTCTATATAAATAGATACATCTCTAATTTTATGGACTAACAAGCTCAGGTGAAAGTTCATTTGTGGACTGACATTTGGTTAATTAACTGCAAAATAAATAGAGCATTTACAGGGAATGGGAAACTTTCAAATAGACCTCAGATGAGCATTTGATGTCAAAAGACACAAGGGACACACTCAAGAGAAGAACTAAGCTAGTGATTACCATAGTCAGAACATTCCAAATGATTGTGGATAGCAGAAAGTTATATAAAAAAGGAAAAATGTGTAAGAGAAGAATATCACATACAGGTGTTAAGATGAAATTAGGGTATCTAAGGAATGCTCCAAAATGGAACACCACACCAGAAGCTGCAGAATTAGCCCATCTGGTTATTGCTTACTGTACTTGCAGGCTTTCACCTCCAATAATAATTATTTGGAAATGTTTCTAGGAGCCGAATGGCCATTGATATATCTTTCTTAATAAATAACTTCAGAAGAAGAGTACCTTGCTTATCTAACCTTGTTTTCATATGTGTTTGATTCCCTTTCCTTTGGGTTTTCAAAGCCCATTGTAGGGTTTTTGATGTATGTTGTGGGACTGCAGGTATGCAAACCTTAACAAAGCTGAAAAGGTTACAGCCGCAGTCCAGACATAACAGCCAGGAACATCTGTGAAGTCCCATCAGCTTTACGCCTGTTATATTACTTCATTTTCTCTGTCAGAAGTCTTCTTGGCTGCAGAGTAACCTCCATGTGTACTGTGATAAGAGTGGTAAGTCCTGGAACAGGTCAGACCATAAAAGGGACTTCAATAACTCTGAATGATGGCTATTAGATGGGAGAACGCCGATTCTTCCCAGCACTCAGAAAATGACAACATTCAGTGTGTGATACACTGCCATATGAAATGGAAGGGGGAAGAAGAGATTGTAATTTTGCATATGACGGATGATGGTAAGAGAAGAGCAACTGCCTTTGCCTTCAGGCCTTTATTCAGCAGAAAATAAAATTATTCTCATCTGGAAAGATCTGTCCCTATGTTCCTATGTACAAAAAAGTAAGTAAGATTTTGTCCACTTTAAGAATTATGTCCCTTTCATTCAGTGTAAGGCTCTGCTAACTGCCACAGATGTAGAATATAATTTTCACATTTCTTGGCAAATGCACCAGTACTGAAACTATGAGTATTATGAATGGGAAGTTCTCATCCAGCTCACTGCATAGTCATTCAACCAAAATTTACCACTTTTAGGAATCTTCCTTTATTTATTTCGGATTTGAGAATGCTGAACTGAATGTGAACGTCTTTATTTTCTTACAAGTAATTTTATTTCATCTGTATTTTCTTGCATCAAACCCCTTCTCAAACTTTTGTCAAGGTTTAGAACTAGTGGCACATTCATTCCACCTGTCAAGGTACACCCTGGAGAACGGTTCTTTTTCTTCATTCAGTACTAGAGCCTGACATCAAGTCAGGGACACGTTCTTGCTGCTAGTCACAATAGTGAAAACGAACAGATAATGATAATGCCTGGAGTCTATGTGGTGCTCAAAGGAAATCTGTACAGGATATAGACTTTACCCCTGCAGTGAAAAAACATATTTACCCTACAAAGATAGTGTTAAGAGAATTCAGGTAGATTAAGCTCTAGCCCAATTGCAAATCTTATGTAAAGCTAGACAAAGTTATGAATGAAGAATTCTTCTACTGTTTAGTAAATGAAATTTATTTTAAAATAAACATGGTTGTGTTAAAAATAAACAAACACTTATTTTTATGTGGTGCTTTGAAGTCTACTGGCAACTTGCTGCTGAGTCTGGGGATGCAGGGATGGCACACGGTTGATGAGTTAGACAAAGGTATTAAGCACAAGTGCAGTGTTGTAGGTTTTACATAACGGAATGGCACTACCACCGCCGTAATGAAAGCCAGTTTATATAAGGCAGAGTAAGTCTATTGCTTAAAAGGCCATGCAAGTTTTCATTAATGCTAGGGACAGTCGCTACAAGTGACCAGAAGCATTCAACAGCTGCTTATAAAACCCAAGCCACCAAGGCAGTAAGAATACAAGCCTTTGTATAGCGACATGGTGTCTGCTAATGGATAAAAATGTTATCTACTCATACCACGGAGTACAACACTGTAGAGACAACACTTTGGAAAAGGTACTCGTAACAAATACTAGAGATCAAATACTTCCAGATATTCTTTCTTATTTGCCTCACAAAATTTAATTTCTTTATCCATGCACAGGGCTTGCCATTACATGCTTGAACCACGTGCAAAGGCAGGTTACTGCTGTATCCCCTAGCACTGCCCAGTGTGCTATGCTTTTCATGCTGTCACACTTCAGCGGTTTCTTGCTATCTATTCCCTCTCTTACTTTTTGAGGCAGCATCTATTCTTGAATGTAATCCCAGAACTGTAAAAGTCAGTGAGTAAAGAATAGTTTATTTATGCTGAAGAGTAATGCAGCCTGAAAGCAGGTGACTTTACAATAAGTTACTTAAATAAGAAGGATGTTTCCACCAGAAGCAGCAGGCTTCTAAGAAAAACTTGCAATACAAGTAGCAAACAAACAAACAAACAAACAAAAGCCTGACCACATTTAAGAAGGAACCTGGCCCATTTCTGAAGTGATTTTGTGATATAGTTGCCATTGAGAGAAAAGTAGGAGATTTAATGTAAACATATCTCCCCCTCTCAATGTCTCCAGGTCCAATAGTTCCTTGTCCTGTATTTAACGTAAGCAGAGTGAAGGAGCCACATAGGCTTATTTATAAGTACTCCACTACAGCTGAGCAAACTGCACAAATAAAATTCCACTGCAGCTGTTTCACCCACAAAACAAATTTCAGTAATATTTCTCTGTCCTCACATGGTCCCTCCCTTTTGGGAGAAGAGGTGGAATGTTTGTCATTTTGAGTATCATGTTCCTCCTCAGTGACCCAAAGAAACAGATAAGAGAGGGGAACAAACAGTAAGTTAAAGTCTCCATTAAGACGCATAATTTTTACAGGGTGACTCAAGTACAAAAACCCAACAACTGTGATGGTTAAATGGTTAAAATGGTTAAAAAACCCAGCCCTAAAATGCTGTTACCACATCACAGAGACAAGGGAGCAAAGAAGGCTCCCTGTAAGAAAAAAATCAAGACAGCAGACTAGTATAAAATTACATGGCAATCCCCACGTATGCAGAGCACAGCCAAGTGTCATTCTCAGGACACCAAGAACATCTCTGGCAAGTGACACAGAGTCCATATTCCGTGCAAATACCCGTGCTAGCCAGCTGAATCCCACCCCCAGTCAATACAATCAGTGGAACCTAATGAGCAATAAGGCTCACTCTAAAGCAAAGATCCAAGCAGCAATTCAGTTGCCCATACATTTGAGAGGCCCCTGGTATCCATTCTCTCTGTCATCCAGATGGCATTGCAGTAGGTGCTGGGTCTTCTGCTGTTCCTACGTCATATCTCCTAGCCCTGAGTAGATGTCTTGGCTACACCAGGGTGTCTCAGAGGGACTTAGATGCTTACATGGGAAAAACTGAATGGAGCTGGGAGCTGGAAGTCGCCTCATGTTTGGAGGCACTGATCCTCAAGGGGGACTTCAAACACCCTAAGATCTGCTGGATGAGCAACACGGCAGGCCATAAGCAATCCAGGAAGTTCCTGGAAAGCATCAGTGACTACTTCCTGACTCAAGCAATAGAGGAGACAATGAGGGGAGCTGCCCTGTCGGACCTCATGCTCACAAACAAGGAAGGGTTCATTGGTGATGTGAAAGTTGAAGGCATCCTTGGCTGCAGGGACCATGAGATGGTGGAGGTTAACATCCTGAGAGGAGTGACGAGAGCAAAAATCAAGCTCACAACACTAGACTCAGGAGAGCAGATTCAAGCCCTTTGGGGATCTGCTTGGAGAAGTCCCATCCCATGGAATAAGACCCTGGAGGGAAGAGTGGCCCCCCAAAAGTGACATAATGTGCAAGGCTTACCTCCTCCAGCTGCAAAAGCGGTCCATACCAACAAGCAGGAATTCAGGCAAAAAATGCCAGAAGGCCTGTGTGTTTGAACAAGGGGCTCCCAGCTAAACTCAAACAAAAAAAGGGAGTACAGAGAAGGTGTAAGCAGAGATGGGTAACCTGGGAGGAACATAGAGGCACTGTCCAAGCATGCAGAGACATGGTTAGGAAAGCCAAAACCTACTGGAAATCACATCTAAGGCAGCTCAGCCCCACCTTGATCCCTGGGAAGATGATGGAACAACTAAGCCTGGAAACCTTTTCCAGGCACGTGAAGGACAAGAAGGTATTTGCGAGTAGCCAGCATGGATTCTCAAAGGGGAACTCAGGCTTGATCAGCCCTCTACAATGAAATTACTGGCTTAGTAGATGAGGGGAGAGCAGTGGATATTGACTACCTTGACCTCAATAAGGCTTTCAACACTGTATCCCAGAATCACAGAATCACAGAATGGTAGGGGTTGGAAGAGACATCTGGGGATGGCATAGTCCAACCGCTCTGCTAAATCACATTCACCTAGAGCAGGTTGCACAGGATCACGTCCAGGCAGGTTTTGAATATCTCCACTGAAGGAGACTACACAACCTTGCTGCCTGTTCCAGTGCCCTGTCACCCTCAAAGTAAAGAAGTTTTTCCTCATGTTCAGATGGAACTTCTGGTGTTCCAGTTTGTGCCCACTGCCCCTTGTCCTGTCGCTGGGCACCACTGAGAAGAGTCTGGCCCCATCCTCTCGACACCAGCCCTTTAGATATTTGTAAGCATCGATGAGATCCTCTCTCAGTCTTCTCTTCTCCAGGCTACACAGACACAGGTCTCTCAGCCTTCCCTCGTAAGAGAGATGATCCAGTCCCCTGATCATCTTTGTAGTCCTCCATTGGACTCTCTCCGCTAGTGCCTTGTCTTTCTTGAACTGGGGAGCCCAGAACTGGACACAGTACACCAGATGTGGCCTCACCAGGGCAGAGGAGAGGGGGAGGATGACCTCCCTTGACCTGCTGGCAACACTCTTTTTAATGACCCCCACGAGACCATTGGCTTTCTTGGCCACAAGGGCACATTGCTGGCTCATGGGCAACTTGGTGTCCACCAGGACTCCCAGGTCCTTCTCCACAGAGCTGCTTTCCAGCAGGTCAACCCCTAACCTCATCTGGTGCATGGGGTTATTCCTCCCCAGGTGCAGAACCCTACATTTGCCTTTGTGAACTGCATGAGGTTACTGTCAGATCATTTCTCCTGCCTGTCGAGGTCCCTCTGGATAGCAGTGCAACCCACTGGTAAGTCAGCCACCCATCCCAGTTTTCTGTCATCAGCAAACTTGCTGAGGTACACTCCGTCCCCTCATCCAGGTCATTGATAAACATGTTGAACAATAATATCCTCATGGAGAACGCTGTATGGGCTTTAAGCCCATATTACTCCTGTAATATCCTCATAGACAACATGAAGAAGTATGGGCCAGATGAGCAAACATTGAGGTTAATTGAAAACTGCCTGAACAACTGAGACCAGAGAGTGGTGACCAGTGAAATGAAGTCTAGATGGAGGCCAGCACCTAGTGGTGTACTTCAGGGATCAATATCAGGTCCAATACTGTTCAATATCTTCACTAATGACATGGATGATGGGGCAGAGACTTGAAGGGAGAATTGAAGGGAGGATGCAAAGAGGACCAGGACAGGCTCTTTTCAGTGGTGTCCAGTGACAGGCCCAGAGGCAATGGGCACAAACTGAAACAGAGGAGGTTCCCTCTGGACACAAGGAAACACTTTTTACCATGGGGTGATCAAGCACTGGGGCAGGCTACCCAGAGGGCTTGAGGAGTCTCCCTCCTTGGAGATATTCAAAAGTGCTCTGGATGTGGTCGTGAGCACCTTGCTCA
>VWZL01003688.1:318967-329493 GCA_013396915.1 Stercorarius parasiticus
TGTCCACCAGGACTCCCAGGTCCTTCTCCACAGAGCTGCTTTCCAGCAGGTCAACCCCTAACCTCATCTGGTGCATGGGGTTATTCCTCCCCAGGTGCAGAACCCTACATTTGCCTTTGTGAACTGCATGAGGTTACTGTCAGATCATTTCTCCTGCCTGTCGAGGTCCCTCTGGATAGCAGTGCAACCCACTGGTAAGTCAGCCACCCATCCCAGTTTTCTGTCATCAGCAAACTTGCTGAGGTACACTCCGTCCCCTCATCCAGGTCATTGATAAACATGTTGAACAATAATATCCTCATGGAGAACGCTGTATGGGCTTTAAGCCCATATTACTCCTGTAATATCCTCATAGACAACATGAAGAAGTATGGGCCAGATGAGCAAACATTGAGGTTAATTGAAAACTGCCTGAACAACTGAGACCAGAGAGTGGTGACCAGTGAAATGAAGTCTAGATGGAGGCCAGCACCTAGTGGTGTACTTCAGGGATCAATATCAGGTCCAATACTGTTCAATATCTTCACTAATGACATGGATGATGGGGCAGAGACTTGAAGGGAGAATTGAAGGGAGGATGCAAAGAGGACCAGGACAGGCTCTTTTCAGTGGTGTCCAGTGACAGGCCCAGAGGCAATGGGCACAAACTGAAACAGAGGAGGTTCCCTCTGGACACAAGGAAACACTTTTTACCATGGGGTGATCAAGCACTGGGGCAGGCTACCCAGAGGGCTTGAGGAGTCTCCCTCCTTGGAGATATTCAAAAGTGCTCTGGATGTGGTCGTGAGCACCTTGCTCATGGTGACCCTGCTTGAGCAGAGGTGCTTGGAGAAGATATCCTTCAGAGATCTTTTCCAAGTTCAGCTATTCTGTGATTTCCCTTAAATATATGCAAATTAAAGTGTGTGGATAAATCCCTTTTGTCTTGGCTGTCCCAATGCCAGATCTTCCACCACATACATGATTGTGGGTGGACAGGGAACAATGAAGGAAAGACTCATCTGCCCAGTTCAACTCACATGACAGAAATGGAAGCTGAAGCACTATGGAGTGGAATCTGGAACAACTTAGGAGGAACGATCTCTCCACAGTGACTATTTTTTTATTTTCTAGTGAAAAAAGTGAATGACTACATAAACCTATAATCTCATGCTGGTATTTCCAGGAGGAATGGCAGATACAGAGAAAGGATCATGCTTTCAAACTCTCCTTCTGCCGCTGGGTATTTCTACTTCCAGCAGAAAAACAGCAAAATGAAATCATACAGCAGACCGCAATCAGAGCTAACTTGCAGTGATTAAACATGATTTACATCTCCTGTGCCTTCCTAATGAAAAGATAGTTGAAAAAAAAAAAAGAAAAAAGAAAAAAGAAAAAGACTATGAAGTGAGACTTGAAGGGAGGATGCAGAGAGGACCAAGACAGGTTCTTTTCATTGGTGTCCAGTGACAGGTCCAGAGGCAATGGGCACAAACTGAAACACAGGAGGTTCAGAGGTCCCTCTGAACACAAGGAAACACACGGAAACATTCGTAGTTAATTGTATTTTACATTTGCAATTTTGACCAATAAGGCTGGACTGACTACTATAGACACTAACTGGCCTCCACGTAGCTGAAGTATGGCCTCCATGGGCAGGGACTGCAGCTATCACACACCTTCTGCTTCCACCTAAACCCTGACCCCTGCCTCTGCATCCAGTCAGGGAGATGCTTACATTCACGAGCACCTTTATCCCTTTCCAAAATTGCCTAAGATACGCTAGCTCCCTGCACTCAGGACTTTAGCCCACAAATGGCAACAGTAATTGTTCCCATGACATGGAGCTTTTCCTGGCATTGCCTCAGTCCAGTCATTCTATAAATAGTATATCAAAGGTCAAGTTGTGAGGAAAGAGAAAAAAATCTCCTGGCAATCTAAATAGGCAAAAGCCACTTCCTTTTATTTCAGCAGATGCAGTGAGCCTAGGGCTGTCTTTCCACACACAGACACAATCCATCTCTCATTTATTTCTGAAGGATCCCTTTCTTCACACCATGAGATTTTTCAGTTTTCACGTACCCTGCATTCCCTTCTTACTGCAGATCATGGCATCATGTCCACTTGCTGTGGTCCTACAATCTCTGCAGATGACTACTGTGCTCACTGGAGGCAAATACCTAAGCTGAAAAAACCACTAGGTTTCTTACCACCACCACTAGGACTAGCATGTTTTGCTTTAGTGAACATTACCACTTCAAGACCATCCCAGAGAAAGCCTGAACAAGAGCAGCTTCTCCTGAAACACCTCTACTGTATGCCTGCAGAATAACTTCACACAAAACACCAACACCAGTTAAGCCACAGGCCTTGTCGCTGGGGATAGTACAGCTTCATCATCCCCCAGGCACCAGTACTTTCCAAGAAAACACAGAAAATCACAACATTGATTCACAATATCCAATGCAAGGACAGAGGGCTGCAGAGCTAGCACCTCAGGGAGCAGAGCAAGCTGCCACTTGCCATCAAGTCAAGGTTACTATGAAAGGAGAAGGCAGAGTTAGGAGTGCGCAAGCGCTTTTCCCTCAGCTTGTCTCAGTCATTTTTCATATCTTGGCACAGTGTCAGAATGCCACAACAGTTCAGCTGGGCACGGCTCATCTCAGAGACACTGACCCAATTTTCCTCAGCTCCCCCCTACAACACTCACCCCTGTGTTGCCTGCATTTGCCTGACTGCTCACTAGAGACAAGTTCCACCCGGGAGGCCAGAGAAGCAGTTTCTGACAGACTTCTAACAATAACAAATATCAAAACCAGCAGAAAAAGTGCTGGAATTATAGAGGGGTGTGTGTATGAAGAAAATGAAAATGGGGAGGGGACAGACCAAGAACCAAAGAAGCTAAAAGAGAGAAAGAGGCATTGAAAACCTTACTTGGACAATAAAAGCAGAGAGGAAATATTCTGAGAGCCAAACAAAATACAGCAAGGGAAGAGAGACCAAGAAGGCAGTCAGAAACTTCAACAGAGCTTTATGTAACCCCAGCAGTGTTTTTAGGGAATGTGACACAGGTGACACTGACTTTTTGTACCCAGATATGATTTGGAACTGAGCTGGGGCATAGGAAGACGTTTAGAAGAGTATAAAATTGCTCTCTTCTTGACTGAGACAAGCGATCCATTTCTTATACAGGAGTTCTGCTCCCAGGTGTGCTGTGGGGCAGCAAGAATGACTACTAAATGTGAGAGTATCGAAAATGAACAGACTGTCAAAGCTGGCATTGGAGTCAAACTGGGAGGGATGAATGGCCATAGCTGAATTGGAGGCCTAGGGAAAACTGGATGTGCAGAGCTACAGAGGGCCTCAAGTGAGAATGACTCTAGGTGTAAAATTACTGAACAGAAAGTTCATTCTATTTTACCTCAAACAAGGACACCAGGGAAAGCAGAACTGGCATGCAGATCAGCAAGAGAAGATAACTGGTATGGGCCATGCCACTTGTTTTAACTAGATAATGGGAGGCACTGCTAGAATAAGCCCTGAACTGAATCAACTGCAAAGAGGGGTGGAGTTTGCCAGTTACAGAGAACAGGATGATGGAAAGGATTTAATAATTTATAATACTGTAGAAACACGATTTACACATTATTCTTTTATAATGCAAGAAAGATGGCTTAATTAGCATGCAGAAGACAAACTACAAAAGAAAAATCTAAGTAACTTTGATAAAACACTGGGGTTTTTTTTCTGAGATATAAGCCTATGACCAGCTTATGGTGATAGGAAGTAATATCCTACTGGGGCAGGCTATTCCACAGTGACTGCTACTGTGTATCTTGCATCTTGTTCTGAATAAGGTGGGATCAGCCAGCGTTAGAAGAAAGGCATGGTGAAACAATAGGGCTCTAGGTTGATCCGGAGTTCCATAGTTTGTTTCCAGACAGCTGAGCTGTCTGGAAAAAGTTATGTCTGGCATGGGACAGCCCCTGCCCTCTTGTCACAGAGGGCACCCCATCAGGAACTGTTTCCTGCTGAACTGTTGATAGAAGATGAGTTGAGTAAGTGATTTTTAGGTAAAAGAGGTGGAGCTGAAGAAATTACTAGCTATGTATGAAGAAAAAAACGCAAAACAAGAGAGGAAAGATTTGGGCAGGGGAAGAATAGAATATGAGTAGAGAGAAACCACTGAATATAGGAAAACTGCTTGAAAACCACCAAAATGTATGTGCATGTAGCAGAATAAGGCTGGAGAAGCTGACAAAAGGAGCAATATGTAAGGAAAAAAAAAAGGTAATCTAGCACAAACATTATTATCAACTGTGAGTTTACCTCGAAGTTAAAGCTCTTACTCAGGAAAGGCCAAGACTGGGTTTGTTCGTTTTAAAGAAGAGAAGGCTGTAGGGGGGAAATTTATAGCTGGCATCAGCCACCTAATGGGAGGACATGAAGAAGGTGTAGGTACAAGGTGATAGAACATGAAACAACAGACACAAGTTTTAATAATATCTTATTACATCTTATTACAATCTCTTTCTATACAGGAAAAAGAAATTTCAACATGGGTGTTGTCAAACATTGGAACAGTTGCACAGAGACATCTTGGAATCTTCATCTTTAGGAATAATGAAAACTAGACTAGAATAGACCTTGAGTGACCTAACCCAATTTGATCCTGCTTTAAGCATTAAGATGTTGTAGCGGAAGACTTCCACAGGTCCCTGCAATGTAAATTATTCTATGGTTTTAAAGGAAGCACCTTTAAGCAATTAAAATTTGATAAGAGCTTATTGTGCCTTTTTTTTTTTTGGCTAATAATATATCCATATTTTTAGCAGGCTACTGAAGCTTATGATTTAACACAAATCTTAACATTTCCTTAGCCTCACACACCAAAAAAATTTTATCCAGGCTGGTGAGGAGGGGCATCTTTTAATAACACAAAAATAACCATACAATTTTCTTCACAAATGAGCCCTCAAACAGCCCTCAACTGTGTGCACAGTTACTAGCTCCTGTAGTTATCAGTAATACAGATGTGATACCTTTTGCAATCAGAAGGGACTACATATGGCCATGGACATGGGCAATTTTATGGAATCCTCCATCTGACTTCTTTGTACACCCTTGCGTCCTACAGAAGAGCCAATTACAGTTACTAGAGGAGACAGGCAGACCTTTTGCTCCCTTAATACTCTCAGAAACATCCAGAGAAAGAAGAGAGAAGTAGCTGTGTGGCGGGTTAACCTTGGTGAACAGCCAAATGCCCAGCCAGCCACTCTCTCATTCCTCCTCCTCAGCAAGACATAAGGAGAAAACAGGATGAGAAACCTCATGGGTAGAGATAAAGACAGGGAGATTGCTTACCAATTACTATCACAGGCAAAACAGACTTAGCTTGGGGAAAATTATTTTAACTTATTGCTGATTGAAATAGATTTGGATAATGAGAAAATAAAAACAACATTAAAACACCTTTTCTCCCCCCTCTCCCAAACTCAACTCAACTCTTTTCACTCCAAACACTTATACGCCACCAAAGCATCACAGGGTAGGATACTGGGTGTGCTCCTTCCCTCTCACACTTTTCCCCTACCCCAGTGTGGGCTCTCCACGAGTCACAGTTCTTCAGGAAATATCCATCTGCTCTGGTGTGGGATCCTCCACAGGCTGCAGAGAATATCTGCTCCAGTGCCTGGAGTATCTCCCCTCTGACCTTTGTGTTCCCTCTGCTGTTTCTCACTCTTTTTGTTCCCTCCTGCTTTCTCTGGCTGGTGTTTTCTGCCCTTCTTAAATATGTTTGTACAGAGGTGCCACACACATGGCTAATGAGCTCAGCTCTGTCCTGTGATGGGTCCATTGCTGGGCTGTCTGGAAAAAGTTATGTCTGGCAGGCGATAGCCCTTGCTCACAGAGGGCACCCCATCAGACTCTCCACCACCAGAATCTTGCCATGTAAACCAAATACACTATGGTACCCAACAAGCAGTCCAAGTCCAACAGGGGGACTTCAACAAGGATGAAAAGACCTGCCCCCAGTGTCATGATTGAGAGAGGTCCCTCCACTCTATCCCTTTCTAAGTATGATTCCATCTATGTTTTTCTCCTATAGTCCCATGATCTTCCTCAGACATCAAAGCTGGATAAAGGGAGCAGAGTCAGTCCTTTGAGTTACAGGAATAGCTGGTGAGTAGCTGGAGAGTAATTGCAGATGTAGGGGTATACTGGTATAGTAATGGCACATTTTCAGCAATGTAGGACAAACATCATATTGGATACTGCTATGGGACTGAGTAGAAAACCAGACATGGAACTTGATTGGCAGAACTGACTTGGAATTAATTCATATTTGGACTTGAAAGGAAAAAAAATATAAACTCTGTGTTATTAAATTAATAGTTCTATTTCAGTGATTTTTCAGGCTAAGAGCTCACTTCTTCATTTGGAAGTCTGCTTAGCACCTTATCAAGTAGTCATGTCTCTTCTCTTTTTTCTCCACATTGTCTTTTTTGAAATATTTTTTAAAATGTCTCAGTCATGAATTCTACATACTATCTTCAAAAGCATCTGGTAACTTAAATCCCATGTGACTTTTAGCAAGAAAGGCGATGATAAGCAGTGGGCAGTGAATCCCAAGAAACACACTATATTGTAAAATGGTTTGTGGACATGGAATGCAGGAACAACTGTTTTCAGTAATGAATCTGAGAGAAGACTTGGGAGAACAGCCAAGCAGTCCAGAATTTTGGGAATCAGTAGCCTAGGATGGCCTGATCACCCAGAACTTTCCATTTCTGGCCTTCTATGTGGAAAAACAGAGTCGCAGGAAACCTTGCAAGGCAGGGCACCCCGCGTGTCTACATCTACAGAAAGAAAAGGACGTAAGGTCCCAGACTTCCTTTTTCCTCTGTAAACTGACATTCTCCTTTCTGACTGTTCAGCATGAGATACTTTATTTGGATAAAGTCAAAAGTGAATCCCACACAGATCACATCCCACATCACCTAAAGGCCTTACTAAAGGATTTTGTTTCACTCTTCTATTTAGCTGGAGAAGTTGACCATATAGTAAGAAACAGCAGGCAGTCTTATGAAACTAATGAAAGAAAATATCTTAACTGATGATAGGGGGCAAGAAAAAAAAAGGCCTTTCTATCTATCTGCTCAGAATGGTTCTTGTCAGATTCTTTGTTATAAATAAAAAGGTAACAGCTGGTCCAGGAAGGACTCCACAGGCTTCCATATGGTGAGGGGGAAGGCAATGCCCACACACTCTTCTAGTAAAGTGTAAGAAGGAAACTTGCTTCTCCTTCCTATCCTTGGTTCATTCTTCAGTCTTATTAAGAACTCTCTGCAGGATCATCAGTAGAAATCTGCCCTTGCCCTATTGCTTTTGCTCTGTATTTCATCCAGAGCTCTGTATCACAGTGTACTTCTGTTCTTAGGAAGGGAGAACATATGGAGAAGTAGTCCTGGAAAGGACTCCACACAAAGGAACACCAAGCAAGGGGAAAAATTACACTAGCTGAATGTGTCTCCATTCAGACAGGAGAGCAACATACTGTTAGCAGGAGAAGAGATCACAAATAGTGAACAAACCAGAGGAGTTTATGTAAAACATGAGGAGAAAAAAACACCTTCTAACATTAAGATTCATTATTTGGCTGTCTTTGGCTGTTCTATGCTGATTATGGAATCTCAGGAAGTAAATGATGGGAACAGTGTTTTGTGGCTTGATAGGCTGTCATTATTATTTCAGATATTCCTTAAAATATTTACCATTTTCATCTATCTTCAGCTTCTGTGATACCGGGGCTGCAAAGGAATATCAGCTTTCATTGAACGCTACAGAAAAGGGAAGACAGATTTTTTTAAAAATACCTATTTTTATTTGCCAAGCCTGATTTCCATATTTTTTGAGCGCTTAACACTACTATCTGATAAATTATTGCCTGGCAGTTTACCTCGATTGTGAACTAGTCATGCTATTGATGCAGACAACAAAGCTAGCACCATATTGAGCTCCTCTATGTCTGTCTGAGCTTTCTGTCTCAGGAGCAGCACTATATGAATGTAGTTACATTTCTTTCAGGGTAAGCAGGATAATAAGGCGCACACGTTTTAATAATTTTCAAAGCTTAAACAAATAAAAAGCACTTATCAATTTTAATTGATTTGTAAGTCTCCTGCACAATGAACTGTATTTTTAAAAAGTTATTTTGCATGACCCCAATCGCTTAATGAAACAGGAACTTAAGGTAACATATTGACAGCCATTAACTATCCATTGCATTTGTACTTGGTGTTAACCAGAATATTTGTACCCTCAATGTCCCAGTTGAACTCCTATTTGAATAAATTACAATCAAACTTTAAAATTGTGTCTGCCACCAAAACTGGATTCCACATTGCATTTAATTTTTTAGAGTACTAAAAGTGTGGTGCAGCAACACTTCGCATTGCTGAGAGATCTTGAGTAGACACGTATTAAAACCAAGGAAGCACCAGAAGAACATTACACATAAAATTATATAGCCAACACAAGCAGTTTGGTCTAATGGACTGTCGTAAGATTGAGACATGAAGACAGTCATGACATTAGACTGGGTGTTCAGACTTGACCAGATTTTGGCCCAATACCATTACTGGGTGATAAGTAACTTGTTCTACTGCCTGCTACAAACATTTCACAGGAAATAGCATGGGGCTGAGGACAGAGAGCACAATAGAGGCAATGATAATACCATTATGACTGTTTTTTCTTATCAAGACAGGCTCATAGATCCCTGCTGCATGTTCCCCGTCCCATGACCAGGCTGCTTCCATTTCCTCTTTCTTTTTTTTAATCACTAGTTCCAACAGCACTAGCAAAAGGGTCCACACTAGTTAGGATGACAGAGTGTATTAGCTCTGGGCTCAGCTCTGCTCTATGTGGGATCACTCCTCTAACGCTGTTGCCTCTTGGTAAAGAACTGGAACTATGTTAGATCTGGACAGTTACAACTGCTAATTCTGTATATGTAGCCTGACAGGCTGTCTCTGGCGGCAGCTTGAACTAAGGCCTGAGTGGAGTTTCCAACCATGTTCTTGGCACCAAGAAGTGGTCGCTCTAAATCCAGTCTGAGTTGTTAAAAGTGTCAGAAGAGGTTGCTAGTAACCATTGGCTGTTAGAAATTATTTAATCTCCTAGATCTGTGAACTTTCAGCAAATGTCAAGTAATACCAATACAGAGAATCAACAAGGAAGTGGCTGCCTAAGGGGTGGGGAAAAAGGGACTCTCACCTTGGCAGGCTCGTTCATCATCAACAGGCTGGTAGCCAGCCTTGCAGGTACATCGTCCAATGGCCACCATCCACTCCCCTTCTCCATTGCAGTGCAACCGAACACCTGAAGACCCAGTCATGCTTGTCTCTTCAGCATTTGGTACACACGTCCCTGGTGACTCCACCAGTGAGGTCCTCTCCCCTCCAGCAAAAGTTTCAGGGAAGGAGGCAAATCCTTTCACCACAGCTGGGCACTTGTAGAAAAAGACCTGGACTGCCACGAGAGACATGCAGGCTCCTGAGTCCTGGAAGGCCAGATAGAAGCCATGCTTGGTGAGTGGCCCAAAGCTACGTACTTTAACATTCATCTTTACCACTTTCCCAGTGCTGTCCACCTGGGAAAAGCTTTCATCAGCTGCAATAGTATCCACTTTGGTCCAGGGGCCCTCACGCCACTCTGGCAGTTCCTGAGAGGCTATGTCAGCCTCTGACTGGTGGTAGTAGAGAGTGAAAGTCTCCTTGCAAGAAGAGGCTACAGTGCGCATGCTGGCACAGTCTCTCACTGAGAAACGGAGGCGGACATGGACTCGGTGGGCTCCGCGTCGCTCTATGAAGTGAGTACGCAACCAGTTATTCTGACCTGGTTCAGCCACGTTGCAGACTTCAAAGGTTCGGATCAGGCGCTTCTTGTCATCCAGGACACTTACCTCATCCCACTATAATAGATATACAGGAGAGAAAAGGAAGAACACATAGTAAAAAAAACATGGATTGAGTTCAACTGCAACAAAAATACAGGATCTCTTCTCTCTGGTATCCAGTGATACGACACGTGGGAATGGTTCAAAGCTGCACCAGGAGAGGTTCAGAACTGACGTTATGAAACATTTCTTTACTGAGTGGTTGGTCAAACACTGCAACAGCCTTCCTAGAGAGGTGGTTGATGCCCCATTCCTGTCAATGTCATTTGGACAATGCCCTTAATAACATGGTTTAACTTTTGGTCAGCCCTGAATTGGTCAGGCCGTTGGGCTGGAAAATCATTGTAGGTCCCTTCCAACTGAAATATTCTATTCTATTCTATTCTATTCTATTCTATTCTATTCTACGAGCTAGAGAGGTGGGCCCGAGCAAACCTTATGAAGTTCAACAAGGCCAAGTGCAAGGTCCTACACTTAGGTCAGGACAACCCTCGTTATCAATACAGGCTGGGGGATGTTGTGATAGAGAGCAGCCTTGCAGAAAAGGACTTGGGGGTTCTGGTGGATGAAACCTGGACATGAGCCA
>VWZL01003688.1:329765-373030 GCA_013396915.1 Stercorarius parasiticus
ATTCTATTCTATTCTATTCTATTCTATTCTATTCTATTCTATTCTATTCTATTCTATTCTAGTTAGTCCATGTGAAGGGATTGGCTGGAGACCTCATGAGTATTTCTGAAGGAGGGTGGAAGGAAGGGGGTAAGGATGTGGCAATAGTATCCCACCTAGTATCCTTCTCTCTTACCAATCTGGATTTGCACAATGTACCGTGTTCAAATTGTTCATATGTACAACATCCATAAAACAAGTCTCATTGGTTCCAGTTTTCCTTTCTTCATCAGATGCAGATACGCCTTCTCAGCAAAGGTGCAGTCAAAAAGACGACAAGGGAAATGCTTACCCCATCAGAAGGGTGGGTGGTCCAGCCAATTTCTGAGGTCTCTCCGGTTGTATCCAGAAGTATTTCTGTTTATATTAAAAACAAATAAATAAATCTTAAAAAGTGTTTTGTGCTTTTCCAAGCCAGACTAAAATCTCATCTGTCTCTCACAAGATTGTCTCTGAAAAAAAACACCAAAACACGTCTTGTAGAGGGCTTCCACACATCCAGAATATATATTCATGTTTTGAGATTAAGTATGACAGGCTACGTCCATACTAGTAGATTAAGCAGCGGCAACACAGGCACAGAGGCACTAGGCATGTAATCATGCTAACTCATGGTTAGCAAGTTGCTTGGCAATATTCTGGCCAGACAAAAAATTTCCCAAGGCAAAGTTTAAGCACACTGACAGCATGGAGCAGAGTTATCACAATAAGCAGTACAGATGAGGCCACCCTCTTTTTGGAAAGGAAAGGGTGGGACAAAGAGATGAGTTATATGAATGCATGCCAATCTCCTCAGGACCACGGTTGTCCATTTTATTTGCAGGTGTAAATGTGGGCACAAGGCCAAGACACTTCTGTTTCTATCTCTGGAACCAAATTTCTGTGGGAGTTTAGGATGATGACCCAGTTGATCCTGTAATGGATTCACTTTGTTCTGGAGCTGGGCATTAGGCTGCAAGTCCACGTATGAGTCCCAGTTTTATCAGAAAATCAGTATTAAATAGTGTCTTGCATTATACCGCTCAGGAGTAGGGTACATGCGGAACTTCACAGGCCTAGTTTATTCCCACAACTAGTCTGCATTTCCATTGCTATTGAATCTACCACTGGAGACAGGTACTAGTCTTGACTACTCTTGGAGATGTTATTCTCTGTTCAGGTACAAAGAAAAACAGAAGAGGATGTGACAGTGCAAGCTATACACATAGTATTTTCCAGAAGTGAATGTCAAGGTCCAAGACCACCCTGGAAGTCACTGGTATGCAAACATGTGCACTTTTCTGTGTATATTTACAGTGAGGACATAGGGAAAGAAAAAGACTCCGTCAAATAGGTATTTACATGCGTTGATACATACTGTACAAATTGATTGCTTTTCTTTAAATTCTGGGAAGCCTGTCTTTTTTGTCTGATTAATTTTCATTTTTCTATATTGTGTCTTTGTTTAGAAAAAAAAATCCACAAAAAACAACAAAAAAACCCCAAACTAACAGAAAATGGAAAACCAACAGGAATATCCAACTTATTTACAAACAGGCTTAATTATTCCCCTTGCAAAAGTTTAACAACGTGATAGTCCCCTGTATTACACAGGAGAGATCCTCAATAGTTTCTGTTTCCAAATTACAGATTGCTGACTTCACTATCCCCATCAGCGCTCCTGGGGATTCACTCCACATTAATCAGCAGAAAGGAAAGACTAGACTCATCCTGAGGCAGACATGATCAAGTGAGCAAGTTTATCCAGACCTCAGGCTTCATTGATGTCCCTGAACTGATGTTGCCTATATTATTTCTTAGACTTTCCTAAGCAGCCAAAGCAGTTCCTTGCTCCAAAAGCAGTGCAAAATATCTGGTCTGGCTTGCCAGAACTGGAAAGAGCTACTGGTTACAGTTAAAGCACAACCCCACTAAAATTGCCTAACAAACCTCAGGAAGTGCTGAGCAGCTCAGTACTCAAGGATAGCTCAGCTCAGATGGCTCCTCTGAGTGGCAAAACATCTGTGAAAGGCCTATGCCTCCTTGAAGTTTAGTCTTCCCCTAGGCTGCCCTGGCAGCAGAGGGACTTGGCATTCCCCCTTGCACATTACTGTCTCAATTGCACAGTTTGGCACAGGGGTTGCACTCCGTCATGTCAGTACTCAGCCACTGGATTCTCAAACATGGCTTTGATATGCTGCAATAATCTACTATGGTCATTTTTCAACAAAGAAAGAACATTTTTTCTAATCAGGTCTGAGTCTCCCTTTCACCAAAGTATAATGCAACTATCCCATGGAAACTCTAGGAGAAAATAAAATAGAGAAAAAGTTAGTCAGGGTATGGGAAGCCAGACAAAAAGTGAGAAAGGAAAGAAGAGGAGAGAAAATAGAGAAGACTTGCTTAGCAGCCTGGGCTCTGCCATGACTAGCAGGAAGCGTATTCTCCAGAGGGCTTCTCACCAGTGAGCAAGGTAATCTTTATCAAGCACATGAATATTTCACAGGCGAACAGATACAGGCAGCCCAAAGCAGACAGAACTGCCCCTCTCACAATGAATATTTTAAGTCAGGAAGCATTAGAAAAATAAGGAAAGTAAACAAGAGTGTTGGGTGCATAAATCTCATTTGTGACCTACAGTCAAAAGTCCCTCACTATTTTTCTTCTTTTTCTCCCTTTCCTACTGGCTGTATGCCCTGAAGCAGATCCCCAGTCACACTAGCTGCATATGCACTCGTAAATCCAACAAGCTGTTAGACTGCTTTCTGAGGACAAAAGGCACGGTATGGCTTATGTTCACATGGCTAAAAACTCCAACCCCACAGAAGTGCATGGTGGCACCCAAACAATCTCTCAGGAATGGTCCTTGGTCCATCCTAACCTTTGACCTGTGCCTAGGCACTGTTTAGGACAAGGTTAGTTGGCATGGGCCAAACCCTTGACTGTGCTAGTAATTTAACAGTATGAATGACCACATACCAGTGTACTGGTATAAGCCTTCACTCTGCCACTTTATTAGTACTGATGTAGTATTCTGCTGCTCTTCAGTGCAGATAGCAATGGTCTGCTCAGCTGAATTTACCAACCTGGAATAAAAATGGTTTACACCCTTTCTGTTTTGCTCAAAATCAAGGGTATTGCAATATCAGATCAGACCCAGACCCAGGACAGTCCATGATCCTGCTAGAGACAGCACTTCTTGAGGTGACCTTAGAGTACCAACAGAACAATATTCCACTATGGATTAAAAATGAGGAATAACCAAGGTATCTGAGCAATCTGGAGGCTTTTAAACACACTAAACAATAGCAATTCTTCTTTGACTTCTGCTTTAATCTTACACTTTTGAAGAACGAGATTCCAATTTCTTATTAAGACTGCTATTTTAGTACAAAGAGAAAAAAAGCCGATGAGAGATTCTCCTATACTTGTCTTCCCTAAACTAAAAAAACCCATCATCTTTATAGCAGAGTCAAATGGATTCATTACACTCTTCTTAAAACAAAATTCAGAATTAACTAAACTCTCATTTCAATATGTCCTCTGTTCTTGCAGGCCAGAAAGGGTGAAAAAAAAAACCCAAATACTTATGCTAGTACCAGCCTATACTGATGCCACAAACCAATCTCTTGGGCTGCACTATACTATAATGCCAACGTCAAGATAATTGGGCAGAGGTTGGAAGTTGCTATTACAGATCAGACTGTTCAGAATAGGTATGTTAATGTTTTTCAGATTTTGGTTAGCCTATACTTTCAAGCAAGACGTTTTAGTGCTTGTGTTACAGGTAAAATGTTCCCCTGATGCAAGAGGATGACAATTCACCCAAGGATGATTGACTGTTGGACAAACTTCATGAAGGCAGAGATGGCCTAACAGCTTTCTGGATTGAAGAACACTTGTCCTCAGTGTCTTAACAGTGGAGTGGTGCAAGAGGGAATTATACAACCCAAGTCTAGGCAAACTACAGCCACTGAGTAGAAAGCTGACCCTGAGAAGACACCAAAAGGATCCTTTTACCTGTGGGATGAGAAGCTGGTTCTAAGAATGACCAGATCATAGAATCGTAGAATGAAACAAGCTGGAAGGGAGGTATATAGGTCATCTCGATCAACACGCCTCTGCAGGCCAGGCTAAACTACAGAAGGTTGCTCAAGGCCTTGTCCAGTTGCATTCTGAATATATCTAATTGTACACGTATAATGGTAGATAAGGCAAAGGGCACTAGGGTAAAAGGTAACCTTCAGAGAGTTTGCTTCGCTATGCAGCTGAACGCCCCAAGCAGCAAAGCTCTCTGGCTTAACAGACTTCTTGAAAACAACTGAAATATTACTGGGCTTATTCTGCCTTGTATGATCATGCCTTGAACATGAACTTGTAGGAAGACTGTGAATGCTCTCTATGAGGGCTGGAAAGAGAAAGAATTCTCTGGGCTTGTGCAAAAATATTGTTAGAGGTTGCCCAATCCAGTAACCTCCCATAAGCAAGGCTGCTGCAGCTCCATGTCCGCACATCCAGCCAATAGCAAGGCTGAGTGGATGTTCCCAATAGGCACACGCACAAATACATGTAGGCACTGCACATATACAAATGGCCAGCCACGAAGATCAACACAGACAGAAACACTCACCAGTCATGCAAACAGAAATAGCACCACTAACGGCCTCATTCTGCTCCCCTTTCTGGCTGGTCAGGATGAAGGTCTGTTAGTGGGAAATATATATGCATTTATATACAATACGGATGCCTGCAATAACTGTTCTTAAACATTCAGTATCCAGTAGCTAACCTCTGGGTCTGCAGACTTCCCATTTGCCGGCACCTGCACATACAAGCACCTGAAGCTTGTAGCCCACCTCCTGTTCCTAGTATTCAGACACCCTCACTCACTGATACATCCCTTCACACACACACACAGAGGCTTGTTATGGATCCTCTAACAACTGTTTTAGGCATGCAGTCTACCCAGTAACTGGCCCTTGATTCTTCTTCTCCTAGGTTGCTGGCACTTGGACATGTGAGCCACCAAGGCCCTCAGCCTGTTGTTGTAGTGCTGACCCACTGCACCTAACCCCGCTTACACATACAAGCATATGCACATCTACACACACTATGGATCCCTCCACTAACTGGCCTTAGACACTTAGCCTACCCAGGAACTGGCCCTTGATCATCCTGTCTCCAATTGCACAGAGATACACAATATACAGATAGGGCTCTCAAAGAACCCCCAGAACTTATGGTCTCCCCACTAGTTGGTCTGGACCTCCTGACCCACTCAGGAGATAGGTCCTCCAGCTGTCTCACTCACAGAGACACACACATGCAAACAGGTGTCCCATTCATCCCTCACACTCTCTGGTCTCTCCCTGGCTTCCCTACCCACTTACTCTACTAACCAGCTAGTCTGGCTTGGTATTTGCTAGAGATCACAGAGTCAGTCATATAAGGTCACTCACTCCAGTTGCTGGCATCACAGATACGCAGATCTTATGACCTACGGTCAAACTTGAGTTCCTGGCACTTGATTTTCATCAATTGCAGGGTCTCCAGTTGCTGGCAGCACTGACACATGGGCCCCTATGACCTGTGGTTCAACTCCAGTTGCTGGCATTTAAACGTCCATATACACACACACAACATAAAGCCCCCTCACCCAGGTAACTAGTGAAAAATTGAATTTAAGAAGGAGATAGGATAGACTGTGGTGATCAGGTGCAGATCAAGGCCTCACAGGCGTACTCACCAACAGCCTGTTTACACATGACTGGGCCCTTATCTCTCTTATTTTCTCACATTTGATCCTCCCCAAAACCACCTTGATTCCCCGCTTTCCCCACCTACAGTTCCTCTCCTAAACAAACCACATTAAGTTTTGCAGAAGCCACAGATGATCTTCCCTACATCCCATAATAAGTTCCTGTGCCCCTGTTGGTAGTAACGCCCCTCAATCTGCAAGGTGTTTCTGAGAGAACTTCCACTGACTTATCTTAATGGGTTCCATTCCCGCTCAATGGGCTATCACTTTCCTATGACAGCCCTGGGAGAAGTTGGGTGCTTATTTCTCGATTAGGTTATTCGGGTTCCTCTGCTTTTCATTGTTCCCCTTTGCTCCTCTGAGTGTGAGGAGAGGAGCCTTTTATCACGCAACTGAACAAATACATTTACATATGGGGGCTATCACTTGGAGACAGAATACAGTGAAACCTTTGGGATGCCTTAAATACACTAGAACTTCCTCCAAAACTAAACAGCTATTGTGATGAAGTAACTAATATATCAATGGCTAGTGACATATGCAACTGTAACAAGAATTTTGTTTTTCAGGAATGAGGTGATGAAACAAATGAAAATCCAAACACAAATAGCCAAAACTCCCCAGTTGTTCATAACTACTCAATACAAAGATTGCTGTTAATTTTTAACAAAAAATGTCTTCTTCACAGTTCAGCTATGACTTAACATGAAAAAGCAAGCTACAGAGTTAGAGAATATGCCTCCTAATGTAAGAGAATATATACAACCCCACCCTATATGAGACAAATTATTTTGATTTTTTTCTTGGATAAATCTACATTGTGAAGTCATTCCTGCAATGAATGTTCCTGGATTACTTCTGTACTCATATGCAATTAATAAAAAAAGCTATTTGGAGCTAATGGGATACGTATTTAGTGAGTTCCATGAAGTATAATATTTTTTAACTATTTGCTATATCAGAGCAAAATGCTGACACTATCAGAACACTGAAGTTTTCATCCACATGGAGGAATTCTCACACCCCAATCAGGAGTTATGTACCATCTGTGAAAGAGAGAAATGATGGCCAAATGATGTAAGATATGGAAATACACAGCTATTTGCAAGGTAACACAGTTTTTAAGCTTTATGAACAACTGTGTTTTCCTCTTTACCTCCCCTATTCTGATGTTAAAGCTCTAGGGAAACTGCCAGGATTAGCATGTCGCACTAATTCCTCTGTTGATGTCAAGAAATGCAGACATCAGGAAATTTAAAAAAAAAAAAGACATTAAATGCTTAGTTTCAACTTTGAATAAGCAATCAAATGAAATTATTGTCTACAACTTTCCTAATGATACAATATAATAGGTATTCTTACACAGCTTACGAGATTCATTCTGCAAACACCCACTATTGAGTCTAGAACTTATCCAACTGCCACTGTCATCAAACTGGCTGCTTTTGATGACAGTACAGCATGATTTTTAAAGTTTAACTATGTTTTCCTGCTTTTTTTTTTTCATAAACATTAAAAAGTGAGCTTGGATCTTCCAAGGTTTCAGTGAAACATATACTGAAAGTCCCAGATGCTGTGTATTATAAGAACGCTATTCCTTTTCTTTGAAGTTTTAATTAACTTTTAATATAAACAGTGTTAGTTGCAGCATAAATAGCCTCTACTGTCCTACTGGCCTGCAAGCAGCAAGAGCTAGCCTGCAGCTTGTGAACAGTTTCAACACAGGGCTATGGAACACACCTGGGAACAGGGATGTCCTGCCATGAGGACTACAGAGTAATCTATTATGGGAGAAAACCAATCAAGTGGAGCTGCTGAGACTGACCAATGGGATAACTCAGACACCCCTCCACTTACAAACAAGCCCCACATCCATCTCAGTCCCATTCACCTTCTGAATGTCTACAACAGAAGATACCGCTGCCCTGGGCTTTTCAAGCATGTGGCAAAGATTCTGGCACGCAGGGAAGTGTCAGGACAGAACTGGGAAGAACACAACGGAAAATCTTTGCTAGGATTTTAATAACTCATGTGAATCAAAAGCAACTGAAGTAAAAAGTTAGTTGTTTTTTTTCCCCCTGAAGTAAAATAACATCCATTTAAACCTTTCTCTGTATATAATAAAACAAAAGGCAATGGTATTTTTTAGTCTAAAGATTACCTTTGAGGAAGGTAATAGTTTTCCTCCACTTCAAAGTCAAGCCAATTTGAGCAATCAACACATTACTTCCAATAACCAAGATGACAACCAGTTAATAGAAAAGATAGGGGGAAAAATGAAATAAGAATGCCTGACCTCAAAACCTTTTCCTTGTGTGTTCCCTTTTGCCAAGGAGACACTTTTAATGCAAAAAGTTTCTACCAAAGCCGAATAATTATCCTCTTTATCTTGAACTTCCAGAAGATATTTAGAAAGGCTGTCCAGCCATTCTGCAGGCTGGAGAGTTTGCTGTAAAATAAATGCAGTCACTCACATGCAGAACACATCATTCCTTTGGAACATATTTAATGAGTTCTGCAAAATGAATTCCACTTGTGTTTACAGCTGTAAACATTTATAACTCAGTCAAAGCAAAACCAATATTCCACAGAAAATGTAAGCCCTAGTAAGAGCTATTTCATTAGCAAGTTAACACTTGCTCTCAGCTATTTTGACCGTAGCGCATCAGGCATTCTTAAATTCTATGCTTCACTAACTTTTACAATCAGAAAGGCTGACCTACAAAAATGCTAAATGAAAAAATGTAGACAGTAATTCCATACATATATAGATACTCACAGAAATAAAATTTCTGTGTATTTCTTTACGTATTTTTGAGAAAAAGGAAAAAATCTATTTTTGCACCCAGATCAAAAATAATGCTCCCCAAACTAAAACCTCAAAAACTCTTGCAGAGCCATAAACATTGGGAAATGAAATCTTAATGAAAACTTTTGTGCAATCTTGTTTCCTTTTATAAAGCTAAAATAAGTTTACAAATGTCTTCTGTTTCCAAAACAGTTTTCCCTCATGCTTCCCATGCAGGCTTTTTTCTAGTCTAAAAATGGTGTCTGGAAAATTTTGGACAGATATGTTCATTCCTAGTGAAATCAGCGTGTCCAAATACTAGATCTGTATCAAATAAGTTCAGCCTAATGATTCATTTTTATATATTAAAAACAACAATAATAACAACAGAAACACCTTCCAACTGCTTACAAGGACTTCGTTACTTCTGAGTCATGAAGGGGTTTAAAGTCCCATTAGGTCCTGTAAAAGGGTACTGCCTTCCTTATTTCTGAAAAGCATTCTGCATAAAAAGTATTTGCTCTCTTCATAATGCATAGAAAAATGGTTTGAATACTTCGGCTACTTTTCTTCTCTCTACAGCTTCTCCTTCTTTTTCTGAAGGATTTCTTCTGAAAGCTTCTTCTTTTCTGAAGGATTTACATTAAGGTTTTATCAATAGTGTTTTTTCCCTGTTAGAAAATTTCAAACAAAGCTTAGTTTGAGACAAAAAGTGATTTACATTCAGACTGCTTAAATCTAACTCATATGCCTGAGAAACACTTGGAGAAAAATTACCTTGATTGATTTTCCCACTCAGTCAATCCTCTACAATTAGAGGCAAGATGTATTTTAGACACCACCTAAAACTTCTAAAAAAACTAAAGACCAAACTGGATATTCCCTATATTTTTCAACTTAAATCTGAAACATGAAGTTCAATTTTCCACTATATATAATAATGCATCAACAAAACGGCCATGGGCCTTTTTTCTTCCTTAAAAGCAAAGCTTTCTATATAGTTATCATCAGACTTTCCTTCCCCTAATGCATAATTTTTCTTTGCCTGTTCACCACGACAAAAACACTTACCTCTGAGATGCAAATTAGCTTTGGAGTGCAATCCTAGGATCATGTAGTACAGTCACAATGCAAGGTGCTGACTCCCCTGACTCTGAATTGAGAGTTGAAATGCAGCTCATGGGCAACTTTACTACTTGATCTCCATAGGCGGAATTTTACTGTCCTATTTTAATCCAGGCAATTCAACGATGAGATCTGTGAAGCTGTATCACACAGTGTTTTCTATATTCTTTTATCTCTACAAACTTACAGGAGGGATCACTGAATTCCAAAAATGTAAGTTCCTCAGGGCATCACTGAGTTACTTTATATTTGCAGAGAATGGACATTTTCTCTCCCTTTTTCTATCTCAGTTCCTCTACCAGTTACACTAAGGAATAACATAGTACTTTGTAAAATCATTTTTGAATCAGCAATTAACAGAGTTGCAGAGATTTAAGAATTTGTATTACAATCTTACATCAATTATTTCCTCTCTGCATTCCCCTCCTATTAAGAGAAGGGATGCTTTAACAAGCTTTTCTTTTCACTATTAATAAGAAAACAAAACCAATATTTTTTTCTTCCCAATCTCCACTCTCTTTTTCTTAGACATCACACTATTCTCCTTTCCCTTACTCCAGGTCTTTCCTTCCTTGCCTCCCTTTCGTTCCCTCTCTCCCTCCCCTCCTTTATCAGAGGCTTTCACATCTGCAAGAGATGAACATTCATCACAAAGCAGTGCAGTTCATTGAGCACATGTAGCTGCAAGGATGTTTCTTGGAATAAACAAGAGGATTGTTTACAATACCTCTGCCCTTCTCTGACTCTCTCCTATAGCTCTCATTTTATCTGCTGCTCTCATCGTCCTTCCTCCTATAACCTGTTCTTTCTTCTCACATTTTCTGAGCCTCTCTTTTCCCCTGCCCACCTTTTCTATATCCTGTCTTCACTGCTTTCTCCCTCCTCTCTTCTGCTGGCTGAACACAAACTGCCTCTTCTTGTTAATGCAAAGCATTCTCTCCATATCTATTATATGAGGCAAGTTGTTCAGATGGCAGAGACAAAAATTCCTGATTTCAGCTCACTAGATGCTGCCTTGTAGAACAGCATAAACATCGAGAGACTGTTTCACAAAACAAACAGTGTGCAAGAACAGGAACACAAGAATCAAATACATGCAAAGCATAAACAAGGATCTTATTCTCAGGGCAAAAAAATTATTCTTTCAGACTGTCACCTCTGAGATAGCTAGTAGAAATGTTTATTAATGGTCCTTCATAAGAAGGTTTGCCCGTCCCACTAGAAACAATATTAATATCTTTTTACATCTCATGAGATGTGATCAACCTTCAAACAGAAAGACGTGCTCAATGCTCATCTGAACTAGGATACGCATACTGGAGAACACACTTTTTTTTTTCTCTCTAGAGAAAACTTTCTTAAGTTGTTGCATTATATAAAATCTGTTCTTACCTTCTAGCGAGGTGACTAGATGAAAGAAGCAGACCATCCAGAGCCAACCCATTCCTGCCACTCTTCTTGCACTGATGCCAGCATTAGAATACATGAAGATTCTCTGTAGATACCACCATCTCAAAAGAACACACACCACTCCCTTGAAATGGTCAGAAATTTCTGGAATATCTTCCCAAATCAAAGCACAGACGCCTTCACAGAGAAATACTGGTTAAGAGAAAACAGAAGGTGGAAACAGAAATCAGGTCACAATAATGCAGAACTGGCAGTTTTTACACACCATCTCCATCATTTACTACTTCCGAGAAACAGGTGAAAAAGAGTAGCACAGACCCAGTATTTACCATATGCCCACACCTCCCACCCCTCAAGACTTCAGCCCCAGTTGTTTTCAACCCTGACAGTACGCGCAGATTTTGAGACTTTCATGGCATCAGTGAGAGTGGGGTTCCAAGATCAATGTTAATCTGTCCCAGAATATAGACCGTATTCTTACTTAAGTCCTGACCCTTTGCATCTTTGGCAATGTCTCTTGGAAGGTGTCCATTCCATTTCCCCTGCATGCTTTCCAAATTCTATCTGTTATAATTTACACTTTGCCTTTTCAGGGCTCTGCAGGGCAGTAGCCAAGAGGACAGTTTTTGCCATCTCTGACAATACAAATATGCACACCTGACAGACTTGTAACTGTATTTCAGATGCAGGCATTTGTCCCCTTAAGCATATGACTGTACAACGCTATTGAAGCTGGACAGTATTTTTCCCATTAATATGTCGCAGGTGAGGAAGCAAACATTGTGATATTTAAGGTCAAATAGGGAGCCTGTGTTACAGGCAGGAAAAGCTCACAAGTCCAAATTTATTGCCTTAAGTGGGAGAACATACAAACAAAACCAAACAAAACTCCACCACCACCATTAAGAACCTGACATAAAGGCTTGTCTCACAGTCAGGGAGCAGCATGTGGCCTAATCCAGCACTGCATTAGATCCATCCAGCACAATAATTTTGCCAAGCAAGGTATTTCTGATTCCATCTGCCCAATTCTCAGCCCATGAAAGAAATATCATGGTAATATGTAGGTTACATGCAAAAAGCCAGTATGTTTTGTTTCTTTAGGTGCTCTTTGCACAGAGCATTGAAAACACTTCAATGTCTTCAGTGAGACAGTGAAGCGTAGCTAAAGGGAAAGAAAAATGTCTCAGGCATTATAGAGAAATGGCTCAATAACTTGGCTGAAATAGGGGAGAGAAGAGTTGTAATTAAAAGGGGCAGCTTCACTGCAATTATCTCAAAACCTGGCAAGGGGGGATTTGAGCAAGTTCAGCACAACAGAGAAAAAAGCAGCATGGGGAATATGAGACAAGGCAATGGAGTGCAATTTGATTTACCTTACTAAAGAGGGGGAGAAATTACTGAACAGGATGGAATAGTTCTCTCTTACACTGCCCCTGATGAGAACCCAGAGCACCAGACACAGATGAACCAAACGCACCCTGGGCATCACTAAAATGTAAGGAAACTCATGTTTCTTCCGTAAGGAAACTTACATTACTTAAGGGACCTCAGGAAGAAGCAAAAACTTTGATTCATTATTTATGAGGAAAAGGAAAAAGAAAAAGAAAATCAGTGAAGTATAACTGAGGAAAAATGAAGCTTAAATGGGAGGAATGATATAATTCAGGTACTACGTATTATTTTGTGAAGCACAGAAGAAAAACACCACTGGATGAAACTGTAAAAAGGAGACTATTCCAGGTTGAATGATCAGAAAATCCTTCTTTACAGAAAGAACTATCCAAGCACACAGCAGTGTTCTCCAGTAACAGGGCTGAAGACTACTGCCCGAGATCGGGTACACTGGAATCAAGCCAGTCAATCTTCTACATGGAGATATAAATACTCAGCATTTGTACTGCCAGTCAATCTATAACACTGTAACATCTAAAAACTTTTCTTTTAGGCCAGCCAAGTCCTGAGAGATGGGGACTTTTAAACATTCATTTTGAAGGCAAATAAATGTAGAAACAGAGGTCAAATAAACCGAAGAAAACTTTTGTTTCAGTCAACGGGATGGTATTCATTTATGGAAGGTTTGAAAACAGCCCACAATTCAGGCCGCCTCAATGTCACATAACTTCTGAGTGGTAGAGCAAGAAAGAGAACCCAAATATGTTCTGGATGCTGGATCTGAGGCCAAAGTCTTGAAATTACTAGGTAACATGTAAGGAGGAAATCAGTTTGCTACCATAAATAGATTTTCAGATAAAAAAAAATATAGCATAAATAAATTTTCAGATAGAACTGAAAAAACCCTGCTACCAAGAAGCAGACACAAAATCATTTCTGGCTCCAAGGAAACCAATTGTTCTCCTTCCCTCCCTACCTGCACATCTCTCTTACAACATCTGTTCAGCTTACCCTGGTAGACCCTGCATCCCAACAAAGTTGCACTGCACTTCATGAGGCATCATACAGCCTTTTTCTGGAGTAGACTGGAAAATTATTTTTCCCTGAAATAAATCGTGGTTAAACCAAAAAGCCGGTTTTGATTTAGCAGTTAGAGAGGTAAATCTATCTTTCTTTTTTTATTTTTTTTATTCTGCCTCTTCCACACCTCAATTAAAAATGCTTACTCCACAATGAAGGATAGAGGATAACATTATGAAAGCATTTAAGGGAGAGTAGGAGGGAAGCGCTAGCCTCTCTGAATTAAAGAGTACCAAGCCCCTAAATTGCTAACCACTGCCCTGCCCTTCCCCCCAGCACTTGATGTGTGCAGAATTTGACTACACCCAAAGACACTCATCTTTCATTCTTCAGTTCTCCTACTATTTCTTCCCTACACCAAACTACTTAAACAGAAACCTCAAACCATTCCAACTTTTCAACCAGTCTCTTCTCTTGTCCACACAAGCACCTCTCCATGGCCTTCTCAGCTTGTTACTTCTTCCAAAACCGCTTTCAGATGGATGACATCTCCTTGATACAGAATCCACTATCCCCCATTCTCCTCCAAATCCAGCTGCAAAGTAGTACACCTTACCTGCACAGGATCCTTCAACAAAATTCCTTAAATACCCCTTCTCATTTCTCTCTCTCCCAGCTACATAGAACTTGCCACCCATGTACCAGCTGTCAATCCTTCCATAAAGGATTCTAAACCATTTGGGGGCATATACTTCCTTGGCTAGTGGAATGATCTCCAGCTCCTTGAAAGTCCTGAAAATCATAAAGCATCTGAAAAATGACAGTTCCCGAGGATCCAAATGTCTTTTAATGATTCAACCCTATAAAACAGTGAAGATCCCAAGCAGTCAGAAAAGATCATATTGCATTTGCTTTAGTACTAAGCTCCAAGAGACAGGAGATGGATGCCTCCAGGTTATCTGCTTACGTTATTTACCAATCTATGATGACTGTTTACTTTGGCACCATCACTGTGGTATCTGGATGACCCAAATCTAATTATGTTCAAGATGCCAAAAAGAGAAACGAATACAATCATCACTAGTATTTTCAAGAATCCTGGTTTCTTAGCTGAACAACCAGTGAGGGAGAAGAGTTCTTCGCAAAGCTTGTCAAGGCATTTTGAACATCTACAAGGATGGAGATTCCTCAGTTTCTTTGGGCATCTGTTCCAGTGCTGAACTACTAGGTGGGGGTTTTTTTCTTCCTTATTTATAGTCAGAATCTCCCTTGCTCTCTTCTACTGCATATCTCAACAGAAGACAGTCAGCTTTTGCCCAGCACCTAAAAGCTGCTTCTACACAAGACTGCAAACACAAACCACTTAAACTGGAAAGCCTTGAATGTGAGACATAGTATGCCTGGCTTAACTGGCAGTGTTTGCAGCCTGTTTCTTCTCACCAGACAGAGACAGTGCTGTAATTTCTCACTTTTTCTGAATTCAGTCTTGAAGTGGGAACAGTTTAGTACAGTCTCCAGGCAAATGATGCTCAATGCTACATAATAGATAGTGACAGTGCTCCCGTATGTACTAGGACAACTGACACTTGTACAGGTCTGTGCTTGTGAGATTTCTGTCACAAAGGGGGCTTGCTGTGTGCCCATCCTGTACCTAAACTGTGGCAAACATGAAGTATTTCATGCAGCCAGTACCTCTGCAGCAGCTCCCTTATGCACATAAAGGATTCCCTCAAAGTTCAAGCACTGTCAAGGATGACACCCGAAGAGTGACAGGGCACTAAGTGTTGCTAAATGATTCAGCATTGATTCAAAATTCTCTTCCATCAGTGCATGTGGTTTTATTCAAAGGGAGGTAGATTTGCTCCTAGGTTTGTGTAGTCACTTATTTTAGACTACTCCAGTGGCATAAGGCTTGAGTCTTGATGGAGGTGGTCAGGCACGTGACAAGTCTAAGAGGGGTCTCCTTAGAATAGACTACTTTTTTTCTTCTGAGTTTGCCTGGCACTCTGAGACTGATCAAGAACAGTGACAGCTAGATAAACTGTGTTAATTCTCTGTTGGCCACAGATTCTGCTGGACCTAAAGTTTAAAGAAAACCCTTGCTTTCTATCTAAACCTTTTGATTCCACCCATAAATCTTCTGACAGACCTTTGCTGAAGCACGTTCTAGCTTAGTGTGCAGACAACATGTAGCCACAGATCAGAAAGCAATGCACATTGACCCTATTCCCCTCTGACAGATACCACCTGCAGAACCTGACCTCAAAGTGCAGTTAAGCATTCTTCTGAACCATGCATCTGTCCGGCTGCTGCAGGATGAATTCAGGTATGCCTTTAGCATTAAGAAACAAGCTAGGATTGTTCAGGCACTGCACAAGTCTCCTAGAAAAAAGATGAGGGCCTGACAAGTTCTTCATCTCCATGAATGGAATGTAGCGGTTTCTTTGAATTCTGTGAAATTAGAGCAAACCAGAGGCAGCAAGAACTACTAGTCCCATAGCCCACGATTCCTACAGGAGACCTAAGGTCAGCTCCAATATTCTATTCCCTAAAAGAATATGAGCTTGATCCACTGCAGAGAGGATGCTCCATCCTGCACTACTTTGTAGAAATCCCAGCTCTAATATTGGTCCAAGTATCTTGTTCCTAGGAAGGATGGAGGCAAACAGAAACAATGGTGCTGTCAACACAATATAAAAATTGTCAGTTCTTAGGCAAGAGTTCCTGACAGTCTTCCTTATATGAAGAACACTTGTGTTTTTCAATGTGTAGTCAAGGGAACAACAATTCTGCATGCTTTAGTGCAAACTACATTTCAAAACACAAGAAAGAACACCGAAGCAGATCAACGTCCATCTAACCCAAGTTTCTCTAGGTCTCAAGTGCCAGGAAGAGGTTTTATTTGGAGAGAGCTTGCAAGCCTAGTCTCAATGTAGTCCAATCCCCTACTATTCCTCCAGCATCCACAAATACAAGACTAAGTAAGGTTGATAGAGAGTATACCCCAATCCATTCCCTTTAGTATCTCTTTATGAATTTATCTAATCCCTGTTTTGAACTTGCAACAGATTTGAAAAGATATCTATCCCTGTGCAACAAAGTACTTTTACGTATTTTAAATTGTTCTACTAGTAGAAGCTGAAATCATAACAATGCCAGATTTTTACTTTTTCTATTCCTCTTAACTGTCCCAAGAACTTTTCCAAATCACCTTGTTTCCTCCCACTGGGACAATGCTTCTTCCTCTTTCATTGTTAACTGACTCCTCTAGGCCTATTTCACAGTAGAAATCATTATATGGGTATAGCTTCCCTCTGCTACACTTAATTCAAGAGATTTCCCTCGTATTTGTCATACTCCTTCCTCACACAAAGCATCTAGATGCAAAACAAATGCACCTCAAAAATTCTTCTGGGCAGAGAAAATGCTGTACCTTTGCAGGCACAATCTTTCCTCCTCTTGCACGTTTTGCACTATGACTCATAACAGGTTAATGTTATTTCTTAGTGATAAGCATTAAAAAGATAAATAAGCACAACACCTGGGAGAGTCAATAAACTACTATTCCAATGAATTTGTGCCACACACTGATTCAGCACATTTAGGCAGAGTACAAAAAGAAGAATTAATACTTCTTCTCATTCATGATAAATAGGGAACCATGATCATGTTATACACCAAGCAAGAGGCCTTCCCCCCTCCTCTCTCCCCAGCTCTCTTCTACTATAATTGCTCCTTCCCCACTCAGATGCCCTTGCAGCTAAGGTCACGCATCTCACTAGGATAAATCTCACAGCGCTGTTGAGAAAAGCTGTCACTCAATGCCTGTGCAAAACTGAGCATAACTTAATCCTGCCTACCTTCTCTCTTAGACAATAATTACTGCTATTCATAGAAAGCTTTTTACACCCNGTTAATGTGGTTTTCTTCAAAAAAAAAATCACTAGGGCACACATAGCAGCACAGAGAAATATTTAATTAAATATGTAAATCATTTCAATAATTGCTGTATATCCTTTTATCCTTTGTTACTATCTGATATTATTTTGAATTACTCCAAAATACTTTAAAAATATCTAAGAGGAGAGTAGAAACCGTAACAAAGCCTTGTGGATTTTTTATGGTCCACTCAGTTTATTAATTTAATTTTGAGAGAAAGGCTCTATGTGCTAATGTATAACTAAGCTTAATGGAATTCTTCCTCAACAACGTACTTCATAAAAGATTTCCTCTAGCTGGCTTGATCATTTGTTTCTTGCAGATTATCTAAAAAGGGTTCTGTTAGTGTCATTTGAGACTCTTTAAGTTTACAATGACAATCCAAAGGTTGATTTTGAATGCTTTCCAAAGAAAGGGATTTATTTCCTTGTATACCATGGAAACACCAGGAGTCTTGAAGCTGATCTTCCATGCTCTGATTATACATTTCCTAAGGGAATCCAAGTTAAGGACTTACATAGCCCTTAAAGGGAAGAGATGCTTATTTTCATGAATTTTTATTAAGCCCTTGAGGCTTGGATAGGATGCCCAAATTAGAAGCATAATCACTCAAACAACCTCTACAGTCAGTGGACTGAGCTGAATCATCTTCAGTAGGTACCTAAGATCTGTACTAATTTGAAAAGGGAGCTATGGACTGCTAAACAGCCCCCTCCAAATGACTCCTTAGGTGCAGCCTAAAGGTATCTGGGGAGGTTCTGAGCCTCTGTGCTGTCTTCTAACCCATACAGCTGACCATGTTAGCATTTCTTTAGATAACCACAGTGTTTTCCTTTAAAGGCCTCTTCTCTGCTACAGCACATATACTTGGCTAGAGACGCCTCACAGCTTTGTTTGTGACCCTAGTTTATCTTCCTAACCAAAGTTAATTCACAACTTCCTTGTGTTTCCGCAGAGTCTCTCAATGCCTCCCCATTATGTTTCTGCTATGCCTAACAAGATGGACACTGATCTCTTGAAACTATTGCAATTTAAAAAAAAAAAAAAAATTAATTAAAGATACAGATTCTTTCTTCCACCTGCTTACTAGGTATTTGAATTATATGCATATCTAGTAACACAAAGCTCCTGAGTAAAATCTCTTCCCACCTCACAGGACTTGACTTAACTGACAATTTTTATAGCGATTCATGTACTTTTCAAAGAAACACCGGTAATTATACCCAAGTTTCTAACATTAACACCTGGAAGCAAAATCTCAGCTCTAGAATATTAATAACATTATACAATGAAAAATGTGAAGAAATGCATTGTTGTATATGTTATCCATCACTGTCTGATAGAAACTGTCCTTAAAAATAATAAGAATTGGAGTGATACAGAAATTACTCTATTTGAATTTTCATACAATAAATGAAGACTACAGAAAGAAGAGGGAGAAAAAGAATCAGCAGCATCCCTTCGTATTTATATATCTTTGATGGAAAGAGAAGATAACAGCTGTACCTACTGCATATAGTTTCCCTGTCCTCTTATCAATTTCACTCTAATTTCTCAAGAAACTTCTTTCAGTGCAACTGTGCACAGATCCTTGCAATGCACTTTTATCTATGTGGAAATAAACATGATGTTTTCAGGTATTATTTACCTTTAACAAGCATACTTTTATCTGTACAAAATGAAGACATAAGGCTTCAGAGACGAAAAAAACAGGTAATTTACACCTCACTGTGTAAAAGGTTGTATTTCCAAAATTCTAAGTACAGAATGTTATGTTTAGGGGATTCGACTTCAGTATCCCTGAAGATGGCCACATTATTAACTTCTAGGTGAAAAAATTCTGCGGCAGTAAGAATTCTTTGAAAACTGACAGTTCTTTTTCCAGTACAACTGGCAATAGCTAAATTTAAGTAAATGCTTCAAATTTCACTGTAATTTTATGACAGAACAAGTTTGAAAACACAAGGAAAAAGATGCATACTATTTTGTCATTAAAAAAGGGAAGGGAAATAAAACTTTTTCAGAAATAGTATTTAAACAAAAGATGTATGACGTAAAGAGTATGTCCCAGATCATGTTCTCTTCTACTCAGCAATGCTCACCTTGCTTCTTTTTAACGTGAAATTAAAGTTTTATTGTATACTGAGTTCAGATTGCTGATGGATGGAAAATGATAAAGAGGCCAAGCACAGTGTTAGCAATGGCCAGGCAAGCAACACCACAAATCAGACAAATAACCTTGACATTTGCTGACCAAGTCTGTGAGGGCATCTGCAAATCTGCATAGACAAACCAAGCACAGAGCTGCAAAAGGGCCTTAAAGGCACTGTCAGGATGCTGGAAAAGAAATCAAGGGCCTGAAGTGTTGGGTGGGGGGAAAACTGAGAGTGGCTTACAAAACTAATAAATGGATAAGCCTAAGAAGAGGGATATTTCATACTAATGTTGTTTCCCATTTTAGATGGCACATCTAGAAATATAGGAACCGAGACCTATGCACAAACACCCAAAACATACAATGGAGGGCAAAAAACAAACTGAGAATACTTTTCTTAAACTGCTCTTTGTGGACAAAAGCTTGCATAGCCTTTTAGTAAGGATTAAGATTTTCTTCAGCTGTGGTAAAGAATGTTAATTTTTTGTAAAAATATAATTAACTGTCTTCATCTCCAATTTTGCTTTTAACTTTTTGAGGGTTTTACTATAAGGAATACTTAGCATAAGCAGAAAATGCATGCTATTCATATTCACAGTATCTAAACTTATGCTGTCTCCATTAGGAGACAGTGGCAGCACTGACAGTTGGTTAAAAGATAATGTTCATCTTCTATGGGAGTTCCCTGCATTTTGAAATTGCCTTCCATTCCATGAGAGAAACTGGCATTTCAAAACAGACTACAGAAAGAACTAATAATATTACAACATCTTCATTTAAGTGCTGCTCTTTTTATTAGCCTTCTTTCTGGCTTCAAGGAGGCTACTTGGGTTTTCAGAGAATGTGCTTCATGATTTAAGGGTTAATTATAACTACTTTTTTCCATTTTAATCAGTTTCACAGCCTTGGGCTGTCATAGAGCTTGGTTCTCAAATTGCTGGCAAATTATATTTGCAGATAAAGCCTACTTATATTTTTAAAACTATTTAATTATTAGCATTATTTATCATCAGTGTTTTTATTCCTGTTAAGAGAAACAAGGAAAAAATGCTTCTTTGTAAAACAATGAGGCAGAAAAGCACTGAAGCATAATCACTTTACTGATTTGCTAATTGCCCTGATCTTGCTGTCCAAACCTCCTCTCCCAGCCTCACTCCACGCAATTGATTACCAGCTGGCTTCCATCCAACTATACCCCCACACCTACTGCAAATATCAGTTTGCCAGTTCATAAGGTTGCTGTAACAGAGGCCTGTAACATAAAATATTCCCTCAATGGAAGTGGGAATAAGAAATTTTCTTCAGTCAAGCTGATTACCTTACATTTTGCTGACTACACAAATAGGCTATACAATACACAAGCTTTAGCTCCAGCATGCAAATTTAGAGCGTTTGATGTGGAAATACATGCACAAAAGTAGGAAGCTATGAGGGAGAGAGAAAATGGCTCAGCAAAGACTTCTACCACACAGTTTTCATCCTCATATGACCACTGTTTGCCTAGATAGGAATTCTGTCTGTTCCACCATTAGTTTGACCCTCATGCTCCCATTAGGCACTAAAACACTACAAAATAATCCTGCACTGCACTGATCATACTCCACAGAAGTGCACACCCACACTAACTATAGTCTGTCTGTAACCATTTTTGCAGGAGGTGTCACTCCATTGTGCAGTAACAAGCAACTAGGGAGCTACATCCGTAGCAATCTCTCAGGGCACTGTAAGAACACACCCACAGGAACTATGAGACCTAGAAATTATTCTGGGAAAACTTTAAGAAACTAGATGATTTCTCCAGTTCTCCTCTCTTCAATTCCAGTCTCCAAATCCATAATCTTCATTCATTTTTACTACAAGGGTGGTGAAACACTGGAACAGGTTGCCCAGAGAGATGGTAGATGCCCCATCCCTGGAAATATTCAAGGTCAGGTTGGACGGGGTCTGAGCAACCTGATCTAGTTGAAGATGTCCCTGGTCATTGCAGGGGGTGTTAGACTAGATGACCTTTAAAGGTCCCTTCCAACCCAAATTATTCTATGATTCAGACTCAGTCTCCTTCTCTCATAGTACATTGGTCTCATTGTTAAAATAACTGAACTGAGCAACAAGAACACAAAATATAAGGGTCCTATTCAACTTCAGAAATACCTGACTTGGTCTTTAACATTAATTTTCTTTTACTTTTGTCAATAGATATTTATTTAAAGGACAGTATTAATGATTCATGCTGATCCAAGGCTTAGACCAGGCTCTCACTTTGATTTTGGGAATCAGGTTGCCCAAAATTGGCTCTTGCCTAAGAGACAGCTGAGAGGGCAATGAGGCAGAAATGGCAGCTTGAAGAAAAGAAGTGACATCAAGGCTACAACAAAGAGAGAGATGACCTGGAAGGGAATGACTGGGTGAAACAATTAACTGAGTTCAGTGAAGCATCATAGGGAGCCCACGTGTAATGAAAGCAGGTTAGGGAGCCCCACCAAAAATTTGAACTTGCCACTGGCAGAGCCTGCAGAGCAGCCAATTCCATTCCCGGGTCCTTCCCCCCTCCTCCATCCTACATTTCCAGTTTGTTGTTCCCACCCTCAGGAAATAGGAACATTATGTGCCACTAATACGTCAGCAGAACAGAAAAAGTCTTAAGAGGAAAAGGGAAGGCCAAGCGGGTTACAGTAGAAAGATATTTCAGGCTTAGAGCATCTCTTTCTAATGCATGTTTGTATTATTTTTCGTGCCAGAGATGAAAGCAACAACATATAAATCTCAGAGCCCATCCTGCCTCCTCTGTGTCTCAAAGGCGTATTTATGTCTCAGTGTGGATACTGGGGCTCACTGCTCTGGTACAGCCACATCCAACTTCAAAACCAAAGGACTACACCTAAAATGGAGCAAGTACAACACACCACTTCCTTTCCTTGGATACCAATCAGTCTTGGTTGTAACACAGCAGATCCAAGATGCATTTTTTGTTGGGAAAATAGTCCCTCCCTCAGTTGCTGGTGAGACTGGAATAATAGAAACTAAAAGAGGAGGCTGGGCATCTGGCCTACAGTCTCCAGTCAGGAAGATTTTTGTCTGTGTATTCCTTTAAGCTTTCCTAGCTATATTTTTGAATGACATAAGCAACAGGGCTTCCTATTGCTATTGCTATTGCTATTGCTATTGCTATTGCTGTTCCACAACTTCCTATACTCAACTTAGACCCTTCTGGAAGAAAATATGTCTTAATACTGAACCTGAAATCATCTATTCTGGGCAATTTGAGCCAGGCTTTTTACTTTAGCCACATTTCCTAGGATCCTGTCAATAAGTCTCCCGGGTACTACAAATACTACAGAGCAGTGCTTTTTCAATCATCATTAAGCTAATTCTTTTTAATAGCATGTCAAAAATTCCCTATAGTGTCCTAATCACTTCTGTCGCTCTTCAATGAGCTCCCAGTTCATCAGTGCCATGGCAGAGAAGTTCACAGAGTCAAATACAAATAGCCCATTTGCATTAGTGCCATACATTCAGGGACTGTCCAATTTCAACACCACAGGTTTGGAGACACACAAGAAAATACAGTAGAAAACACTGGGCTGATCTGCTATGATCTGGGAGGGGGAAGCAAAGACTTTTTCAAAAGAATCATCTAAAAACTAATTTTAAAAGAACTTTCTGAGGTTTTAATGCAAGTTCCCCCTTCCCGCTCTGATTTCTGTTCACACAGCTCTTTATAACACTATTAGACACTGTGGACTGGTACAGACTATCAGTCAAGAGAAGCAAGACAGGTACAACAACTCCACTAGCCTATTCTGATCCTTTCCATTAGAGTTGTCCGGTAAGTGTTATTTTACCAGAGAGAGTAAAACTTCCATTAGCTTAGTTCTTTAAAATAATTGAACTTTTTTATTTTTACTCTGTTTCCAAAGACAGATTTTTTTTCTTTACACCCTGCCACTGCACACACACTTTTGGGGGCAATTCATTAGACAGAATCAAAAGAATCAATTTAGGAAACATTTTTTAAGCTATTCTCTTCAGATAACAAGGATCTAGCCACTAATGTGATTTCCTTAGTTGCAGGAACCTGCAGCTCTCTGAGACCATCCAGAACCACTTCTAATTCAAGACGGGTAAAATTATCCATGAGAAATAAGCAATTGTCAACGTGATTCTTCCAGTCAGAATTAGGAGGACTTTTGACTGAAACAAGAAGCACAAGTCATACATCATTCCCATTACGTTATTTCACCAAATGTCTTTCCAGTGCCCTGCCTGGGGCCCTGAGCAAAAAGGTGCTACAGTAAGGCTCCAAAAGAAAACTAATTACTCTTCAGCATCTGACTCCACATACGTGTCATGGCAGAACACAACACCAAGACACATGCAAACTACAGAAAATTCCCTCTGTCAAGCCTCTATCTATCTGCAACACTTTAACAGATCGCCAATTTATACTCACATCAGCATAATTTGTTCTCAAATCATGCACCTTTACCGATTTCTACCACGCTTAGATACTGGAGGAAGAGAAGGCCGCTAAGATCCTCTCTGCACTAGTAATTAAATGAACATTCTTCAGAAGTACTATTCCATTCCTGATACCATAATGATGGCAGTGATAACTGCTGATATGGTGGCCCCTTTATGAACAACACATGCTCCAAACGGGATTAGCAAACTCACTGAAAAGTGAAAATGCCAGTACATATTTGCATTCCCGTTGCTGCTGGCACCAGCTCAAAGCCTGCTGACATTAGCAAGGGAAGGGACCATCTGGGAGACAACTGCAGGCAAGCATCCCAATCCAGCTGTGCTTCCAGCAGCTTCTTCCTGGCTCAAAACCAAGGAATAATTTCAAACATCTTCCTGGTGCAGAAAGCATTTCAGATTCTGCTTACTGGAATCAAATTGATCCCAGCTATGAGCGAAACTTAGCATTTGGAAATTCAAACAGTTTTATAAACAGTCCAATGTGAATTTCCAAATTGAAATTATTCAAAACCTGCCCAGAAATCTCCACAACAATATCCCTCTTGTGACATCCCACCCTCTTCATAAAGAATAGTTAGGAAGATAAGAGAGTTCTGCCAGGGAACCCTGCTTCCATTTGTAGACATCCTCAGGATCTGAAACAACCTGTGGTAAGCCTGATGCTAAAGGCTTCCACATAGGCGTCTGTATTCTACACACTGCCTCTGAAGTGGTCAGCTGGGCCAACTAGATTCATATCATGTGAGTGTCTTCCAGTAAGTGGGAGAGAGATCAGGACATTTAAGGAGCTTTGAAAGCTTTACAGTAACTTGGAGGAGCGTCAGTATGCTAAAACAGAAATAAGTTACAAAGAGTCAGTAGTCCTCAGTCTCTAGCTTCTAGAGTTTAATTACATGACTTAAACACATTGGATGTTTTCCAGAGACATGGCACCGAGAAAAAAACTGCACTTGGAAATTGCAGAATCAGCAGAAGAATCATTTACTTGGCAAGCTTGGGGAGGAAAAAAAAAAGAAAAAGCCTGTCTGAAAATGAAGTCATGTATGTTTCAATATACAGGTCTGGGCTGGCAAGAATTTCCATCCTAAGGTGAACCAAGACCTTAAGCATACAGCCTTCATATGTAAGGCTATGGTTTTCAGACTGGATAAGCTGTGTTCTCATAGTATCCAGCATCTTCCCTACTCCCAAGATAGCACTTTTTTTCTCCTGTCTTAACTGTTGTCATGTGCATACATGGGCATGTGCATATACAGATGCATATGGGAGGGGGGATGTGCATGTGAAACATCTGAACAAAAATTTTCTTGACAAGCAAGCCCTGAGTAGCAGAAAGCATAGGGGCCTCTGGAGGCATGGAAAATTGAAACCAGTGACTAGAAGAGCTTGACTTCCAAAGCTGCTGCTTTTATCAGAAGTGGTGTCAAGAAAGAACTTCAAGTAGCACCTCCGTGACAGGAGCATCAGCCTGCTCCATGGTGACTTTTTAAGAGGCAAGACAGTGTCTTCCATAGAAAACATTGTGCCAGTACCTCCATAAAGTGCACACTTTTTTTTTTTTAAACACCACATGTATTAATAGTACACTTTAAATAAAATACTATTCCTGGTAGCAGAGGAATAATTCTTGAAAGCACAACACATGCTTCTGAGAAGAAAGTACTAATGTAGTTCTTCTCTTTGTTAAGTTTAAAACTCCTTGTATAAATCAAATGCGAGAAGAGCGACAACATGAAATGGCATTTTCTTACTCAGCAGATTTGCTGCTCATATGTCAAAAGTACCGTGGCTGATATGAGTAATTAATGAGTTTTTATCCTTTTAGGGGTTCTGTTTACATAGCACAGTTGTCACCACTTGAGATAGAGAGCTAGTTTGCTGCTGCACAATATCTACAGAATTATTTACAAAATCCACATAAATTATACCTGTGCACACCCCCTGCAGTACATGACACTGCATGGTTGCCAAAGAGAGCAAATAGGGAGAGATGAGGGATGTCCAGCCCAAGACTTAACAGGCAAAAGCTAAATGATAAGGTTGCAAAGAGTTGGAGAACTGCTGAATTTGTGGAGTCAGTAGCTGGGAAAAGCATGTTAACTATATTGCTGTAAGATGATAGAAAACTTCGTAATAAAATACAAATTTTCCTTTTTTTTTTTTTAAACAGTACGATAAAATAGTAATATAGTATTAAAACAGGTTTAAGAGAAAGCATAAGAGAAAATAATGATAAAATTATAGGAGCCTCATCAGTTTCCTACTAAAGCTTTGATCAACTTTTCTCTTCACAGAAATGAGTCTTAGCTTTTTGAAAAAAAATCATTATATGTTTATGACCCAGAACAGCTGATCTGTAATATTCTTAACAAACCCTTTTTCACAATAGTGCCCTTTTTGGGTAATATTGCCATCCTTTTTGGTGGCTAAACCACATTATAAAGATCTAGCTTGACCATACATACCAGTTCCCACTTCTTCCATCTTCTATTGTTTGTGTGTGCAGTAAACAGGTGGAACATGGCCACCAAAATGAGAAATAAAAATAAACTATGCAACCTTAAATGTGCTCTAAATTTGCACTCATCTGTAGGGACTTTAGGAGAACCTTCTGCACAGAAGCTGCTGACGAATAATGCATGGATAACAAGGAAAAACAGGTTTTAAGGGGAGCAGACCTATAGAGGGAAGAATTCCTGAAGCCAAAGGAAAAGTATGCATAAATCTCGTAACAGTGCAGGTATACAGGGAAGAAGAGTTGACCACAGAGCAACTCTATGTTAATGTAGGCACACAAGGTAAGGGGTGAGAAACTATAGTGATCTCTTACATGACTCTCTGCATATGGCACATGCAGTATCAAAGGGAAGAAGAAGAAGACATCTGCACCCGGGCACAAAGAGGAATGTACCCAGTGAATTTGTATAGGCATAAAGACGACAGTTCTCAATGGACTGAGGGATTGGCTCTCTTGTCAGACACATCTGCTGGCAGCCTATGGGAGCATGCTGGAGAACAAGCAGCTGCCTCCTTGGAGCCAGCAGCTGCCCTTCCCTCAAAACACATTTACACTGTGTCATTGGTCAGCCTGCAAGTCGAATACAGAAGGCGATTACAATACAATAGCAGCCCTGAGCAAGAGAAAAAAGAGGAGACATCTCTCCCCCAACCCCTGCCAAAACCAGTCTCTATAACCCAAGCTGTTCTTGCCACAGATACCAGCTTGGAAGAGCTAAAAACCTCAGAACAAAGACAACATGCCTTTCTGCAAGGTTTCAGTGATTAAAAGAGGATACAATCCTGCTTCATACAAGCTCCAATACCCTAAAGTAGTGGTATTTCCAAGTATCAAAACACATGGCAATACAAACAATTCTGTGCAGCTCAGTGCAAGTGCAAGAAAGTCTAGAAGAGAATTCAGAAGACAAGTAAAAACATTCAGTGGCTAGAGGGGCACACACATACATGTCAAGGAATTAAAAACTACACCTGTAAGTTCGCTAAGAGGACATACATGCAAAAGGCAGAAAAGGAAAGGATGCATTTACATGCAGCTATCTGAGCCTTCCCAAAACACTAGCACAATAAACTAAAGTGGTGCAAGGTGTTGAATTTAGGGAATGAACTTCTAGAGAAAAACAGATTTTTTTTTTTTTTTAGCACAAAGATCGTGTAACATCAAAGAAAAAGGATGATTAGACTGTGAATTATCTTTTTCTTTCCTGCTCCCAAAGGGACCTCAACATTGGAATTATTTCACACTGGGAATGAAGACAAACCTAAAAATAGCCACTAAATCTTGTCTTAGTGGCTTGGGGCAGGTGGATCGGCTGTGACTAAACAAGAGGTGCACCCACATCAGTTTCCACATTTCTGATTATAACCTACATAACAAGGAAGGGAGCCTCCCTTGTTCATCCCAGCTGAGGCTGCAGATCGGTCTCTGTAGCAGATGTGTCTGGTGGCAGCTACTCTTCCCACTGTCTTGACTTTGTTGTTTCCATTTGCCCTCTCACTTTCCTTCCTCATCAATCTGCATGACTTGGTATCACTGCTAATGAAGGATGCCTCTTGGAAGATTTCCTTCCCCCTCTTTACTCTATTATTTCTAGAACTTGTGGGGGAGGCAGGTGATATTCACTCTTCTCCCCAACTGAATGACTGTGGCAATAGCGGGAGAAACTTCGGAGTAAGTGAAATCATCTCAGTGGATCCATGAAAGGCAAATTTAAAATTACCCATCACAACGGCCCCTCCCACATTCACAGATTTATTTAGCATGAGTAGTAGTAACTTCCATCATCTCCTTGAAAAATAGGTTAACATGGCTTTTCTCTGCAACAAGCACTTACACAGCCATCTGTCCCCCTCAAAAGCATTAAACAGAGAAGGCCCACGGAGAAGGCCACAAAGCCTTCCTTGTATTGTTCCACGAGGATCGGGAACCTACACCAGCATACATCTACCCCTGCCTTCCTGCTTCAGAGACTTCAAAAGCAGCATTTAACCATGGCTCTTCACGGAGCTAGAGCGAGAGAAAAAACACGGATAGGAGCAGACCGAACACGCCACGCACGTGTGAAAGATACTGGTTTTGATAGTAATTTCTGTGAGCAGAGAAACCGTGACCCGATTTCAAAAAGCTTTTTCTCTCCTTGCCCACACACGGCACCTGACAGCAGAGGAGCGCTTGGGGGAGGGTCTTTGATGGGCACTCCGGGTCCCAGTAAAACAGACTTTCAACAGCAGACACCAGGAAAGGAGCAGAACCCCCACAACCTTAGGAGTTGTAATCCCTTTCAGAAGTAGCACTCGTCTGTTCCGTGTCACCCCGCCACGGAGGGCGGAGACCCGAGGATCTCCTCCGACCACGGCTCTCCTTCCTCAGATCTCTTCGGCCAGGCTCACAACGCCCTTCCCCGCCGGACCGCTCGCCGCCACAATACCTTTTGTAGGACTCCAGCAACACCCCTTTCACTTCCCAGCATTACTCAAGCAGTTTTCGCAGGAGCCCTTCCTTCCCGCTTAGAGCCGTGCCGACCGGCCTCCCGGCATCAGAAAAGTTGGACAAAGACCATTTCCACCGTGCGAGCTACACCATCTTGACGGGCTTAGCGCCACGTCGTCCCTCTCGCTCTGCACCCACTGTCGCTTTGTCCCCCGGCCCCGGGCACAGCCCTTTGGCCCTCGATCGATGCCTGCTACAACTCGGATGCTTGCGAGTAGTCACGACCCTTGCGCTCCTCTCCAGGCCCTTCTCTGGGAACGGGTTTGGGTTTGGTTTTTTTTCTTTCCTCTCCCCGCCCAGGATCCCTCTTCCTACAGTAGTCTCTCTTCCCCCCGCTTCCAAGGATCTGCCTTTTCCCTTTCTCCGGGCTCTTCTCGCTCGCCCGCTTTCTCTCTCTCTCCTCCCTCCCCTCCTCGCCGTGCCCCTCCTCCTCCTCCCTCTAGCCCGTCCCCCCCCTCCCGACCTGCTTTCCTTTGCAGAGGCCCAGCCTGGCGCAGCAAATGGGAGGCTGGGGGCACTGCCAGATCCCACAGGCCGAGGCAGCCACTCCTGTCGCTTCCGCGGCGGTCACCATCCTCTCCCATCCCCCCCCGCCTCCACCGCCGGGGCTCCGTAGTCCCACACCGCCGCGGACGCCCCTCCGCCGGCCGCCGCAGCCGCGGCTCGAAGGGGATGGAGCGGGGAACGGAGCCGCCCTCCTCTCGCAGCAGCTCCGCTGGGCGGGCACCGGGTTCCGTCCTCGNTTCTCTGGGAACGGGTTTGGGTTTGGTTTTTTTTCTTTCCTCTCCCCGCCCAGGATCCCTCTTCCTACAGTAGTCTCTCTTCCCCCCGCTTCCAAGGATCTGCCTTTTCCCTTTCTCCGGGCTCTTCTCGCTCGCCCGCTTTCTCTCTCTCTCCTCCCTCCCCTCCTCGCCGTGCCCCTCCTCCTCCTCCCTCTAGCCCGTCCCCCCCCTCCCGACCTGCTTTCCTTTGCAGAGGCCCAGCCTGGCGCAGCAAATGGGAGGCTGGGGGCACTGCCAGATCCCACAGGCCGAGGCAGCCACTCCTGTCGCTTCCGCGGCGGTCACCATCCTCTCCCATCCCCCCCCGCCTCCACCGCCGGGGCTCCGTAGTCCCACACCGCCGCGGACGCCCCTCCGCCGGCCGCCGCAGCCGCGGCTCGAAGGGGATGGAGCGGGGAACGGAGCCGCCCTCCTCTCGCAGCAGCTCCGCTGGGCGGGCACCGGGTTCCGTCCTCGGTTCAAGACTTTGCTGCCCAGGCTCCCTCCCTCTTCCCCCCACCCGGCGTCTTTTCAACCAGAGGGGGGATTTTCCGAGTGGGTCTTCCCTTCGCCTGGCCTGACCTGCGCCTCCTCCACCCCGCTGGCGTGCTGCGGCCAGGCTTTCTGTGGGGATGCCCGAGTGTGGCTGCAGGCGTGCATGCCCCCCTGCTAGGTTTGTGCCACAAGGTACAAGTGTGGCAGTACAGGACTCACAGCCTTGGTCAGTCTCTCTTGACATGGTTGAAATCCATGTGGCTGTACGGTGTCTGCTGTTGTTTTGTGGCAGCCAAGCTTGAAGTTAGCACACGTGCGCTTACTCGCAGTCCACTTCCAAATGCTCACAATTAAATGTCACAGAGGCTAGGTGCTTCCGTGATTCTAGGTACCAACAAAGCTCAACTCAACCAGAAATGGTGTGGCTGGATCAACCGGCACTCCTCAGTTCTCCCAAAGGGCAACCTCAGCTTCCAATGTAGAAACAAAGGACTGGGAGCATCTTTCTGGGTCACTCCCATCTCCTGCTATTCCAAGAACAAGAGACAATCTGCAAATGTCACTGGGCTGAATATGGAGAAATGCTAGAGGATGAGGCATGCAGCATAACCCTCTGATTGTACCTACTGTTCAGTGAGTTACACGGACAAGTGGCAGAAAATGAGGGTGCTGTCGGCTACAGTGCAAGCAGAGCGTGCCCATTAGGACTGAATGGAAAATGCATCAAAACTCAGTGGCTTACAATTCACCAATACTTGTGATAATACAGAGCAGGATTTGGGGCTTCTGCTGCCGAAGTAACTTCTTCTGGTTTGAAGTATGAGCTTCATGTTACATACAATATCAAGTGACCATGATTCCCTTCAATGTAAAGCACTGTTAGACATACAAAAGCACAAATGCACATATGACACCCCACTGCATGGTAAAATGTATAAACTTCTGCTTAAAAGAAGTACTATTAGCAGATAGTGCCACATCCCAGAGCTCAAAAAGCTAGGGATAGTTTCCACAGAGCACAGCCTTTTTTAGCAGTTCTGTATAAATGCAGAATAACACAAATACCTACCTCTTCCCAGACAGCATAGTTTCTTTCTTAATCCTCTCTGTGGGGGGTTCTAGACACCAATTACAACAGACCTCTTTCCTTCCAACTCCCCTCCCCCTCCCCTTTCCCCCGACCGGATTCTAAAAGAAATTGACTTCGGGAGAAATTGCGGGTACTCAGCTCCTCTTGGTATCTGGTCCTTATTCAGTTCGGTAGTACATTTTTGCACATATGTTTTCCTTTCTTCCTCGTTTTAGTACTACGAGGAGCATCTGGCCCCTAGAAAGGAGCAGTAGGACTGTACCATTGCAGCGGGGTCGGGAAAGAGGTTAACTAGCTGCTTTGCTCAATAGCTGGAGAAACACTTCCTCCCCTTTATGGTAATGAAATATTCCCCCAAAAACCTCCTCCTCCTCCTCCTTCTTGTGGAATGAAAGCCAAGCATGAGCGAGCTGCGACTCTGAATGGGGAAGTTTGGAAAAAGTTCCTGTGCTACAGGGAGGCACACATGCACATGCAACATCCAAACCCTCTTTAAACTCTCACTTGGTGGAAGACAAGACGACAGTCAGACCTTTACTAGGGATTAATTTTAAGGCAGTGTTTAAATGTTCTTTCTTCAATGCTGCAGCATTTTGCAATGCGTGCATTTATATCTTGAAAAACTTTTCCAGTTTCTGAAACCTTCCTCTACTAGGCAGATTATCACATCACACCAGAAAAACTCAGCCCTCAAAATGTAAACAATCACAGCCCAGACATGACAGAAACAGAGCAACAAAAGCCCTCCATCCCAAACTACCACGGATGGATCTGATTCTCAGGTCAATCTTAATGTGACTAACCCAGCAAAATTTATGCAACAGTGTGGCTGCAAGATATACATCAGTGGTCTCCAAAGTGGCGTGCATGCATCCCAAGGGGTGTGCGAGAAGACCCACTATGGTGCAGGAAGAAAATATTAGAACTTCAGTTGTACATTTATATAATTTATAAATAAGTAAATATATGTATATTGGGGGTCTATATTAAGGTTTTTTACCAAGAGGGGTATGTGATCAAAAAAGTTTGGAGACCACTGAAGCAGACAATCATGTGCTCCAACTTACATAGACATTCATTTTATAGACACAGAATTCCACACAATAGTGAGTTGCAAATATCCAGACACACAAACACATCTCGTAATATTTAAAGCAAAAGGAGAAGGTGCAGTTATTAAAACAATCGTCAGAATAGNGTGGCTGCAAGATATACATCAGTGGTCTCCAAAGTGGCGTGCATGCATCCCAAGGGGTGTGCGAGAAGACCCACTATGGTGCAGGAAGAAAATATTAGAACTTCAGTTGTACATTTATATAATTTATAAATAAGTAAATATATGTATATTGGGGGTCTATATTAAGGTTTTTTACCAAGAGGGGTATGTGATCAAAAAAGTTTGGAGACCACTGAAGCAGACAATCATGTGCTCCAACTTACATAGACATTCATTTTATAGACACAGAATTCCACACAATAGTGAGTTGCAAATATCCAGACACACAAACACATCTCGTAATATTTAAAGCAAAAGGAGAAGGTGCAGTTATTAAAACAATCGTCAGAATAGCAAAGCATAATCCGTTTCATAAATAATCTCCTCACTGTGTGAAACATGTTAGGTCTTGAAGAGAAAAGAGTTGGAATGTGCAGGGCAGGCCACACAAACCAAAGAAAAAAAAAAACACCCATGAGAGAATAGCTGAGGAGGATAAAAGGGAGGGGTGAGGCTAACACAAGGGGAATAGAATTTCAAAGGAAAAAGAGAGAAAAAGGAGGGTAAGAGTGAGAGAGGTGGGAGACAGAGGTAGAGAAAGCAAGATACACACAGCAACTATAAAAGACAGACAAGGAAAGAAAGGGATCCGAAGAAGAAAGGGAGGAGCTGGGAACAGCAAATAGAATAGCAGGCAGAGGAAAGAGTAAGAAGGGTACTATTTATACATGAGAGGACATGTTTGACAAGCAGTTTTGAAGCAGCAACTATTTTCAGTGGATAAAATCCTCAAGAATATTTTTTCAAGGGCAGATGTATTGCTTCAAAAGTCTACAATAGCACATTTTCCTTCACAGATTTCTCAAAAATAATCATACATATGCCATATATTATGGCCTCATTTTGTTTGTTGATGTGTTTAGTGAAGTACAAAGGTATTTTCTCCCTAAGAAAGCCCTGCATAGAAAGAGAAGAAGCTTACAGAAAATCAATAAGAGAGAACTGAAGACAATTTAGGGAAGTTCAGAAGTGCAGAAGGACCGAGGGGCAGCCCCAGGTGGAGTGTGAAAGACCAGTCCCTGCAGCTTCACAGTCTCTACACTGGCCCTTGGTAGCTGTTAGTATAGAGTCATGCATATTTTTTGTTTACTTTTTAATCTTTATTACAAATAATGAGATTTTCTACAAACAAGGAGGCATCGTATGGGTTTAAGTTCTGCCTTGAAATAAGCAGTGTTTCTGTTTACAGAGCAGACTTGTTCTCTGCTTTGTTCCTTCTCTGCCATCACTCACTTCTGCTTAAAGCATTGTTAGAAATAAATCTAAACCAAAGAGAGGAAAAAACAAGGGGTGAAAAACCAACATTAGCTGAATGTGCACCCACCTGCATTTTTAATGACTATTTTCATTAAGTATGTGTATCAGTTGTTATGAAAATTCCTCTCCGTAACTATTGCATCAACCAGTCTTTATAGTATGACATTGTATTAACTTTGTTAATATATATATTAGTCCACATTATACACTGTATTGTCAGAAGGTAGTGAAATTTTAATGAAGATGTTAGCATTGTTTCTGCTTAAGTAAAAGAAATTAAAGGACAGCCTGGTCCTGGAAATAAGGACTTTGTTTCTTGGAAGCTTGCCTTGTCCATAAAGGATAAAGGATATCTTGGACAACCAAGATAACGCCACCATCCTAGCCCACATCTTTGAAAGCCTCGCAGCATCATCTGGCTTCATAGGTAAGTAACTTTAGAAAGACTGACTCCAGGAATGTCTGGACAACAGACAAGCAGCAAGAATGCTGCAGAAAATATATTTGCTTTGCAGAGTTTTACTATGATTAGTAATTATTAGTGTGGGTGTTAGTGATTAGTCAAATCGTGTAGTACCCAAACGTTTGAAGGGTGTAAGAATCATGTGTAAAACCACATTCAGGTTGCCCCGATTCAGGTGAGACACCTCATGCACATTAATTAATATTTACCCTTGTAATTCTATCCTTTGCATCCTAAACTCTCTCCCCAGTTGGCATGGGCCAGTTGCAAATTTTCATGACAGTCTCAAAGGTGAAGAAACAGCTAGACTTGTGCCAATTCACTGGAGCTGCAGTCTAAATGTCTGTTTATCTATCAATTTTCTAGCAGTCTGCCTATACAATCCAAGCGTTTTGACACACTCATCACACAGATTGAGTGCTAGTGTTCATAATGCTGACACCCAGAAGGAAAACCAGTCATTTATGCTGTGGACCAGGATTTAGGGAACATTTAAAAGGAGAAATAGCTGCCTGGGAATTCATGACTGGTTCTACAGTAAGCCTAGTTCCATGCTGGGACTGGGCACTTTGGGTATATTTAGTCATTTCTCTGTAGACCTGCAATCCAGCTGGGGAAGTTCAATATTGGCTGCTAGCTTTTTACCTGAATGCCCAGACCTAGTAAATTAATTTGAAGCTTACTGGCATATAAGGCACTACAGGGTTTCTGAAGCTGCCAAAGGGGGAAAGAATAAAATTCATGAGCCATACAGCCATGGGTCAGGAATGGAAATGTGCAGCTGTAAGTGAGAGATGTATATTTGTGTTGCACGTGTTGTTACTTAAGTCCTATGAACTTCCTAGAAACTATGAATGTATGGGTATATTTCTTATAAAGGTAGATGTACCTCTTGCTGTCTTGTCTGTATTCTATCAAGCACCTGAGACTAGCCTTTTCTACCTGCTGATCCATGTTGATTCATGTTTCATACTTCACTCACTTCCTTTGCAGGTATGCTGCGACCCCAGTTCTTGACTAAGTATGAGATTCCTAATTTCTGCCGGATTTGTGAACAAGAACTGCAAACTTTTGTTGGAATAGCATAGAGAAAGTACCACTGCACTTTTTTTCAGTATTGTTTGTTTGACATGGAAGGAAGAAGGGCTCAAATAAACTGCAATTATCCTAGTGTTTTGTTGCTTCAGTAAGAGTGTTTGGAAGTATTCCATACTTAAAGCAAATGTGTGCTAGATTCAGGTGACTGTTGCTCATCTGAAGAATGACTCCAGGAAGCTGCATAAGATTTCAAAAAGCTTTGTTTTCTGTTGCATGCTTATGCTCAAGCTGAAAAAAACAGATCAACAGTTAAGTAGATGAGAAGGGAAGTTACATTTCTGAAGTGCCCTGGGATTTAAGCAAAGTTGCCCTGCTAAAAAGATCCCATAACATGCAGCTTGTTCTCGGAAGCCCAGCAGAAAAATAAGGACAGTAAGTTACTGGAGTTGGAAGGCAGAGCAGTGAAGATTAAACACTCTCAAGAAGGTGAAAGGGAATGGAGCTGAGGTTCTGTAAGAGAATATAAGCTACCAACCGACTGTTTCTCTTTGGATGCCAAACTGGGCAGCTTGCGCCACCCTATGTCAAAGTACAGGGTCTCTGAGCCTGCTCAAGGTTATGGTAAGGGGTTACACAAATAACTGCAGATTCAGTTTAGCTCTGGGCTGAAAAGATGAATAGGAAAGGAGAACTACAAAATTAGTTTGAATTAGAATAAAAATCTTCTCTTTCTGATAGAAAAAGAATGTGGGAAGTGTTAAAGCAATTAATTTTGTTTAGCGTGAAACACTCCATTACTCATTATTACTTACTTATTTAAGGAGCTCTTCAGAGAAGGAAATGAATGGCTAAATACATAAAGCTGCTGGCAGAAGTGTTTCATGAACAGAACAATTCTGTAGCCTGGCAGTTCCTGGGTCCCAGTCTATAGCCTCCGTGCCAGTTTCTTCCCCAGGGAATGCTTAATTACTTGTAAGACATGGAAACATCTCAAGAGGAAACATTAATTTCTCCCTTCACTCATTCCACCTCCCATGCATAGACAGGCATGTTCAGGAACCTGGTGGTGACAACATATTTGTAGAAAACAGTTTAAAATCACTGTAGTGCAAAATGGGAACTGCTTTTACGGCTGTTGTCCCACAGACATTTCAACTCCACAAGAATATGAGCCTCTACTGAGATAGACAACCTTAGTCTCTCTTTTCTCTGCCCTGAGCTGTATGTCGTCATCACCTTCTCTGTGCTGACAGCAAAGATTTGTGCAGTGACCTGGATTAAGGAACTGATCTGGCTGAAAACTAATTCAGCAAAAAATATAAGTAAAATTTTGGAGTACATGTAGGAAACTTTATGGAGCTGTATAAATGCTAGAGCTGGAAGATGGATGGGAAGGCAGAGGATCTGCAGGTTGGGGAGGGACAGGCAAGAATGCCTTTAGCAGCAACCCAGTTGATGTACCTTTAAAGTGTACATATGCCAGTCCCCAGAGTATGAGGCCTTTAATACTAAGTATCCGATAATAGGGATGGGTTTTCACTACCCCTTGCTCTTGCAGTCTGTGACTGAAACTGTTCTCTCCCCAACAAAAATAAAGCTGGAAAAAGAAAGAAAATCCTTCAGAAACTACGTGGGAAACTAAAGCTAAACTTGAAAATGCCTCCAGAAATTATTGAAATGCCATTGTTCAGTAAATCTGCTGAACGCTAAGGGTGTTGGGGTGGGAAATCCTCCACACACAGTGTAACACATGTAACACATGTTACACTGTGTTTAGCCACAGTGTAACATAAAAAGAATAAAACTCCTATACATTAGGGAGCACTCCTGCAGAAGGCAAGTAAGCACCTTGACAGTAAAAGTAGCAATGACCAACTGCTTCTGTTTGTCATGTTGGGGAATGACCTATTGTAATCATCTATCCTCTCTTGCTTATCTTCCTGAATGATAGAATTATAGAATCATAGAATATCTCGAGTTGGAAGGGATCCATAAGGATCATCGAGTCCAACTCCATGAATCTTGTGGGACTACCTAAAACTAAACCATACAACTAAGAACATAGTCCAGATGCTCCTCGAACTCTAACAGGCTTGGTGCCATGACCACTTCCCTGGGGAGGCTGTTCCAGTGACCAGCCACCCTCTCAGTGAAAAACCTTTTCCTGATGTCCAACCTGAACTTTGCCTGAGGCAGTTTCATTCCATTTCAATGGAATGAAAAGACAATAAAAATGTTTTTATAAATACATTAGTGACAAAAGTAGGGATAGGGAGAATCTCCATCCTTTATTGGATGTGGGGGGAAACATAGTGACAAAGGATAAAGAGAAGGATGAGGTACTTAATGCCTTCTTTGCCTCAATCTTTAATAGTAAGATCAGTTGTTCTTGGGGCATCCAGCCCCCTGAACTGGAAGACGGGGATGAGGAGCAGAATAATCCCCCATAATCCAAGGGGAAATAGTGACATGCTACACCACTTATACATACCCAAGTTTATGGGGCTGGATGGGATCCACCCAAGGGTACTGACAGTGCTGGTGAAAGTGGTCACCAAGCCGCTTTCCATCATTTATCAACAGTCCAGGCTAACCAGGGAGGTCCCAGTTGGCTGGAGGTTAGCAAATGTGATGTCCATCTACAAGAAGGGCTGGAAGGAGGATCTGAGGAAGTACGGGCCTGTCAGTCTGACCTTGGTGCCAGGGAAGGTTATGGAGCAGATCATCTTGAGTGTCATCACACAGCATTTACAGATCAACCAGGTGATCAGGCCCAGTCAGCATGGGTTTATGAAAGGCAGGTCCTGTTTGACTAACCTGATCTATGGTTAGTCTATGACAAGGTGACATGACACCCTTAGTGTATGAGGGAAAGACTGTGGATGTTGTCTACCTAGACTTTAGTAAAGCCTTTGATGCCATTTCCTACAGTGTTCTTCTAGAGTACCTGCTCATGGCTTGGATGGGTAAAAGAACAGGCCCAAAGAGTTGTGGTGAATGGAGTTAAATTCAGTTGGTGGCTGGTCACAAGTGGTGTTCCCCAGGTGTCAGGATGAGGCCAGTTTTGTTTAATATCTTTATCAATCATATGGATGAGGGGATTGAGTGCACTCTCAGTAAGTTTACAGATAACACCAAGTTCAGCAGGAGCGTTGATCTGCTTGAGGGTAGGATGGCTCTACAGAGGGATCTGGACAGGATGGATGGATGGGCTGAGGCCAATTTTATGAGGTTCAATAAGGCCAAGTGCCGGGTCCTGCACTTGGGTCACAACAACCCCACACAATGCTACAGGCTTTGGGAAGCGTGGCTGGAAAGATACCTGGCAGAGAAGGACCTGGGGGTGTTGGTCAACAGCCACCTGGATATGAGCCAGCAGTGTGTCCAGGTGGCCAAGAAGGACAATAGCATCCTGGCTTGTATCAGCAATAGTGTGGCCAGCAGGACCAGGGAAGTTACCATTCTCTTGTACTCAGCACTGGTGAGGCTGCACTTCGAATACTGTGTTCAGTTTTGGGGCCCTCATACAGGACAAACATTGAGGTGCTGGAGCGGGTCCAGAGAAGGGCAATGAACCTTGTGAAGGGTCTAGAGAGCAAGTCTTATGAGGAGCAGCTGAGGGAACTGGGGTTCTTTAGTCTGGAGAAAAGGAGTCTGAGGGGAGACCTTATTGCTCTCTACAACTACCTGAAAGGAGGTTGTGGTGAGGTGGGGGTTGGTTCCTTTTCCCAAGTAGCAAGTAATAGGACAAGAGGAAACCACCTCAAGTTGCACCAGGGGAGGTTTAGATTGGATATTAGGAAAAATTTCTTTGCTGAAAGGGTTATCAAGCATTGGAACAGGCTGCCCAGGGAAGGAAGTGGTTGAGCACGGCCAGCCGAGGGAGGTCATCCTACCCTTCTACTCTGCCCTGGTGAGGCCACATCTGGAGTACTGTGTCCAGTTCTGGGCCACCCAGTTCAAGAAGGACAGGGAACTATTGAAGAGAGTCCAGCGGAGGGCTTCAAAGACAACCAGGGGAATGGAGTACCTCTCTTGTGAGGAAAGGCTGGGAGACCTGGGTCTGTTTAGTCTAGAGAAGAGAAGACTGAGAGGGGATCTTATCAATGCTTATAAATATCTAAAGGGTGGGTGTCAAGAGGATGGGGCCAGGCTCTTCTCAGTGGTGTCCAGCAACAGGACAAGTGGCAATGGACACAAGCTAGAACACAGGAAATTCCACCTCAACGTGAGGAAAAACTTATTCACTTTGAGGGTGACAGGGCACTGGAATAGGCTGCCCAGAGAGATTGTGGAATCTTCTGCCCTGGGGATATTCAAAACCCACCTGGATGCATTCCTGTGCAACCTGCTCTAGGTGAACCTGCTTTGGCAGGGGGGTTGGACTAGATGATCTCCAAAGGTCCCTTCCAAGCCTTAAAATTCTGTGATTCTGTGTTTCTGTGAGTCACCATTCCTGGAGGTATTTAAAAGACAGGTAGATGTGGCATTTAGGGACATGGTTTAGTGGTGGTCTTGGCAGTGTTAGGTCAACAGTTGGAATCAATGATCTTAAAGGGCTTTTCCAACCTAAATGATTCTATGATTTCCTCATGTCCTATCACTCATCATAAGAGAGAGGAGATCAGCACGTCCAGCTCCACTGCCACCTTTGAGGAAGTTGTAGACTACGATGAGGTCACCCCTCAGCTTTCTTGTCTCTAAGCTGAACAAACCAAGTGACCTTCTGCTCATGAGACCTTTCACCATCTTGGTCACCCTCCTCTGAACACACTGTAACAGTTTGATGTCCTTATATTGAGAAGCCCACAACTGCACACAGTACTCGTGGTCGGGCTGCACCAGTGTGGTGTAGAGTGGGGCAATCACCTCCCTCCACTGGCTAGCTATGCTGTGCTTGATGCACCACAGGACACGGTTGACCCTTTTGACTGCAAGAGCACACTGTTGACTCATATTCAACTTGCCATCAACCCAAACCCCCAGATCTCTTTCTGCAGGGCTGCTCTCCAGACTCTCGTCCTCCAATTTGTATGTGTTAGAGTCAAGGATGTGAACAGAGAGGACTAATGTCTGTGAAAAAGATAGGAAAAATAACTGAAGAAGAACTCAGAGAAGGGATTGTGCTTTTGAACTGGATCTCAAGACAATAGAGAGCCAGTGGAGGTGTTTGAGAACGAGTAATAGAATTTTTCTTGTGCTGAAGTCTGCATACAGGAGTTCGGAGGCTAAAGATAATACGTGGAGAGTCTAGCATTTCCCTAGCTCTTCCAAGACAGAATGGAAGTCTAGTTCACTATGCGTGTAAAATCACATGAAGCATGCAATTGAGGAGTGACTCTTTCAAAAACCACGTGTAGGGGCCTCCAAGGCCCCGAAGAGGACCTCACTTTGTGTTTCTGTAATTGAACAGTGCCACCCGGTGGACAGAAGTGGTATTGTTAGCTAACAGAACAGCATACTGATCAACATCTAAGCATCCCAAAGCACAACAAAACCTGCACTTAGGAGTATCAGCCTCCACTGACTTACAGCGGATGCTTCACATAAGTACTATTTACTAGAAGGAGAGATGTAAACAGGAATAACGGGGAAAAAATAGGAGGAGTTAGAGACATGTGCACACCTGCAGGGCTATGATCTTACTGGAATGGAGATGTGGTTGGATGGTTCCTGTGACTGGAGTGTTGGAATGCAAGGATGCAGGTTCTTCAGGAGGGACAGGCAGGGGAGACAAGGAGGGGGTGTTGCTCTCTATGTCAATGATGAGCTGGAGTGCATGGAGCTCAGCCTGGGAGTAGATGAGGAGCTGACCCAGAACCTATGGGTCAGGATTAAAGGAAGCACAGGGGCAAGTGACATTAGTGGGGGTCCGCTACAGGCCACCTGACGAGGATGGTGGAATGGATGAGGCCTTCTATAGACAGATAGGAGCGGCATCACGTTCACAGGCCCTGGTTCTCATGGAGGACTTCCATGACCCCGATATCTGTTGGAGGGACAGCAAAGCAGGGCACAAGCAGTCCAGGAAGTTCTTGGAATGCATCGATGACAACTTCCTTCTCCAAGTTGTAGAGGATCCAAGGAGGAGAGGAGCTATGCTGGACTTTCGCCTTACCAACAAGGAGGGGCAAGTGGGGAATGTCAAGCTCAAGGGTAGCCTTGCCTGCAGTGATCATGAAATGGTAGACTCCAAGATCCTTAGGGCAGCGAGGAAAATGTGCAGCAAGCTCACTACTCTGGACTTCAGGAGAGCAGACTTTGGCCTCTTGAGGGATCTCCTTGGTAGGATTCCATGGGATAAAGCCCTGGAGGGAAGAGGGGCCCAAGAAAGCTGGTTAATGTTCACGGATCACCTCCTCCAAGCTCAGGAGTCATGCATCCCAACAAAGAGGATGTGAAGCAAAAGCATCAGGAGGATGGATGAACAAGGAGGTCCTGGATAATCTAGAACAGAAAAATGAAGCCTACAGAAGGTGGAAGCAAGGACAGGTGCCCTGGGAGGAATCCAGAGAAATTGTCTGAGCAGACAGGGACCAGGTTAGGCAAGCTAAAGCCCAGATAGAGTTAAATCTGGCCAGGGGCATCAAGGGCAACAAGAAAGGCTTCTATATGTATGTCGGTGACAAAAGGAAGACTAGGGAAAATGTTGGCCCTCTCCAAAAGGAAACGGGAGACCTGGTCACCTGGGACATGGACAAGGCTGAAGTACTCAATGACTGTTTTGCCTCAGACTTCACCATCAAGGAGCTCTGACCACACCACCTAAGTTGCAGAAGGCAAAGGCAGGAACTGGGAGAATGAGGAACCGCTCATGGTAGGAGAAGATCAAGTTTAAGACCATCTAAGGAACTTGAAGGTGCACAAGTCTATGGGACCCAATGAGATATATCCGCAGGTCCTGAGGGAACTGGCGGATGAAGTTGCCAAGCCATTATCCATCATATTTGAGAACTTGTGGCAGTCCGGTGAAGTTCGTGCAGACTGGTAAAGGAGGAACATAACCTCCATTTTCACAAAGGAAGAAAAGGAAGACCTGGGGAACTAGAGGCCAGTCAGTCTCACCTCTGCGTCTGGCAAGATCATGGATCAGATCCTTCTGGAAACCATGCTAAGACGCATGGAAAATACAGAGGTGATCGCTGACAGCCAACATGGCTTCACTAAGGGCAAATCGTGCCTGAAGATTTGGTTGCCTTCTATGTCGGGGTTACAGAATTGGTGGATGTGGGCAGGGATACCTCCCACTAGACCAGTTTACTCAAAGCCCCATCCAGCCTGGCCTTGAACACTTCCAGGGATGGAGCCTCAACAACTTCTCTGGGAAACCTGTTCCAGTGCCTCACCATCCTCATACTGAAAAATTTCTTCCTAATATCTAATCTACCTTCTTCCGGTTTGAAGCCATTACCCCTCAACCTATCACTACATGTCCTTGTAAGCAGCCCCTCTCCAGCTTTTTTGAGGGCCCCTTCAGGTACTGAAAGGCCACTATAAGGTCTCCCCAGAGCCTTCTCTTCTCCAGGCTGAACAGCATCAAGTCTCCCAGCCTGTCCTCATAGGACAGGTGCTCCCACCCCTTGATCGTCTTCATGGCCCTCCTCTGGACCCACTCCAACAGGTTTATGTCCTTCTTCTGTTGGGGGTGGGGTCCCCAGAACTGGATGCACTACTCCAGATGGGGTGTCAGGAGAGAGGAGTGGAGGGGGAGAATCACCACCCTTGACCTGCTGTCCACGCTTCTTTTGCTGCAGCCCAGCATGTGGTTGGCTTTCTGAGCTGCAAGC
>VWZL01003689.1:0-139635 GCA_013396915.1 Stercorarius parasiticus
TGGCTTGAAAGCGGCCCTGAAGATTTGGGGGTGCTGGTAGACAACATGAGCTGTCAGTGTGCACTNTCTGAAGAAAAGAACGCTCCGAGGAGACCTTATAGTGGCCTACCAGTATCTTAAGGGGGCCTACAAGAAAGCTGGTGAGGGACTTTTTAGGATGCCGGGTAATGGTAGGACTAGAGCGAATGGATTAAAACTAGGGATGGGACAATTCAGACTGGATGTTAGGAAGAAGTTCTTCACCATGAGGGTGGTGAGACACTGGAACAGGTTGCCCAGAGAGGTGGTGGAAGCCCCATTCCTGGAAGTTTTTAAGGCCAGGCTGGACAGGGCTGTGAGCGACCTAATCTAGTGGGAGGTGTCCCTCCCCAGGGCAGGGGGGTTGGGACTAGATGATCTTTAAAGTCCCCTTAAATGCTAAACAGATAAAATTATGAAACATTCAAACATGACCTCTTAACTGACGAATTAATCAATAGCCACAAACAGTATCCAAAGGAAACACTAGCATTGTAACAGACTATAGAAAGACTAATTTTAACCTATTTTCTGACTTTGAGAGGTGGTGCCTGAACTGTAATCTCAAAGGAATCACATATGGCTGAGAATGGGTATCTTCCATGCAGGGTTAAGCAATGAAGTTTAATGCACTCAAGTTAGAAGAATTTTCAGTCATTAAGAAAATCTGAAAGTAAACACCTAACTGCTGAAGTTGTTACAGACAAAGAGACCCAAAAACTTTTCTACAAATAAAGGTTACTTGGAGAACAGTCTCTCATGGGCAGGGAACAACTGCAGATTGCCGGGATTGTGTGCAATGAATGGTCAAGGAAAAGGACAGAGGGAAGGCTGCATTGTGCCAGAAGCTTGCTCAGGTGTCAGGAAGAACAAAGAAACATGAGGCACCAAAGGCATGGAGTGGATTTCCAAATGCCCAAAGCATCTTAATCAGGTTTACATAGGAAGTTAAGCTCTGCAGTGCTTATCTGAGCAGAACAGTGTTGCTGAACTTTCTCTCTTGAGCCTTTAGTTAAACTGTGAGGCACTGAAAACCACAAGCAAGTTTTCTCAGTGCAGAATCCGAATGAAGGCAAAGTCACATCAGGGAAAAGATAATTAATTTTTCTTTGGTATTTAAATATTATATTCCTTTTGTGGAAAACACTCTGGGCTAAGTATGGTGACATAATTCTTGTTTTAGGTCAAAAAGCTGTCTCCACATAGTTTTTCTTTTACTAATGATTTACTAATGGTACCACTATTACTGTTTCCAATCATTCCCTCCCCAAATTCCATTCAGAGTTTGTGGAAGAAAATCAGAGCTCTTAGGGCTTATGCTGCTCTTCATGCCTGCCCCAGCACTGAAACCTGGAGAGTTTCACAGCAAGAGTTGATAACAGAGGATCTTTTAATTCATCCACACAAAACCCAAGTGAGTTTCCATCATGGTAGAAGGTATACTGGCATATGAATGGGAACAAGCTGAAGCAGGTATGATAATGTTTTTGGGTTGGTCGAAGAGAGAGCAGAGGCTGTCATGTCTGTAACCTCTGTTCCTCAATCATTGAAGGGGAGCCAACGTCGCTCTGGAAACCCTGAAGCAACACTCATGGGCCATTGTGGTCAATTTCAAATATGCCACCTCACATCAGAGCATATTAGGTTAATCACAGCAGTGCTATAACATGGCTATATGCCCTCTTCAGCACTCAAAGGCAGGCTATTCAAATGGCTATATGGTGATATCTCATCTGAGACTAAAATGCACTTACATAAAAGCACCACTCTTGCTGAATTTCTTCTATTTATTTGGTTGGTTTGTTTATACCATAAATTTTTTGGCTTTAGAAATTGCAGATCATTAGGCTGTTATTCACTCTTGCTATGTTACCAAGTAGGACACATCTCCACTGAATTTTAGGAGTCCTGGTTTCCCTGAACTATTTATGTATTTTATGTATTACATTCATTAGATAAATACCAAAAGTAATTCTATAAACTAGCAACCCAGGAAAACAAAAGAAGCTATCCCAGGTCTTGCCTCTAAACCTTAAGTAGTTTAAGTGCTGGACTGAAGAGAAAATTCATTCATTATCTAGATCCTTGGTCTAGATCCCAGCATAACTGGCTACCTTTGACCACAGCATAGGAAGAGTTTCCATTTATCATTTTATTCCCCTTTTCACCAACTCAGTCATTGCGTCCTGTTTAATCCATTGTCCTAGAGAACTGTAGAGCAAAGCAGAGCCAAGAATCTGGTTTGTTTTCTCTCTGGTTTTGCCTGAGTTCCCCAGTCCAGGCTTCTTGGCAAAAGGCTGGGGCTAGCCACACCACTCTTTCCTTAGGGACCTCAATTTGGGAAGCAGGCTCTGAACACCAGATTCTCAGACAAGCCATGTCATGTCTCCAATTAGATGCTTGAGGCCAGGCAGCATCACTTTTCTCTCCCTTGCTAGTTTCTTGGCTCTTGCCATCTATGTTGATAAGTTCTATCACTTTCTTGGGCAACTGGCCTTCTTTTCTCGCTCTATATAAAGTGGAAGAACCTAATCTATACCTGGGAATTTGATTTCGGGCCGTATATGCTTGCTTTTGATTGCGCTGTGTTAAGTACAAATCCATGCACCAAGGAGTAATACCTAATAGCTCAAATTCAGCAAATCAAATTCAGTAATCAAATTCAGTGCTCCACAAATCCAGCATACACTTCAGGTATCCACTTCCAAAATGAAATACAATTTTCTTTAACTTTTTTTTTTTTTAAAGTAGGTTGCAAACAAGTAATTTTTTTCTGTTTCTTTGCATGTGCAGTAAATGTTACTGTACATATTTACTTGCAAGCCCTTGAACTGAATTTACTTATCAGAACTTACACTGTCTATATCTTGCTCTGTATTCAGACCAAACCCCTGAAGCTACAGAAGTAAATATCACTCACATGTGACTGGTTTCATTTATGGTTCCTGTCTCCCAATACAATACCATTATGTTCAATACTGCAAAGTAAAGGTTAAATTAACACAAAACAAACGAAGCCTGGTTCATTGACATTTAAAACCAGTTACAAACAAAAAACTTGTCCAGCCAAACCCTGCAGGGCTTATTACACCTCTAAGATAGAACCCCACATTTAGTATAAAGCAGAATTTCGCATAGGAAAATGTAACCAAAGTAGAACCCTGTGGCACCTATAGAGTTTGAAACCAAACAAGGTATAGTAAGCATGTTTGTATTGAACCCAGACATAAGGACACTAAATCAGGGCAATCTGTGACTATGTATAAGTATTCTATAACATTGTAAGAGTGCTAAAAAAATTTTGTAACACAGCTCAGCATAAATTTATAAAAAATACATAGCCACAAAGAGGTAAATGAAGATTTATGGTATAATTGCACAACTGGGGTGCAGGAAAATATGTTCAAGCAGTAAAATATGCAAGGTTATAGCTAAAGATTTACAGCAGGCAAGAAATATGTATGATGAAACCCAAAATAATCCTCCAGAAAGATTAGGAGAGATGTCTGACGGAATCAGAATGATCCTGCAGAGTAAGCAGGAAAGATGTCTGCCGAAACAAGAGCAAGCCCTGGTCCCAAAAATAAGTTGCACTATGTCAAGGGCAGATGAGATCCTTCCCTTTTCTTCTGGGGAGAGGACAAGGAGCATAAAGCACCAGCAATGAGACAAGAAAGATGAGGAAGAAGGGTGACAGCCTGTTTCATTTCTGTCTTCTCTAACCAAGGAACTCTCAAACCTGATTGCCTTGGCCAAGGCAACAACAACCATCAACACTAACTTCTTAGTGTCAGCTCCCTGGTATTGTATATTTACAGATTTAAGTGAATATACAATTCACAGAATCACAGAATCAAAGAATCACAGAATGGCAGGGGTTGGAAGGGACTTCTAGAGATCATCTACTCCAACCCCCCTGCCAAAGCAGGTTCACCTAGATCAGATTGCACAGGAACGCGTCTGGGTGGGTTTTGTATGCCTCCAGGGATGGAGGCTCCACCACCTCTCTGGGCAGCCTGTTCCAGTGCTCTGCCACCCTCAAAGGAAAGAAGTTCCTCCTCATGTTTAGATGGAACTTCCTGGGTTCAAGTTTGTGCCCATTACCTCTTGCCCTGTCACTGGGGACCACTGAAAAAAGACTGGCCCCATCCTCCTGACACCCACCTTTTAAGTATTTACAAGCATTGATAAGATCCCCCCTCAGTCGTCTTCTTTCCAGACTAAAAAGACTCAAGTCCCTCAGCCTTTCTTCGTAAGAGAGAAGTTCTAGTCACCTAATCACCTTTGTAGCCCTGAACTAAGCGCAGAACTTACAACCTGAACTACTTATTCAGGTTATAAGAGTTAAGGACTGACTTCTTTGAATATGTATTGGTAACAATAGGAAGTGATTAAGAGCTAACCATTAGCAGTGTGACATTAATGACTGACAATCAAGTTCTGATCTGTTGAAAGTGATCTGATTCATTAATCTTTCAAACGCTACATAACAGTAACCTCCAATTTCCTAACTGATACATAGACATATATCATACCATACGTATGCATAATTTATTTGTAAATGCATATATATAATGTATTTATATTAATGTGTATGTACATACAACCACACATATATTCAGTAGCAACAAAACCATATGGAGGTATGCCCTCTCAGATACCCCTTCAGGGTATCTCAAACTTCTCGGGTATATGTAATTTCATTCCAGCTTCAAAAATACACTGTATAAAGGCAGGCAGAGGCACCATAGCTCCCTGCTGCCAGAATTAAGAGGAGAGAGATCTTGGATTGAACTGCTTGGAAGAAATAGCCTAGCTCTTCCAAACATGAAGAATTTGCTTGGCAGCTGCTGAGGAACTTACTATGCTTTAGTTAGTTGTATTGCACTTTCAAGGACTCTACTTTCTCCTGGCACTGCACTTCAGCCTGCAGGATGCATCACTACTTATAGCAGTCACCTTGAATATTTTCTTCACTTCAGATCACAGGGTCTTAGTTTCAACTTTTTCCCCATAAGGGAGACAGCAAGTTGACAATCGGCATACAGCAGCTGAAGTTGTATGCCCTATAACACTAATCACAAGCATTACAAATCTGCTCGTGACTTTCAGGGGCTGTTGTCAGGTCTAGTTCGCCCAAAAGGAAAGGTTTTAACACAGTAATTTCATGATGCATCACTTTCTAAACTTTAGAAAGCAAACCTGAGGGATATGTAATCACAGACTATGCAGGAATTAATATAGAAATTTCAAAATTGCATTCACTGAGACAAGAATTGTCCAGAACTGTGGTTGTACAAAACAGCATTTGCTACCTGGACTCTCACCAGCAAAAAAATCTACAGTAAATTGTATCAAGAGTCTCTAATTGAACATTGACAGACTTTTATCATGGAAAAAGCATAAGCTCTGCACACCATAGGAAAGTGGTTTGGAGATGAGTATACTTCTATCCTGCTGCAAAATACACTACTTTTATATTAGACATTATTTATTTTGATATGTTGTCAGTCTTAGAGTAATTACATTAAATAATGACCACAGCAGGACTGGATCCATTTCAAATTAATCAATAATGTAATCTTTATAATAATGTAATATTTATTTCTCAAGACCCCAGCACAATATAATCATATCTTTTATTTGTTTCCTGGTATTTGTGACTATATTAGACTTACAGGATGAACACACATGACGCAACTTTTTAAAACTCACAATTGAACTTTCTCAATTCTATTTGCCACTCCAGCCCTCAATGCAGTCATTTAATTTCATTTTCTGTCACCTTCAAAAATAATTATCAATTTCCCTTTCATGTTGTGATAGATGCACTCGACCCCTTAACCAAAGTAGCAGTATTTCAGTACAAGCTCCAAAGAAGGAAAAGCCTGAGCCATAACCAGACCAAGAACTCCTCTAGTTTCAATCTGCTCTCTGAAAACCCACAAAGGACCAAAGCATTGATGCATATGAGCTTGGAACAATGCTCATGCATGAACAGAAGGTGTCTTTTCCAAGACTCCTTTATCAAGGAACAACGAAAGTTTTGGATACGAGGAACCTCATGCATACCTTTCCCATCACTTGTAATTTGATTACGAGACAATCACTCTATTCTGTAAATATGACAGCCTAAGTGAACCTTTTTTGAGCTCTCCCTGCTAATCATCCTGGTTGCATGGTGGTGATCTCGCCTTGAGCTGCGGCACCTCTTAATGGCAGATCTCTGGTAAGTGACTGAAAGCATGATGAATTAATACTAATGAAACATCACTAATACATGTACCTATTAAATATTAATTATTATGAAATTTATACAGATAATTTCATTAGACATAAACCATTGTCCAGGTCTGAGACTAAGATCAGACATAGCCGCACCTAAACTCAATCAGGAACTTAGAAAGCAAAGGGATCTACTCTGAGCCTCATGACTTGACGGGAGGTTCTTCCTTACACTTTTGCATCTCAGGTCTCTGTGTGAATCATTCTAACTTGATTTTCCTTTGTATGCTTCTTCCATGCAGTAATTAATAAGGTGAACCTTGCCATCAAACTTATTGAACCTTGGTAAACCACTGTTAAACTTTTCTATATTCCATTGAATTTATTGAACTCTGTCAAATTATTATTTTTACCTCAATAAAACGTATTGCTGCTTCTCTCTTTTCAGTAAGGTACATTCCACTCTCACAGCTTTCGGAGCAGATGGGGTTTATTGTGTGTCTCCTTGGCCTGAATCTGAATGAACGACTGAGTCATGCAAGTACTGGGATTGCAGTAATTGTTTGTTGGTTTTCTTTCGGCCATTTGAGGCTGAAAGCACTTTTGATTTCTTTATTATACATTTGAGGAAGGTCACTGATTTGATTTATGATAGTGTTCAATTCTTCTTTTAATGCTTGTGTCAAACATAGTGTAAATGTCTGGTTTATTATGTCTCCAAGACTTCTTATAATTGACATTTAAGTTGTAATCAGTGCATTTATCTCAAATTGAAGGTTCTCAAAATTAAATAGTTATATCCAGGGAAATAAAGAAGTATTTATAAAATGTGATAGTCTTAATCGTCATTTTTACAAATTTAGAAACCAAGAGGACAAAGTACATTTCAGCAAGATAATAACAGTGCAATATTTTGTCTGAGAATATAAACATGCAATGTTCAGTATTAATTTTTGGATGAGGAACAGAACATCTATACTGACTGCTTTATTACAAAATACACAATCTGGGGACTATAAATCAGCTTTTTTCTTCCCTGCTGTGGGAAATAGAAACCCTGGGACAATACTGCCCAAGTCCTGCTCTGCTATATAGTTCTGCTGCAATTCCCCACATAAAAACACAAGTCAGTTCTTAAGAGGCCCATGTCACACAGATACTGAATGCCTTTGGCCATTTCTGTCCTGTCAAAGACAAATTCTACAATAAGACTTTCCTTTTAAGTCACTGCTACATAGTGTTGCAGCAAAAGGATAGTGAACACTCTACTGCTTCATAATGTGATTCCTGGGTTTGCCCATGTTCAGTTTTGTAACAAATTACAATATGTTTCCTTTAAAACGGCATGCATATTAATGTATTATTGATGAAAATCTCTTGTTTCTTTATCTGCTGTCTGCCCAGCATCTCAACATCTTTTTCTCTAAGTACTGCAGTGCCTGCTGTTTGATAACATACTGTCTACTCTGAGACATTAGTGTGGCTGCCTCAGTATGGCCAATTCATACTGAAGTAATATTACCTTATTGACATTGCTCTTACAAACATACGCTTGAATCTAGGCCAGCTGTGTCAGTTTGACAAATGTGAAGGGCATTGATTTGGATGGGTAGGGATTCTGATTTTTCTTCATTAGTGTCCCAAGTGCTTCACAGCAGAAATGGTACTGCTAGCTGACAAGGCAAAAATTAACAAGCTATTGACTACCTCCATGATACACATCTACTTTCACCCTAGATTCCTTGGGATCTTAAAGCTCAAGCAAACAGGGTAAAAGAGGACCGTAGCCTTTCTTGTACTGTTTATTATCTGGATTTATCTTAAGCCCCTATGTCATCATCTTCTAGTACCCTAGCATGCCACTATATTCACTCCTGAAACTTGGAAAACTCATTTTCAATGTGACACTTCCAGCAGTTGCCAATGACAGTAAGTACAGCCAGAATCTGCACTCTGGAGATTCCCTTCTAAAATAAACAGAAAACACTCCTTAACCTCTTTTTAGAAAAGTATTTTTTCTTTCTAACCCATTTCACAGGCAGTCCTTTCCCTTTCCAAAAAAAAAAAAAAAAAACAACCAAAAAAAACAGTCTTTGGGAACACGCAACTAGGTTTTAGCTGGAATGGAAAGTAAGAAAAAAATTAGGACATCAATTTTGGTAAGCACCAGTGAGGTTTGCTCATGAGTGTTTCAGAAAGATGGTCTATTCCATAAGTGTGTGTCCCCATATGTGCACATATACATTGTGATTGCAGAAATTATTAACTCCAGGCATCCTCAGTTGCTTGCCTGTACTAGCTTAGCTTAGACAGAAGATCTCTTATAGTTGCCTGTTTAGACTGAAGTGGATAAAGGAGTGCTCATACAGTTTAAGAAGAAAATGAACAGCTAGCTTAGTTGACAATTATGTTCTTTCTTGTCTAGTACACCTGTAGCCAGAGGCTGCAAGTCCTCATGCTTTGTTATGAAGTAATTTCTGTGTAGTTCAAAACAATCATTGGTATGAAGTCATGTTTTCACTGCCACAAAGGTCAGAATCAACCATGTGAACATAGAGCAAGAACTTTGACAGAGTCCTTGCTCCCTAGGATAAAGAACTTGCTCTGTAAGTCTCTTTTTAGATTTTTTTTAATAACTTTGACTTTCTTCTACAAATCAATGCACAAACTATAAAGTGAGCATATGACTCATGCACTCCACAGCACAATTCTGAAATCTTTTAATGAATACAGTTACAATCATAATCTGTTTTCATATATATAATGGAAACGTAGAAAAATACTAAGGAAAGCATCCAAAAAATATTCAAAACTATGGATGAATGCAAATCCATGCAAATGTAGCTGTCCTGAATTAACTTTTCCCCTCTGTTGCCTAGAAGAAAAAGATTATTCCATGTATGTCTGGTTTCAGCTCAGTGTCTTAATAAAAATACCTTTCATTTTACATTCATTTTAGAAAAGTTCCCAAACAAGTACCTTTGATGCTCAGAAATGCATTTCTTTAGTAAGTTGTGCAAACTTTCAAGCTAATAAATTACATTTTTCCTCTTTTGGCAAAAAAAAACTTCTATCATGTGTAGGTCAGATGTTTCCCACTTACCAAAGTTCATAAAATTTGTGTGGAACAAAAGTTTCACATTCATTACAATGAAACCAGTAGCAAAGCTCTGGTCTAGAACTTGTCTTGTTTATAAATATGAAATCGCAAGAGTTTTATTAAGCAGACAGTACACCACATTTACGTAAGACATGGGTATGTGTCCAAATTAATTTAATTATTGTCGTGATTTAACCCCAGCTGGCAACAAGGACCACACAGCTGCTCACTCACTTGCCCTGGTTGGGATCAGGTAAAACTGAGAAAACTCGTGGGCTGAGATAAAGACAGTTTAATAGGTAAAGAAAAAGCTGTGCATGCAAGCAAATCAAAACAAGCAACTGCTTCCCATCGTCAGGCAGGTGTTCAACTATCTCCAGGAAAGCAGGGCTCCATCAGGCGTAGTGGTTAATTGGGAAGACAAATACCATAACTTTGAATGTCCCCCCCTTCGTTCTTCTACCCCAGCTTTATACACTGAGCATAACGTCACATGGTATGGAATATCCCTTTGGGGAGCTGGGGTCAGCTGTCCTGGCTGTATCATCTCCCAGCTTCTTGTGCCCTTCCAGCCTACTTACTGGTGGGGTGGTATGAGGAGCAGAAAAGGCCTTGACTGCCTAGCAACAACCAAAAACATTAGTGCTGTCATCACTGTTTCTCATCCCAAATCCAAAACAAGAAAGTTAACCAACAAGAAAGTTAACTCCATCCCAGCTTAAACCATGACAACTATGTACTGAAAAAAAGAACTGGGAGACTGAATTATCACTATATGCAAAGTCATTGACTGTCTTTTTCCATTTGCAACAGATTTTTAGCACCCAGTTGAAGGAATTCTGAAGAAAGAGAGTAGTAGATGACTAGGTGTGCCATGTTCCACAAAGAATAGAAGCATTAGAAAAAAAAAATGAAACACTAAAGGAATACATTTTCTAGACATTAAACTGTGTGTTGTAAAATATTGCACCATAGCCATCTTATAATTGACCAATGAAAAAAAACAGAGAACAATCGTTTCTATTACATGGTTTCATTCAATTGGGCAAAAAGGCTTATATCTCTAATTTTGCAGAAAAAAAAAGTATTCTTTTTCTCTATTTTAACAATTAAATCTGTAAGAGAAGGGAATAAAACCACTTTAAAACGACACCCAGGTACTTGTTTTTTAAAGTCAGTAAAAGTTGGTGAAGAATAAAGGTGAGAAAGAGAATCAAAGATGTTTTCAGCTCTTGCTTAAGTAATCTAATCTCTCTAAGCAGATCTAAAACAATTATTGTGCTAACATTAAAGCAAAGTGCACCTTAGAATGAAAAGTCTAGAACTATAACAGGAAAAGACTTTACATATGTATGGAGGAAAGGTAGTAATGCTCTGCTAACTTGGGAACCTTTAAATAAATTTGTTTTAAAAGATAGGTGATGTAAAAATATGCACAAGTGAAATGTAATAAATATGCTGACTAGCACTACCATTAATCTTATTTATGACACTTAACATGAACTTACACTGAGCTTTTGGCCATTTATAAAAACATGCACTAACACAAGGAGTTATGGTGAGACTGACAAGTTTCATGAGTGAATCCTAGCTAGTCAGTGAGTTTGTGGAGGCTGTCTCTTTTTAAGACAAATTGCCATTGCATCCATTTAAATCATGCACCTAAAACTATAATGAAAGTAACGCATGAGATTTATATAGTATTCTTCAATCACAGGTCTCCGACCTTTGGATGAACCACTTTATTAAATGAGGATGGATTTCTCATCAAGAGATGAATGGAACACAATCTTTTCCCAGGTTTCCCATGCAAAACAGCTGGTTCAGAGAAAATTTGTAAATACAGAGATATAATTTAGGAACTCTAGCTTCACGGTTTAATTTCATAGGATATAAAAGCGTGAAGCCTTATCACAAGTTTTTTTTGAGCTTAGAGTCATTATAACATGCATCAACTAAATGTGAAAAACACATTCCAGAATTAGACAAAAAAAATTTAAGCCAGTCTTCACAATTCATGGTTAGTGTCAATATTTTAAAGCCCGTATGTTGCTAGGAGGAAAACATGTGGCGGAAGCATGAGTCTCCTTTCCTCTTCTCTTGATGATAATGCTGCATTTGCAATTTAGCTGTAAAAGCATGGTTTTTTCTGTCAGAATTCAACTGCATCTACCAAATCGTCTGGTTTATCTCCTCCATGATCTCTGGCAAAGGGAAAACAACTTGAAGCCAACAACAGAAGTAGCTCTGATCATGTGGGTTTTAATCCAAGCCAAGTGATTCCTCTCCCATTGTACCACATAACAGATCTTCTTGCTATTTTGTTCAGTAATACCAGTGAATCAGGAGCTTCTTTGACCAGCTATGTCTGTCAGCATGCGGGGCAGCATGAGGTCTGCTCACCCTTGCACTCTCATAAGTAAGAGAGGAATAATCTGCTACCGCACAAGCAACAGTCACCCTTCAGCAGTGAATACTGGCTTTAAACAGTTGGGACTGATTGTCCTTGAATTAGGAGAGCTCCTCAAAACATCCCTGTTACACTGAAATTAGTAAATTATATTTTGTGTTCCATGAAAACAGAGAACCATGCAAACTCAGTTACAGTGAATCATTGGCCAAGTAGTTATTACACACTCTGTGTGTGTGTGTGTGTGTTTACACGCACACGTGTGTGTGTGTGAAAGGTTGTTTCCAGACATCTGTAGGAAGCTACTGAGTGTTATTCACAGCATTTTTGCAATCTGTATCAGAATGAATGCCTGCCGATGCCTTTGATAAAAGGCAGGAAACTCCCATTCATCACCCAGCCAGCTGCTGTTGTTACCGACTCATTTGCTGCTTCCGCTCTCCCCTTCAGGAGATGGCTTCTTGGGAGCAAAGTGTGCCATGAGTCTGTATGAGGAACAATAGACTGAAACAGAGGAAAAGACAATCTAAGCATGAGGATGGTTTTGTTGTTTGGTTAATTAAAAATGAGAAAAGGGAAAATGCTAGAAATCATACTGTATTTTATTGTGTATAATTTCTGCCAAACACTTCTGCCACTCTTTCAGCTACTAGTGCAAGCATTGCTCCCACCATTCCCCTTGAGTCTGGCACAGGCATGACAGCAGGAGATGTCAACAGTTAGCTTCTATGGGGAAAGGGCACATGTTAATCTTACCCTTAAAAAACCCTTTGGAAATAAATAAATAAATAAAAAAATTTAAAAAAGCAACACTTGTCATCTCTAGGACTGAAGAGAGCATCTAATTTCTTCCATCATGAATTTTTAAGAAGAAAACTTGAGAAGGAATGAAAACATAATTAAAGACAAGGTGACATTTTCACTGAGGCAAGTAAATAGAAAATAACAAAAATAGCCCCCTTTATGTGATTACCTTTGTCTCATTAAATTGCAGGAAGGTACTTCACTGAGATCACTTACAGCTAAAGACTAAACAAGGGAGACTGAGCAGTCACAATGCACTTTTCCCACTCAGAGCACTCCCGCATTAAATAATCAGTTCATTTAAACATTCTGACAAGATGTTTTTCAATATGTTGACTGATTACTGTGATAAAAATGTGATTATGTAAAGTCTCTCTTTGTGACTAGTAACCTGGCCATTTTCTTAAGTGTGCTTTGTTGAAAAGAAAAGAAAAGAAAAGAAAAGAAAAGAAAAGAAAAGAAAAGAAAAGAAAAGAAAAGAAAAGAAACGAAACGAAACGAAACGAAACGAAACTGTGGCATCACAGATATACACATTCCTCATAGTTTTAGAATATTGATTATTTCCAAGAATCAGAATTTAAAAAGGAATCTATAAATTGTTTTGTTAAGAAAATTGCTGACAGGGAATATGCTGATGGAGCAGACTATACCAGGATAACTTCTCTAACAGTTTACACTGGTTCACTGGTTTTCTTCTTATTTAAGGCAAGATCCCTGTCACTGAACTCAAGATAATTAAAAGATATACACCTGGTTTAAACCAGTCAACTAAGTACCCATATAATCAATGGAGAGGCAAAGAAGAGGGTTGTCCTTGTCTAAGACAAGTGTTCAAGACAGTTTGGATTAATTGGCTTCAAGAAAAGTCTAATCCTCACTGTGACTTGCAGAGAGAAATGAGGTGATTAACAGAAAAGACCATAGCCAATGATCAGGGGGCTTGGATAATTAATGACTTTTAAGGAGTGGCAGGGGAAAAACCTGTATAAGTTTGTGCCTGAAAAATAAATGATCTGTGTTATGTATATGTGTCTTAGACTAGTACTAGTGGAAGCAGCATGAATTCTTGGAGGTATAACATGTAGAAGATGCTTCATGTTGAATGATAGATCCTAAAGGCAAGCTGAAGGAGGGTGAAATTGGTCTGGGGATAGGTTGTTCCAAGACCAACAGGCATCAGTCGTTCAGGCAGATGAAGACAACTAGAATATGGTACTGTCCAATGTTAAAAAAAAAAACACTTGAAGCTGTCCGTATGCATATATGACAGGACAAACACTGTCTTGGAGCAAAGAAGGATAAGCCTGTGTTTTCTTAGCAGATTAACGCTAGGAAAGCCATTCAGATGACTGCAGTGAAAGAAAAGGGACAAACTGTTATCCCTATCTTTTTTCAGAGGCAGTACAGAAAATCGTGTTTTGCAGAGTGAATATTTCTAATGACTTAAGGATTTCCAACATCTAATTAGAGTGCCAGCATACGCTTCTGTTTTCTCTTGTTAAAATGTTACTATGGTTGGTTACCAAATGCAAACATGTGAACAAACTTAGAAAGTCATGAGACAGTTGCACCAGAGTATTACACAGAATCAGAATTTCCAGGCTATAAAAATTAAGATCATCACTAATTAGAATCATAGAATCATAGAATCTTCATGGTTGGAAAGGACCTTTGAGATCATCAAGTCCAACCATACACACACACAAAAAAACCCCCTACAATCTCTGTCACTAGAGCACGCCCTGAAGTGCCAAATCTACACGTTTCTTAAATACCTCTAGGGATGGGGACTCAACCACCTCCCTGGGCAGGCTGTTCCAGTGCCTGACCACTCTTTCAGGAAAGTAATTCTTCCTAAGATCTAATCCAACCCTCCCCTGCCACAACTTCAGACCATTTCCTCTGGTCCTGCCATTGTTCACCTGGGAGAAGAGGCCAACACCCACCTCTCTACAACCTCCTTTCAGGTAGTTGTAGAGGGCAATGAGGTCTCCCCTCAGCCTCCTCTTCTCCAAACTGAAAATGCCCAGTTCCCTCAGCCTCTCCTCATATGGCTTGGTCTCCAGACCCCTCACCAGCTTGGTAGCTCTCCTCTGGACCCGCTCCAGCACTTCAAGGTCCTTCTTGTACAGAGGGGCCCAGAACTGAACACAGCACTCAAGGTGAGGCCTCACCAGTGCTGAGTACAGAGGCACGATTACCTCCCTACTCCTGCTGGCCACGCTATTCCTGATACAGGCCAGAATGCTGTTGGCCTTCTTGGCCACCTGGGCACACTGCTGGCTCATGTTAAGCTGGCTGTCCACCAGCAACCCCAGGTCCTTTTCTGCTGGGCAGCTTTCTAGCCACTCTTCCCCAAGCCTGTAGCGTTGCTTGGGGTTGTTGTGACTGAAATGCAGGATCTGGCACTTGGCCTTATTAAACCTCATACAATTGGCCTTGGCCCATCGATCCAGCCTGTCCAGGTCCCTCTGTAGAGCCTTCCTACCCTCAAGCAGATCAACACTCCCACCTCGTTTGGTATCGTCTGCAAACTTACTGAGGGTGCACTCAATCTCCTCATCCAGATCATTGATAAAGATACTAAACAAAACTGGCCCCAAAACTGAGCCCTGAGGGACACCACTGGTGACCGACTGCCAAGAGGATTTCACCCCATTAATCACAACTCTCTGGCCATGGCCATCCAGCCAGTTTTTTACCCAGTGAAGAGTACACTTGTCTATGCCATGATTCGCCAGCTTCTCCAGGAGAATGCTGTGGGGGACAGTGTCAAAGGCTTTGCCAAAGTCCAGATAGACAATGTCCACAGCCTTCCCCACATCCAGAAGGTGGGTCACATGGTCATAGAAGGAGATCAGGCTGGTTAAGCAGGACCTCCCTTTCCTAAACTCATGCTGGCTGGCAAGGACCATACTTATGGTTCATTTTGCAGAACTATCCAGCTGCTCATTTTTAAGGTAGTGGTGGACAGCACAGCAGCATTTTGTAACGCTTGACTTAAAAGGAAGAATTCTAGCTTGTCTCAAATATGGTTTCTTTTTCAGCTTTGCCAATGTCAGTAGTGTTAGAGTTTGCATCTGTCACCATTGCTAAATATCCCAATTGCCATCTGCACTTCAAAATCACAAATTATTTCTCAGAACTTCCTTCATGCCAAAATCTCCACTTCCCCTTTCAACCAGCTGCAGAGATATCTGGTGCCTCAAAATAAAAGTGTTTTGATGTTTAGAATGCTGTTGAGTAGAGCTGAACAAGGGATATTTCCAATGATGAGTACAATTCAGTGCTGCCGTAATTCAGAGATCACTGGAAGAGCACTAGCAAAGGATCAAGCCTGTCACAGCATAGTGGTATCTTTTTATTTTCAATAAATTCATTGCTTTTGGAAATATCATGGCATGTGTTGACAAAAGTCTTGACACATTAACCAGGAGGTGTTACAGTCCTGTGAATGCCTTGTGTGACTTGACATAACATTTGAATAGTGAGACACAATCTGCTGTCAGGAATTTTTCTGTCATCCTGGGGTATACTAATTTTGTGTGATTGCACCAAAGTATTTCAGACCTTTTGAAATTGCTGGGTTTATATCACTGTCTGGCACTTTACATATCCACACACATATACATGTATATGTGTATGTGTGTAAAAACTTGTGATAGATGCTTGCAATATAATGTCTACTGTTTAAAAATATTTAGAATATAGGCAAAATTCCTGATACTAGCCTTAGTGGGTTAACCTCAGCAGGCCACAAGGTGCCCACCAAGCCACTGTCTCACTCCCCCTCCTCAGCAGGACTGGGAGAGAAAATACAATGAAAAAGCTCATGGGTAAGATAAGGACAGGGTGATCACTTACCAATTACTGTCACAGGCAAACCAGACTTCACTTGGGGAAATTAATTTAATTTAATGCCAATTAAAACCAGAGTAGGATGGTGAGAAACAAAACCAAAACTAAAACCACCTTCTCCCCAAAACTCCCTTCTTCCCAGATCTACCTCCTCCCCTCCTCCCTGGGTGGCACAGCAGGATGGGGAATGGGGGATACAGTCAGTAACTGCTCTCTCACAGCTGCTGCACAGTGGTTTTTTTACGCTTTCCTAAATATGTTACCACAGAGGGGCCACCAGACAGCAGGTCTGTCTTGGAGCCAGCTGGCACTGGCTTTGTCGTACATGGGGGAGCCCCTGGTGCCTTCTTACAGAAGCCACCCCTGCAGCCCCTCTGCTACCAGAGCCTTGCCACGTAAACCCAATACACTAAATCTGCCAGAAAGCAACTATAAGAAGAAAAAAAGTTTAGCCATTGAAATGATCTATTCAGTCTTTAATTTCTTCACTAAAACGGAAAACAAGTACAAGGCTGAACTTTTTCGTACCCAGACAATAACATAAACATTAAACCATCACTTTGTCATCAAATAGTAATGAAGTTCAGTTCTTATTGATATTCGATAGGCTTATATTACACAATAAATATTGTACACCCAGTCTCCTAGCCAAAGATTAATGCTGTGTGTGTGAATGGTTAGCCACTCTGAAATTCAAACATCTTAAATTTATTAGTCAAGAAATTTACCTTGGGCAGGACCATGAGTTAAGGAAGACATGACAAATAAACCATGCTATCTTAGATAAACTTAGATATAATATCTCATCTATCTTCTGAGTTATCTTAGTGTTATTGCATCTTTTCTTCAATGGTCATTAATCCAGGCAGTAATTTTTAAACAAGCTCTGCCCAAGTATTGTAGAAAAACCTGGCCACCCTAGTGAAATGTGTACTGTACTTACCTTGCCTGGTAAATTCATTTGAGACAAATTCTTTGGCTAAATTATTCAATATGACTATTTATCATCCTTATTGTAAAAATCTTTGAGGAAAAACTAGAACAAAAGAGTTCCTAAGCTAGATTTAATCAACTGTACTAAGGAGCAAAGTGTCTCAGTTTTGGTTCACAAACACTGAGAAGCAATGAGGAATCATTTCAGGAAAAAAGTGTTCTTTCATTTTTATGAACTTAGGTGCTTAACAACACTTCATGGACTTTAGGAATTCATTTTTATGGTCAGGTGCATGAGTACAATTTGAAGAGAACTCTGATAACAATTGTAAAAGCCTTAAATACATTCAGAGCATGTAAGCTGACCTGACACCTAGTGAGAGCACCACAAGACAGAAGGGTCTGGATAATAGCATCAGATAACAGTATGGTATTTATATGGTGATCTTTCCATTCTCTTCCTACTATGTAGAGAGAGATTGTTCTCCCGTGGCTTCAATGATAGACTAACAGTGCCTCTGCAATCAAGTGCTTTTATTTAAACAGACTATCCTCTCCTAAGCTTTGCTGAATGTGTCTGAATTTCACCCTGCTGTAGAGAGTCAGTACAAAGCCTGTCTACCCTTTACTAACACATCTCTTGAAGACCTTTGGCCTAAAGGAGTCTGCAATGGGTCCTGTATGAATCTCTCGATAAAGATTTAGTTTAGGTTCAAAAGAGCATATGACCAAAAAAAGAAAAAGCCAAAGTATCTGCCAAGTGACGCTCCAAAGGTTTAGAACTTCAACCAAAGCACTTCCTTACCTTCAAGTATACTCCTTAGTTTGAGTGATTCCAATCAATGTTAATTATACCTCAAACATGTTGCTGAACTGGAGTCCTAATGCAGTGCTCTGCTGCCCACATAAAACTTACTGGAGAGCAACAGAACGAAATGACAGAAAATGACAAAAATGAGAAAATAACAGTCACTTGGCTTACTGCCAAAGTCACCTTAGCTATTTTGATGTGGTTTCAGTTTAAGTGGATTAGCAATTACCACTGTTTCCTTAATGGACTGCATTATAAAAGTTTGTTATGTGTGGGGTCACCACATTCATGCTGGAAGATACAACACTACTACATGGGGAGAAATGCCTTGAGGTCTTTTAAGATCAGGCCAGATGACCATGCAGCAAACTCATGGCCAATCACAGCGCTCTGTGAAGCTGCGTATCCTCCGCGGTCTGAGATGCCTTGAAACAGCCTGAGAGATGGCCCTATAGACAGTCTGTGTATGGGGGCAAGAAGATTGCACATAGCCTGGTGCAATTTCAGCTGCTCTCATGGCTGTCCATCAGCTAATGTGTTGACATGGAAGAAAAGATCCACAGTTAGGCTGAAAACAATAAATGCTTCAAAGTAAGGACTACAAGAAACTTGAGAGCAAGAAGCAGGTGTAGGCACATTATTGTCTTTTTCGATATAAATGGCATAAATGACAAAATACTACCGCAAAAATCTATTGTCAAATTGTAAAACTCACTTAAAATACATTCAATATAATGGCTAAGGGTATGTTTTACATCAGCTTTATACTATTCTATCCTTAAACAGTGCAGATGCAACTGACATAGTCAAGATGATAAGTGAAGAAATTGCAGCTGTATATGTTTTTAGTTGTGGATTTTATGTGTTTGAAGTAAGTATCAGTTGATTTATCTTTTGATCACTTTCCCTGATTTCCTTGTTGCACCGTGCTCTTTTCCACATATAGTTTTAGTCATTTAAGAAATTACCATCCCCGGCAGCTTATTACTTCTCTTAGTTAGATGTTTCTGCCACCACAGTTGAAAAGTCATAAAGTCAGATCACCTCTGTTTAAACTGAGAACAGCTAGACGTGTGGAATACATAACTTCCCCCTGAGCATTACCCGCCTGCCGCTGAATACCAGTCGTTCATAGGAAAGTTTCTTGTTTGTGCAGCATCACCCACATCTTTTCAAAATCAGCCATTAACGGAAACTTCTGAAATGAGGGGCTCGGCAGCTGCAAAGCCAAAGGAGGCAGAAAGAAACATAGCCTTCTTTCTTCAAAAGCCATGCCTTGGTGCTGAAAGGTGTTTCTAGTTCTCTAAGACAGTAAAAAAGTGCACAAAAAAAGTTAGGACACTTAGTTCTATTTCTAGTGGGTTTTATTTTACACTGAGTTTTCATTGGGTGGAACATTTCAACATGACTCAGATCTCCCATAGGTCAGTGCTGCAATTTGCGGTAAGGTTTCCTTTTAATTCTTTCCTTGTTCCCTCTTTGTCATGTACATTTCCAGCATGGATGATTCATCAATAAGACTGAAAAAAATGCACACACAGAGCACACACACAATGCAGACCGGGATTAAGGTTCTGCCTGGGAGAATAGACGGGATCATATCATCCTCAGTCAGTACTGAGTAAAGCTAAACAGGGGAAAAAACAAAGACAAAATAAGATTTCCTGTGCTTTAAATTGCCCATCAATTGTAGTAGCAGTAATGATATGGTATTATCAATGTTGCACATGTTGAGATGTCGTTGCATAATAATCAATGTATTTGTGCCAAATAGATGGACTCTCACAGGTACTGAATGGATTTTGAAAACTGACAAATAGTATTTTTAATAAGCAACTGCCCTGTTCTCTGCCCTCACCCTTGTTCTGGGTTCTGGTTACCTACTTTCTCGATAAGCCATTACCAGCTATTGTACAGACAGGAAGTATAACCACCTTGTCTGAAAAGAAAGCAGCCCATTACTCATTTTATGTGGCAAGGCATTCTCTCCGACTTCTAGTGATGTGTAGCAAGAGCATACCCTGAGACTGCTGATTGGATCAGCTCCCACAGAGGACGTGGACTGAAGAACACTTGGTTTATGGATTCTGATTCAGAGATTTACAGCAAGTGCCTTAGCCTTGATAATACAGGTGTAGTTCCAAACATATTAATAGCACAGTTTTAGTTATTTCTGGAGCAATGAACAAAAAGAGCCAAGGCCTCCACAGGATCTGGGTAGCTTCACAGTTAGATGACATACGAAGAGCTCAGAAGTTAACATCTGGGTATTTTTCCTAAATCCCTTTTTAGATTAGATTATTTGCAGCCATAGATATTTTTTGAAAGATTTGTTTCATTGCGTTTTTCAAATAAATCCTAAACAGCTAGAATGCTTACTCAATGACGTGGTTTCTGGTAAAGCAAACAAACAATTGAAAAAACAAAACAAATATTTGATGCTTCTTGACCTAAGCCTAAAATAGAGTTTTTTCTAGGATTTTTTTTTTTCAAGTGCATATATATACAAAAGAGTACAGTATCCCAGGAGACTATTCATGTGGAATGATACCAAATAACAATAAAACTTAAAAAAAATAAAGCATAAAAGCATATTTTAATGATCTTTTAAGTGAAGTGTTATGAGGTTAGAAGCATCAGCTCATACACAAAACACATATTTTCTGTCACTTCTATCACAGTGTTTCTGATTTACTGTTGTTGAGGTTTTGTTAACCTGGTGTGTCAAATGAGCTTTGACTCTGACACATGGAAAGACAATGCTAAACATATACTTTCAAAAATCAACGTAGTCAAACATCATAAACAATTTTCATAGAGCTGCAAAGGATATTAATGAGAGCTACATGGAGAGATTAAAGGAACATTTTCTGTGGATTGTTCTTTAGACTTCTCTTAACTTCAGTAACCGGAGATGTATTATTTTAACACTATGATATTAGATCCACATTGGGCCTAAACTGGCACAGTGCCACTAACTCCAGCCAAGATAAACACATTTATTTATACTTCTTGGGAAAGTGGACAGCTACTGTTTATACATTGATTTCCAGGGACAGGATTTTATTTCCTTCCCATTCCTCTGATGCACAACATTGTGATGCATACATAAGATGCTTACAGTGTGATCTCTTATAAAGAGAATCTTTTCTCTAGCTTTATTAATCTTTCTCAGGAATCTGTACCTGGAGAGAAGAAATGCTTTTCTTCAGTCACAGATACATAAGTCTTTCAAGTTTAGTCTTTAGAGAAAACCCTTTTTGTATTGTAGAGTCATACTGTGAACAACAAAGTCCATAAATAAAAGAGTGCCACACAGCTCACAGGTTATCTGTTTAACAATGACAACTTTGTTCTTCTTTCTAATTTAACACATTTCAGTATGCTAAGATTCTGCAGTTTAATCATTCTTAACAATTGACTAAAATGATTCCCACTGAGATTTGAAAAGCAAGAGCAACCAGAACACAGGTCTAAATCAATGTGTGCCCTGCAAGTGGGTTGAAAATTAGAAAAGGTTGGATCCTTTATTTTATTATGTGAAAAAAAAATTAAAAGTGGTAGGAAGTTTTTTAATTGTATAGGCATGCTTAACTCTCTAACTTCTAGATGTTTCTTGGAATACCTTTACAAAATAAAGTATTAAAGTCTCAGTTCTATTGACAGCAATGAGATTTTAGGCATTGAGTTGAGTTAGATTAGTTTATCCCTCACGGAAACTTTAAAATGAAAGAAAAAAAATATCCTTGGATTTATTTTAACTGAGTAAGATCAGGTCCTTCGCTGGTTTTATTTGATGCTTTGGCTTTATTACATACTTCAGTTATAAGATTATTAAGTTATCAGTAAAATAAAATATTTGTAAGAAAAATTATGAATTCTCTGAACATCCCTTTCTCATGTTATAAAATCTGTTTTGAATGTATGTTTTTACTTCTAACTAAAATGTCTAGCAGGTGCTAAGCATTTATTTAAACATTTTATTAAAGAAAATCTTTTAATAGCTCTAAACACACTGTTGATTCCTATCCCCAAAACATGGTTTTCAATGGAAACAACTCAGGGAAATTGCTTGCTGTTGATAGATGAAACAGAGAAGTTTTAAAATGACAAAGGAGCTATTGCCAATCATTTCACAGCTCAAGACAAGCAGAAGTAAACGCTTTGTAAGGCAGGAGTGAAATTTACCGGTTCTCTTGCTTTCTCTGTGAGATTTCTTTAACAGACCCCTGTTTGATACTTGCTTTCTAGAGCAGCATTTATTCCTAGAGGGCTACTGTGTTATCTCTTCAATTCTCAGATCCCATATCAAAGACACGGATGAGTGGCTATCGCTTTTGGCAAAAGAAAAACTACAGCATAATATAAAACAGACAAATATTTGGTCAAAGGATGACCCTTCCTCCTGCTGTTGCTGTTCCTGACATGAAGGTGGGGAGGTCCTGCAGCCCAGTGCAAGGAATTCAGTGAATTGGGCAAGTACTGACTTCAAAGTTTTAGAGGTGTGAGCCTAGTTGCCCTGAATGCTTGTGAAACCCAAAAGGAAGGAGTGGATATTTAGAAGTGAGGTTTAGGAGTGGAGGAGCTTTTGTCTTTGAAAGTAAGAGTTCTGTGAGAGAGAACTGGAAATTCAAAAATTGCACAGGGAGGAACACTGTCTTAAAAAACACCGCTGACAACATCTGTTAAAGATCTGGAGCAATTTCTGTAAAAGAATGATTTTTCTTTTAAAAAGATTGTCGACATTTCACTTCACTTTTTTTTTTTTTTAATGTTACAGTATTTTTCAATATTACTGTGGCATGATGTTAAAATCACAGGATGAAAAAATTCATTGCTTTCAGCATGTCAAATTCTTTCATTATTAAAAAAAGGAGGAGAAGCTCTGCGAATGTGAAATTACAGATTCCTTTAATTTTAACACAGAAATAAAATATAGTGTTTAATCCAACCTATTCATAGAATCCTAGAATCATAGGATGATTTGGATTGGAGGGGACCTTAAAGATCATCTGGTTCCTGCGATGGGCAGGGACACCTTCCACTAGACCAGGCTGCTCAAAAGCCCCATCCAGCCTGGCCTTGAACACTTCCAGGGATGGGGCATCCACAACCTCCCTGGGCAACCTGTTCCAGTGCCTCATCACACTCACAGTAAGGAATGTCTAGTATCTAATCTAAATCTACCCTCTTTCAGTTTAAAACAGTTACCCCTCATCCTATCGCTACACTCCCTGATGAAGAGTCCCTTCCCATCCTTCCTGTAGGCCCCCTTTAGGTACTGGAAGGCTGCCATAAGGTCTCCCTGGAGCCTTCTCTTCTCCAGGCTAAACAACCCCAACTCTCTCAGCCTGTCCTCATAGGAGAGGTGCTCCAGCCCTCTGATCATCTTTGTGGCCCTCCTCTGGACTTGCGTATGTCCTTCTTATGTTGGGGGCCCCAGAACTGGACGCAGTCTCCTGAGAGCAGAGTAGAGGGGCAGAATCACCTCCCTCGACCTGCTGGTCATGCTTCACACTGCTGTGATGCAGCCCTATTATTTCATGTTATAATATATTCCTAATGACTCATGTCATGAAGGATGTATAAAATACTATGAGTAACACAAGAAAATAAAAAAATTAAATATTCTTTTAAATACAATCTTTGTAATTCTTATGCAAGAAATTATCACAATTCTGTATGTCTATCTTGCTTTTCTTTGAATTCATGAGGATATAGAATAGTTGAATTTGTTCTAATCAGAATAGAAATCTTATATGAAAAAGACAATTCAGCTAGGAACAGAGCAATTCACATTTTGAATAGTTCTAACTTGAACTTCTGTAACTATACAAAGTGCTAAAATTACAATATTGCTGTAACTATTTCACTAGAGTATTGTGCAAGACAATGTATGCCTCAAGATACTGAAACCTATTTTACCATCAAGTTCAATAAAGCTGAGCTTTGCTGTTTTCAGTTGGAAATATAAGAGTTTTATTTACAAAACAAGTGGTCTATAGCAGTTGTTAATGATTTATAAAAGCAAATAAAAGTGCTTCATTGACTTTAATACGTTTTGTGCAAGAATTTAAGCAGTCATGATTCACTAATGGGATACATAGACAGGATTATAAGCCTTCTGCTCTGCTGATGTCACTTCAAAGGAGACGTAGGCCAACTAAAAAGAGTCCAAGTGAGAGTAATCAGAAAAGCCAGAGATTTGCAAAATATGACCTATAAAGAAAAATAAATTAATAGTAATTGGTTATTCTAATTAAAGAGAGAGTGAAGAGGGAGATAACAATCTTTATATACATAATCTATTTTCCATATTCATGGAGAATAGAATTAAAATGAGATTATGTAGGATCTGCAAAGTTAGACAGTGCAATCTTTCAATGGTAGGGTCAGTGAGGCCCTAGAGCACTTTGCTGAGGACAGTTATGGGCTTTCAATCAACAGAGGCTCTTTGAGGACAACAGATGTCCAGAATAATACAGTTATAGAGGATCTGCTCTGCAGCAGTTGTGGATGGTTTCCTTTGGTCTCTCTGAAATGGGGATATGATGTGCATAATGAAAAGAGTGATAATAAACACGCAAGAGTGATAAAAAACTGCAATAAACATGAGAAACCACAAAAATCTATAAAATTATTTGAAGTGTTTGACTAAATAAAACCAGATACAGGTAGGACCTTAATTCCTACTTGTTAAATATACAAAGGAACTGATCTCATATTTGTTACCCAAACCAATCCCACAGCACACTGAACCTGCAAAACGGCTGTGGAGTAAAAACCTCCTTCATTATGGTCAGTATAATGCATGACTTGGAACTTAGTTCGCATGCCTGCTAAGGTATTCTTATTTGTTTTAATTAATATATCATCACTCTGTTGCATTTTGGTCTCTATTTTCTGAATAAAGGCCTTTGAAACATACAAGTAGAACAAATAGGCTGAAAACCAATGCAAATGATTCTAACATACTTATAAATACTTTTTTAATATAGAAGAAAAGTTATTTTATTTTTTAAAATTGACTTGATATTGATTACTTGTATGTGGTTTAATTTAATTATTTTTTCAAAACTGAATGGTTCCATTTACAGATCACAGGGATTATGAATGCAAATTGGAGAGGGAGGGAAAGCAGCGGGTAGGTAACCGTGGTGATGGTTCATTTCTGCTGACACTAGGGTTAGTAAAACATCAATTGTGGGTAAATTGTACTTGACATTATTGATGAAACAGAGAAAATGACAAAAAATTCCAATATCTCATTCATTTATTTAATAGATTCATGGACTTTTCAGGCCAGAGGGGGAACCATTACAATCACATCATCTGACTGCTTCTATTACATAAACCATACAACTTCCTTGGATTAGTTTCTGCGGCTACACTGGAATATAAATTGTTCTAATATTTTAAAATGTGAATTATTTCTAATCTGAATATGTCTACCTACAACTTTCATATGCTATAATTCATTATTCAATTTCCTGATAGATTTCAGAATACTCTCAATAAATTTTTATTCCTTATGTTATTTCCTATCAACTGCAATCAAATCATACTTAACAAGTGGCAGAATTGATGTGGAGTTAATGAATTATTTTTTTTTGCTGTAGAATCCTTACATTTGTGCAAATTTAGCACCACTATTGGGGTTTTCTGTTTTATTCTACTACCTTTATGCCTCAATTTTGAGGAGAAATTCTGAGGGGAAAAAGCACAGAACTAAAACTAACAAACAAATTAGGAAAATGCTATTTGAGAGTGGAAACAAACTAATGGAGTAGATCAACTAGTCAACAACAGATCAACTAGTCTGAAATGTATATTGATCTTATCAGTCATTCAGTTTCAGGAAATTACTCTTTAAACATTCATCCCACTGTGGAGATGTTCTGTCCCCACATATGCTGGTGGAAGAACAGTTTGACAACACCACAAGGCTGAATGTGACAAAATCGTTTCATTCTTTAGATGACACTATGGAAAAGCCACCAAACATCTGCCTAGAAACAATAACCGATGTTTAGCTAGATCGATCCCAATCAGATCCCAATCAGCTGCGACAATCCAGAGAACTAGAGACAGTATGAATGGATGCACAAGGATGCCCCAGGACAGATGAGTGGCAGCAGCACCCATGAGTGTTGGGTTTGTGCAGGGAGCTCCAGTGGGACACCAGACCTCCAAAGAGCCTCGCAGGAACCCTGCAGCCCCATTGAGTCCCAAAAAGTAGCCTGCTGGGACAAACAGTGGGCAATGGTACAGGAGAAAAAAGTGAGGAATCCCATCTCTGGGAGAGGCAATTTATGTAGGCGTGTTGAATTTTGTGTTTGGGGATGGCTGCACCTGTGGCATAAGCAAAACCTTGCACTGCTCTATGATCCTGCCATACCTCCATTGTCCTCGCCTGCTTTTGCTAGAGGAAATTAAAGGCTGTGTGATTCAAAATTTTAAAGGCATATCCAGAGTTTGCATTTCCCTCCCTGCAACACTCCAAATCACTCCCAAGCAGCAGGCATGAGCAACAAGAGCTACAGCTCTGCTGTACTGAAATAGAAGGGAATGAGCAGGACAGCACACACAGTCAAAAGACATGAATGAGAGAGAACATTTCAGAAGAGACATCCTATGCTCAAAAAAGATTCTAGGTACACCGGCCAACTCTCAGTGAACTGGAGAAAGGTGAGGGAACAAAAAAACCCCAACTCTGACTTTTAATATTTTGTTCAGAACTGACGTTCTGTGTAGTAACTAAAGCAAAATGCTTCTGCCCAAAACCTCTACAAGCCTGCTGGCAACATCGTTTGGTTATTTCAAATCCATGTAAACAACCAGTGTGGATTACAGGAAAAGATATAGCTAAGGTGGTCAGTGATGATCCTGGAAAGAAGGACAGCTCAGCTATGAGGTGCTGCCTCTGGAAAGGGGCACCAATGCCTGTTCCAGGCACTTAAGGAAGGACAGAGAACTGGCAGGACATCCTTTCACAGTGCAAGAAAAACCTGGGAACAGAAAGGTCTACTCTGATGAGCATCCAGCTGTGAAGAGCTATGAGTGCTATAGACACAGTTCTTAACCTTTCCTTTGCTAAATTTATAGTTTGAGCTCCCTGAGTCTCTCATAGTCCTTTAATAATTCTCCTGGCTTTCCCTTAATCCTCTCCAATTTATCAATGCCCTTTTTGCATTGTGGATTTCACAACTGGAAACAACAGCAATACAGGGAGAAGTACAGAGGTAGCATAATTCATTTCTACTCAATATTTTCATGTTTATGTCTCACACTCGCCGTTTCCATGTGGAACTGTATTGAGTGTTCATGTTTGGTGTGACTTCTTGCACATTTTTAACAGCAGCTGCTCTTCAAGACAGCATTTGTAGCCTCAAAGTGTGGCTTCTATTCACATATCACTAGATCAAAATGTGACTTGGCTACACTGCATTGCAAGTTGTATATTTATACTGTACTTACCAAAGAACCTACATTTCCCTGCTGAATACTATTTCTTTGACATTCCTTTATGTGCGTGTGTGCATATGCTATAAATTCAATCAGTAACAGTTTTGTTTTCCTCCAAGTCATTGATAACAATATTAAATAGCAAAAGGTCAAGAACTGATCCTTAAAGACCTCACAAACACCAGTAAGAAGGCAGTGTTTAATCAATACGAACTGTTATATTGATTTTGTATCATCTGGCTTCTTAATCAAAATATCATAGTGTTGCAAACCAAACAGTTTACAGAAATGGAAGTGGTAAATTGTACTATGCTGTTATCAATGAAGCTTACATTTAAAAGAAAAATTAATATCCATGTAGAACTCATAAACCCAGTCTGCCTAGTATTGTTATCAGTCAACTTTGCATTATTTTGATAATTACATATTTATTGTAAAAATGCCAAACCACCTAGCTGCTGAGCATTAAGCAGTTCACATACCCAACTCAGCATGGCAATGATGTTCAATCATCATTAGCACTTTCAAGCAAACAGCAGAAGACATAGATGTCAGTCATCTGATAGTCACTCAGAAGTATTACACTTTCCCCTGTCAGTCTTCAGTCACATAGGACTGACACAGAAAGAATTATTAAACTGAACTTAAAAAAAAAAAAAAGGAATATAATACAATTACTACAGGTAATGTAACTAATTTTTTAGGTGTCTGATAACTCACAGCAGGAACAAACGGGAAGAGAAGGCTCAAGTGGGATTCTATAAATGTATGTAAATATCTGACAGGAGAGTGCAAAGAAGATGGAGCCAGGCTTTTTTCAGTGGTGCTCAGTGGCAAGACAAGAGACAATGGGCAGACTGAAACACAGGAACTTCCCTCTGAACATCAGGAAACTCTTCTTTTACTATGAGGGTGACCAAGTAATTGGATATCTTGGCCAGAGAAGTTGTGGAGTCTCCCTCCTTAGAGATATTGCAAAACTGTCTGGACATTGTCCTGGGCTCTAGGTGGTCCTGCTTGAGCTGTGGGGTTGGACTGGATCACCTCCAGAGGTCCCTTCCAACCTCAAATGTTCTGTGATATGTCACTTTAAAGGGGACATAGCTGAGCACCTCTTCTATCAATAATACTTCTTGCACCCTGAGAAAATGCCATCACCTTCAGGATTATATATTGGTTAAATTTTGGACCATGACAATGTAAATACTGAAGCAATATGAAATATTCTGTGCCATTGTTTACCTAACCAGACCTGAAGTGCCTCAGAGAGTGCGCTGCATTTCCTAGTGGAGGGAAATGCTATCTTGTACTGCAGCAAACTTTGCACTGTCATATTTCTTGTTCCCAACTGTCCCCAGCCAGATTCTCTTCCCTCCAGCTGACACAGTAAAGCAGGGGCAATTGTCATCTAACCAAGTTTCTACTTGGTAAACCAATGTATTTTATCTATTGTGTTTTAAACAAAATCACTTATTTTGTAAGATAGTTCACGTGAGATTTTTCATGCCTGAGGTGGCTTTCGCTGCTCCGCTTAACCTTTTTCTGTGGTGGAGAATCGATCAAATTGGAAGCATTTCAGAAACAGTCAGAAAAATTACAAAGTTAGAAGGAAAAATTACAAAATGGGAGAGACTATATATATTCATTCATAAATATTCTTATGATAAGGGCCGTGTAAAGATTTGAAAGACATAAAGGAAGAGGAACAGATATCAAAATTAAAAAATACACTGGGAAAGACTAAGACCTGTCTCACAGTAATCTAGAAAGCTGGATAATGTGACATGCTAGAGCCTATCAACTTTTAAATGACTATGTGATATTAATGCAGTCTGATGCTAACCTCTGTATGTGTGAAACAAAATGAAAATTAATTTCTGTACAAATTAGGACTGATGAAATTAGCAACCACGGTATAGAAAATGCCAAGAAAATGAGAAAATGCGAATGACAAGGTTATGGACCTAAATATGATCAACTTTCTTCTTAAAATTATGCTTATCTGTATCTGATAATATCTTTTTACTTGAGCAAAATCAAACAAAACAAACTTAGTTTGATCTACTGGATGTTGTACTCAATTTATACACACACAAATTTCTCCATATGGTGAATGATAAAGGAAATTCTGTCCATCATTTCTTTAAATTTTGTTGCTCATAACTGAAAACACATTTTAATACTTTTTATATGTTACTGTGGCAAAATTCAGCCTAACTCAATTTCTAAAGGTGAACAAATTCCACCACAAACATGCAAGCTTCAGACGCATCCCTTAATGAATTAACTAAAGTAACATAGAATCATAGAATTATAGAATTGTTAGGGTTGGAAGGGACCTTAAAGATCATCTAGTTCCAACCCCCCTGCCATGGGCAGGGACATCTCCCACTAGATCAGGTTGCTGTCTGTTGATGAAACAATATTTTCTTTCCTTTCAGGTAGAAAAAAAATCCTTATAGGTAAGCTAAAGCTTCACTGACCTTACTTCACAGTGCCAGTCATCTCACAACTGACCTAGGGAGGAACATTCCCAAAGGTTCACCTTGATGAAACTGAGAAGCTATGCTCTATAGCAGGAGGAGGAAGATCATAAATGATGTAAAACAAGTACACAATTCATTCTGTTTCAAAGTTAAGTATTGCAAGCTGTTTAAGTTCCGATACACATTTAAAGGACTACTTGTCACTCACATTTCACTTCTTAAACTTTGTTTTTGTTTCAATGTTGAAGTTCTAAAATTGTGTTTTGGATGAGCACTAGCATTCAGCAGCTGCAAGCTGTTAACATATGATCTCTTCCTGCTATAAAAGCAACAATCCTACAGAAATGCTTACAAAATGCATAGAGCAAATCATTTAAACAAAACATTCAAGTACATTTCTCCAAACATTAGGGGAAAAATACATTCAAGAAATGGTAAAATTACTTCTATATATATTTTATTGCTAAAAATATTCCCCAAAGCACTTTTGCAAGTTGCTCACGAGCAGTTCTTTGAAAATATCCGTTGCTACTGGCATTGGTTAATTTTGATCAAATATCTTTTCAGCTACCCAGAGGGAGGGTATGGAAAAGATAGTGCCAGACTTTTCTCAGAGATACATGTTGAAAAGAAGAAAGGCATTGGGCACAACTTGCAATGCAGGAAGTTTCAATTAAACATAGGAATTTTTTCACAGTGAGAGTACTTCAACGCTGAACAGTGAGTCAGCTGTGAAGTGACACTGCCTGGTAAAGTTAGTGGGATATATTCAGCCAAGCTAACTAGGCACAATGAAATAACTGGAAATGACAGAGGAGAGTGAAGTAATGTTACTGTAACATGAAAAAAATAGTGAGGGAAGAGAAGATATTTTGAATGATGGGGTTGCAGAAAAAAGAATCATTAAAGAAAAAGAAAATAAAAGTCAAAGAGAAAGATACAATAATAAGATTAAAAGGAAATTTTAGACAGTTACAATCAAATGAAAAATATAACAGATGAAGGTAATTACTGACAGTGCTAACTGATTCAGATAGGAATAAGACATAATCAAAACAATTACAATGATTTGTTAAAGATTAGATCTCAGATCAAGTGGAATGTGTCCTGGTGATCATTAAAATGATAGGTATATTGATTGAGTCTTTGGGGATGGAAGAGAGATGCATTTGCAAGGCACAAATCCAGTCATTTGCTGTGACTGGGTTCTTGCTACAGCTACAAGAATGCTTGCGGCTGTTGTGCTGTTGTGCATAAAGCTGATGCTATACACTAGTCTGTTTACTTTTAATTTGACTTCACATTGTGAACAAACAGTGAAAATATCAATTACATATCCCATTTAAAGGGAGTTATCAAGCTGAAAATTTGAAGGTTTGCTCCTGCTTTTATATATGACAATAAAAGGCATCTGACTGGTTTAAATAAAAAAGAATGTTTCCAAGTCTCCATTTGCAAGTCCTTTTCAATAAAATTGCCTGCAAGGACCAAAGTTTTGCCCTACTAAGGGAGTTCTTGAAAATTTCTTGCAATAAGTAAAAGCAAAGTACAGGTTCTGCAAAATAAGCTCTCTGTAATGTTATTTCAAAAGATCCTTGCATTTGGACAAATGTGGAGCCCTGCATAATTTGCATCACTTATTGTGCAGATTAAGGCATGTTAGAAAATTGCACTGCTACTTTGCTTTCTATGACCTAAGTGATTTAGTGTCAATACCACTCAGGGAAGACCAGTAATAGTTCTTACACTGTAATATAGCTGTAAATAAAGCTAACTAAATATTTACATAGTTGATCTATTTCATTTCCCCATATTTTTTAGCTCAGACATGATTCCAAGTGTGTAAAATATCTACTTCAAAATAAAATGTTGCTGGATTTTCTTTTTTTATAAATTCAAAATGCCATGCTTCTGACAAGGTGAAGCTATTTTTCATTTCTGTAATGACAAAACAAATGCTCCTGTGGAAAACAGCACAGGTATTTTGGGAATAGAGACTGCTCGAATTCCCGAGCAAATTTACGATTAGAAGATTATGTTGGTTCACCAGAATTTTGCTCTCTTTATTTTCTACAATCTTTCTATTTTCTTTTATTTGCTGTAAAGAGTTGATAAGAATTGAAATTACAGCTGATTCAAGGCCCAATTCTGCTATCACAAAGGCCCTACAGTAGTTACTGAAAGCTTCATCAGTGTAAAGGACTTCAAACAGTACCTATATGTCCTTACCCTTGTAACCAATTACTGTTTATCAAATGAGAAAGGAGAGCTTTTTCTCCTACTTCTTTGCTTCCCTGGTTCATGAAGCCTCACATTCACCAAAACACATTCTTCCTCTGTGCTGATCTTGACCTTACTCTAAGCTTAAATCAATAGCTACTTAGCCTTTGCATTTAGTCACACTAGGATTGGACCCATAACTCCTTCTGTGTTCTGTTGCTATATGAAAATGTGGTTTTGGTGAATTACTCATTCTTTCTTAGCAGACTCTGTCCTCTACATGAAAGAAACCTCATTTCAGTTATTCCTGATGGTTTTTGTTGAAGCATGCTCTCTTCTGTTGAAGCACCTCCTTATGTAAAACTTCTTTCTCTTACATAAATGTGTATGTCCTTTTCTATCATGAAATGTAGGCCTACTTAAACTCCCAGGAAGAAATATTTTATTACAAAATATACTCCTTAAATCCATGGTTCATGCTAAAAGGGCTGTACAAATTTGTTCAAATCTGTAGTATTAGCATAATGCAAAAAATGTTATCTTCATGTGACCCAGAAGTCACTTATATTTTGTTGTTTCTTTTTCAAAGTAACCCCTGGACTAGAGAATGTGAGAATGAACAGTAATGGGTCTGCTGGAATTCATTTCTCTTGAACTAGGTAGGACCATCAGACACTTCTAGTGCCCTATGCTTTAAATGTCGCTTTTGTGTGCTCTTCTGACCTCTACCTACCCGAAACAAGGGAACAAGAAATTTATTAATGCATGGTGCACTCTGAGCTAAGCCTACACAATCTCACTATTGTCATGGTATGACTAAGGAAAACCTGCCCATTTCACTTATGAGTAGTTTTCTTGAACTTAACTGCTGAAGTAATAGATTTCTGAAAAAGAGGAAGGGAGGGAGGAAATAAAAAACACTATAGACATACTATGAGATCAGAGAGAAGTACAGGAAATATTTCTGTTCTGTGCTTTAGTTGTCTTCACTTGAAGATGCATGAAAGTAGGCCTTAAGTCATCAGGAAAAAAATTCCAGTGAGAATGGATATAAAAGTTTTGAGTAAAGAATAATATACTATCTAATATTAGACCACAGCGAAAGGAAGAAGCACAGGATTATCTGTTAAAAAGCGTCATAGTTGCTTGTGATTTTTTTATAACCTTTTGTGCCACTGTTTAAAGGGACAAATTTTCTTGTGATCTTTGCCTAGTATCTCACTAATGCAGCTACTGCAAGCTAAGTTAGTGTTTCAAGACCAATAGCTTCACAGATTCACTCATTTCAAATTTTAAAACAACCCATTTTTTAAAGAAATAACAGCTATTATCAATTAAGAAAACAGAAAATTTGTTTACAAATTAATCTGCTATAATATCAAATGGTATTTAAAAAAGTTTTCATCCTTTTCAAAACCAAATACATCAAACAGATACTCTTTTGAAGATTACATTTCTTCTTTTTATTCTGACAGCTCATCTGTGGATTTAAAATAATACAGAAATAAAGCTTTCTTGCAGTTCAGAAATTCTCTCATCTGTGTTTGAAATTACATAACTGCTTCAATCAAAAACCCTCTAGAAAATACGTACCTCGAGATTTCTGTGTTTGCAGTTTTGGTGAATAGATCAAATATGCCACTCTCTGTATGTTTTTTTAAATCTTCTTACAGGAGAAGTCACAGCATTGATAATACTTTTTTTACAGTGAACTAAAAAAATAGCACCCCTCTAAACAACTCTGCAACCAACAGTCCTTATACGCTGAAAAACACACACTAGTTAGAATTGGGCCAATTCAAGGTTGTTTTTTATTATTTGCCCTTTTTACTCCTCCACTACGTTCCCCTTAATGCTTCTAAATCATCGATTGAAGCTGTGTGGACTAGAAAAAGCTAATGAAACTAACTTAACATTCACCTGGTAAAAATCCAAATAAAATTACAATTGTTATTTACCCAGTATTGGGTCTTGCTGAAGGCAGTTCCTGCTTATGCAGAAAATCAGTCTACTGTTAAAGCAGTCATAATCCAGGAGGAAATTCTGATCCAAAGATATTATTCAATATGCTTTAGGTCATGCTGCAACCTCTTCTATTATTCATGGCCGCTACCTTGCTTGCTTAGACTTGATTTGTGGCTGTGCTCCAAGACCAGAAAAAGTGTCCAAGAACAGAGCATAAGAGGAGACAGTGCATGAAGGCATTAGGCAGGAGAGGAGAGTCTGTAACTGATATAAGGCATACTAGAGAAGTAGAAATGCACTTTCAGCAGAAGCGCTCTTTGGAAGTGGTGTCAAAGTGTGAACAAAGACAGTCAGGACAGTCTCCAAGAAGAAGAGAAGTCAGACTGTCAGGAGTCTTATTTCAGCAATGGGAAGAGGAAAGGAAAGCCTGAAAATTCAGAAATTAAAACAATGACATAGCCTCAATTGAAAGAATGACGGTTTGATTTGTCTTAGACCTACTGAGCTTTCTATATTGAAATTTCACTTATCTAAGTCTATCAAACCCTATTCTCAACTTGGTTAACTGCAAACTTGTGCCTAGATTAGAGCAGGTCAGCAGGTCATTGGGACAATGGACACACTATGTATTTGAGCAGGGACTGGCAAAGCAACATGACAGCTCTTTACAGAATTGTTAGTGGTTATATCCTTCTCCACCATTTTAAGCTCAACTCTATACACTTCTGCATATCAAAACATACCTGGTTATGACACATAATCACTGTTTCAAATGTCAAGACTTTTTCTTACTGACAAGAGTGACTGCAAGTTCCTCGATGTGTTTACCATCCAGATGGTAGCATTTGCTATGGTTATATTATTTACTTTCTCATTCATACTATATGCAGTACACTGCTGATTCTATTACTTTTTGTTTTCTTCCACTGCAGTACAGCAGATATTTAGTGATACAACCAAGAAAAACAGTGAATAATTTTAGAGATTAGTTATCTCACTGAAGGACAGTATGAATTCCTTAACAAGTCCTACCTTCCCCCACTCACTTTCTCCCTGAAAAATATAATAAAATCTTATAATCACCTAGGCAAAGTGAAGGGAAGAGGAAAAGCTTTATGTAAAATATCTAGATAACGTCTATTATTCTATGAGAATAAGGCTTATGAAATAGGCACCAGATATTTATACCCAAAGTACTCATCTTAATAGAAAGTAGGTCATGGCTAATGTAAAAGTGAATGCTTCAGAATAATCATTTTAAAACGGTGCGATAGTATAAGAAATTAAAATATATCGATTCTAAGCAGTCACAAAAATCCACTTGTAACCAAATGTGTTCCAATAAGCTGTTCGTACCTAATATTTTATTTAAAGGTTAGCATTCTCAATATCTACCATAATTTAGTTTTCTAAGAATAAAACAGAGCTGCATATAGAACAGTTGAGTGGAGATCTGTTTCTCATGACTGTCAATAGATAACCTAAGTATGCAGTCTTTCCCTGGCTTAGACAGAAGGGGAGCTCTTGTTATTTCTATTTTCAAAAGCTTTTATAAATCTGTGTTCTTTTACAATGTATTACAGAATATTTTCAGAAGTATAATTTTTAAAGTGGGGGGTTGCTAATTTAAAGTCTGAGGGCAGTACCTCGCTGAACAAACTGAGCAAAAAACAAAACAAATTTCTCACAAAAATGAGTCAATTGAGTTTCTCTGATCTTTATTTCTAAATTTTAACTAGTTTCAGGTAACGTTTGTAACAATGATAAAGCTATAGTATTATGTTTTCTATAGTTTTATGTTTTAATATTCAACATTCCTGAAAGGAAATTACCAAGATTCCAAGGCAAATGTTAAAAGTATAATAAAAATCTCCAAATAAGGAAATAATATTCTTCATTTTTCATTTACCTATTTCTATCATGTTTCCATATATTCAGGAAAAATCTATTAGTATAAACATACATCAGAGAAAGAACTGGCTGTCACAATTATTGAAGACAAACAAGTCAATCAAAGGCTTGCACCGTGTTCACAAATAGAGTACATGAATATTGTGTTGAATCTATATTTGTTATGCCTGATTAATGTGCACTTGTAGAGTCTCTTCATTTTACAGTTTTCACATAGAAATATCAAATTGACAAACCTTTAGCAGCTTTTGCAAACTACACCCAGCACGTTTGTCATATAATCTTTCAACCATGACTGGGATATAATTCACTATTATCTTGTTGACACGGCTATGATTCGTTTCACACGTCACTGTTCATTAAAATAATATGTAACTGTGCTTTGTCCCACTTTTACCAACAAATTCATGATCAATTAGTTTAACTGAATGAATAACAGTTAGAAAACTATGTAGGTTTCTCACCTTTTTGTATTTTGTGTTTACATTAAATTAGAACCTCATAAATCAATTACAATACAGTGAATTAGTTGTGGTTCTCCATTTCTTTCATTTAGTGGAAAAAGATACGTTATTTCCTTCTAACTTGGATGTGAAAAAAATCTCTCAAATAATTGATTTATTTCTGTAGGCTGGTAAATGCTGAAGAAAAAATTAATTCTCCTAATGAGATTTCAAAATAGTACGTATTTCTTTGGGACTTGCAGAAGCAAAGAACTGAAGATTCTTTACTGTGTAACACCTATACTCACAAGACTGATCCTTTATGCTCATATTGTTGGCCTTTCCCTCCATGAGTGTAGTCTTTTTTTTTTGGAAAAAAAAAATGTTACAGACATTAAAATTGAGAAAAACATCTAGTTTCTTATTCCTTAGAGATTTATTCTTCTAAAATATTGACTAGAAAAATAATCTTGTATGTCACTCATCTTTACTTGTATCTTTTGGTTAACTTGAATGTTTTGTATAGAACATGTGTAATGTTTTTTAGTATGTGCAGGTGGAGTTAGCATTAGTTTACCTCATATTTCAGAACAAGTATACTGCAATTGTGAATGCTTGCACATACAAACCACTACTGTACTCAGGGGGGACCTTAGCATCTGAGACATCTGTTGAGCAACAGATACACATAAAAACTGATCAGTTAAGAGAATCTTAAGTCACACAGAGGGCAACAGATGATCCAGAAAGTAAACAACGTGGCTAACAAAACAACTTAAGCCAAACTCATTCTTTCTTTTAAATTCAGCAATTCACTTACTCGAGAATATTTGGCCAGGATGAAATGGATATCTTTAAAAAGTACACCATAGTTATCTGTGATCTTAATTACACTGTGAGACAGCTGCTCCTGCAAAAATTGTAGTTACTGGAATAAATTTCAGAGGGATTTTGCTTGAGGAAGGAGAAGGTTAACACATAGGGATCCATTCTGACATCTTTACACAAGTGAAAAATAGTAAGTGGCTGCTCTTTTCCTTTAAAACCTGTTATTTGCCATCCTCGTTTTTTGTTCTTCTAAAACATAACAAACTTCAAAAGACCTTGTTTGTTCAAGATGGTTACACTCATATATGGAAACTAGGTTTAGTTTTCGGGTTGCTGACACAAACTAATACAAATAGAAAACAAAATCAAAACAAAACCAACCAGCCAACCAACCAAACCGCCCAAAAAAATCATAGTCATAATGTTTTGGTTGAACTTCAAATATGCCAAAGTAGTTTTGACAATATTTTAGAGAAGACACAGTCCTTTTAGTAGGCCCTTTACTGATAACAATTCCTATTTTTTACTACCTTTGCTTTAGCAGACTGGATTCCTCAAGGAATTTCAATATTCTGTGTAAACTCCAGTTGTCTATGCAGAGAAATCACTACAAACCGATATTCCTCAAAAGACCTTGAGCTTTAATTTTTCAGCTAGTGCCTAGAGCAAGACAGCAGAGACAAGCCAAGGATTTAAAAGGCTGATTGTTTTGGGTTTGTTTTTTTTTATTTTCTTTTTTTTTTTTTTATATTAATGATTTAAGTTAAATGAAAACAGGGAAAAATAGGGCAGAAATATCATCTCAGAAACTTTAGCTAGAATTGTGTTCTGAATTAGTTCAAAATTAAATTGCTTGATATTATACCATAACAGAGTTTGGGCAATTTGAATGTCAGTTGTTCATGACTTATTTTTCTATGATGCAAGCAGTATCATAAGATGCTGTGCTATATCACATGATTTATCAAAGAAGAGAGAAACTGTCACCTTACAAAATAAATAATGTGGCTATATAGCTTGGACCCTAAGAGAGAACACTACTATCCCATGAACATTTTCCATGAATCATGGTGGCCAGGATGATAATTAAAGCTGAACTATTATTGAATTGAAAGATGTTTAGTTATTTCATTGGACCAGCACAGATTTTCCTGGACAAACTCAAAAACAAAAGAACAAGGAGCTCCTGGACAAGCTCAAAAGCAGAATAAGGCCTACAGAGGGTGGAAGCAAGGAGGGGTAGGCTGGGTGGAATACAGTGAAACTGTCCGAGTGGCCAGGAACCAGATTAGTCAAACTAAAACCCAGATAGAATTAAATCTGGTCAGAGACATCAAGAACAAAACTTCTATAAGTATGTCAGGGATAAAGGCAAGACTAGGGAAGATGTGGGCCCTCTCCAGAAGGAAATAGGAGAACTGGTCACTCAGGATATGGAGAAGGCTGAGGTGCTGAATGATGACTTCTCTTCGGTCTTCACAGGCAAGGGGTCCAACCACACCGCCCAAACGGCAGAAGGCAAAAACAGGGGCTACAAGAATGAAGAACCACCCACTATAGGAGAAGATCACGTTTGAGACCATCTAAGGAAGCTGAAGGTACATAAGTCCATGGGACCGGATGAAATCCATCCACAGGTCCTGAGGGAGCTGGCGGATTAAGTTGCTAAGCCATTTTCCATTATATATATATATAAGTCACGGCAGTCTGGTGAAGTTCCCACTGACTGGAAAAGGGGAAACATAACCCCCATTTTCAAAAGGGGAGCAAAGGAAGACCCGGGGAACTAACTACAGGCTGGTCAGTCTCACCTCTGTGCCTGGCAAGATCAAGGAGAAGATCCTCCTAGAATCTCTGTTAAGGCACATGGAAAATAAGAATGTGACTGGTGACAGACAAGATGGCTTCACCAAGGGCAAGTCATGCCTGAAAAATTTGGTGGCCTTCTATAATGGTGCTACAGCATTGGTAGATAAGGGGACAGCAACAAACGTCATCTACCTGGACTTATGCAAAGCGTTTGGCACTGTCCCGCATGACATCCTGGTCTCTAAATTGGAAAGGTGTGGATTTGATGGATGGACGAGTCGGTGGATAAGGAACTGGCTAGATGGCCGCACTCAAAGGGTTGCAGTGAATGGCTCAATGTCCACATGGAAACCAGTGACGAGTGGCGTTCCTCAGGGGTCAGTACTGGGACTGGTGCTGTTTAACATCTTTGTCAGCGACATGGACGGTGGGATTGAGTGCACCTTCAGCAAGTTCGCCAATGACACCAAGTTGTGTGGCACAGTCAACATGCTGGAGGGAAGGGATACCATCCAGAGAGACCTGGACAGGCTTAAGAGGTGGGCCTGTGCAAAACTGGTGAAGTTCAACCAGGCCAAGTGCAAGGTTCTGCACCTGGGTCACAGAAATCCCAAGCACAAATACAGGTTGGGCAGAGAATGGATTGAGAGCAGCCCTGAGGAGAACGATTTGGGGATGTTGGTGGATAAGAAGCTCAACATGAGCCGGCAATGTGCATTCACAGCCCAGAAAGCCAACCGCATCCTGGGCGGCATCAGAAGAAGTGTGGCCAGCAGGTCAAGGGCGGTGATTCTACCCCTCTACTCTGCTCTCATGAGACCCCACCTGGAGTACTGCATCCAGCTCTGGAGTCCTCAGCACAGGAAGGACATGGACCTGTTGGAAGGGGTCCAGAGGAGGGCCACGAAGATGATCAGAGGACAGGAGCACCTCTCCTGTGAAGACAAGCTGAGAGAGTTGGGGTTGTTCAGCCTGGAGAAGAGAAGGCTCTGGGGAGAACTTATACCAGACTTCCAGTATCTAAAAGGGGCCTACAGGAAAGATCAGTAGGGACTCTTTATCAGGGAGTTTAGCAATAGGCATTTTAAACTGAAAGAGGATAGATTTAGATTAGATATTAGGAAGAAATTCTTTACTGTGAGTGTGGTGAGACACTGGAACAGGTTGCCCAGAGAAGCTGTGGCTGCCCCATCCCTGGAGGTGTTCAAGGCCAGGTTGGATGGGACTTTGATCAACCTGGTCTAGTGGGAGGTGTCCCTGTCCATAGCAGGGGAGTTGGGACTACATGATCTTTGATGTCCCTTCCAACTCTGTCCATTCTATGATCCCTGGACTGGAAAATTAGTCCACAACTAATTTTTCTCATATAGATACCATGGAAGCAACACTTCTTTCATGGGAAACAGAATGTGCTTTAGAGGCCATTGGAGTGTGCCTGAATAAGGATTGTAGGTCTAGAATATGACTGATGAAAAGTACAGTGTTAATCAAACAGTTTGGTTGTGGGTTTTTTGGGTTTTTTTGGTTAAGATTCTTCATAAGAGTCACAAGACAGCAAGACTCCCTAATAAAAGACCAGGATTCAAAATATAAAATTTAATGATGGGAATGCTAGTTACTTATCATACTTGTAAAAAATTATGTCACATATCAATTTGTGCACACGTTTGAGAAGCCCTGAATTTAAAGTATTAATTTAGAAAGAAATCATTGCATTTACTATCATCTCTGCTTGCAGGCTGGCAAGGACAATTTGGGGATGACTTCGCATGCTCTTGAGACTGGGAGCTTTGGAATATGTGACACAAAGGTTACCGGAGTTACCAGTCAGTGAGACAGTAGACGATGGTGATAGCACCTCTGTGATAACATATATAAGAAGCTGGGGGGGAACTGCAAAACACCAACAGCAGCTGGAGAGAGCAGTGAGAATATGTGAGAGAAATAACTATGGAGACATCGAGGTCAGTGAAGAAGGAGGGGGAGGAAGTGCTCCAGGTGTCGGAGCAGAGATTCCCCTGCAGCCCGTGGTGAAGACCATGGTGAGGCAGGCTGTCCACTTGCAACCCATGGAGGGTAACAATGGAGCAGATATCCACCTGCAACCTCTAGAGGATCCCACGCTGAAGCAGGTGGATGCATCCAAAGGAGGCTGTGACCTCATGGGAAGCCTACGCTGGGGCAGGCTCCTGGCAGGACCTGTGGACCAATGGAGAGAGACACCCATGCTGAAGCAGGTTTGCTGGCAGGACTTGTGACCCCATGGAAGGGACCCACACTGGAGCAGTTTGTAAAGAACTGCAGCCCATAGGAAGGACTCACTTTGGAGAAATTCATGGGGGACTGTCTCCCATGGGAGGAACCCCACACTGGAGCAGGGGAAGAGTGTGAAGAGACCTCCCCCTGAGGAGGAAAGAGCAGCAGAAACAACATGCAATGAACTGGCCGCAATCCCCATTCCCTGTCCCCCAGTGCCACTGGCAGGGGGAGGAGGTAGAGAAAAGCATGAGTGAAGCTGAGCCTGGGAAAAAGGGGGGGATGGGAGGAAGGTGTTTTAAGATTTGTTTTTGTTTCTCATGACCTACTCTGATTTGATTGGTAATAAATTAATTTTTGCCAAGTCTAGTCTGTTTTGCCTGTGATGGTAATTGCTGAGTGATTTCTCCCTGTCCTTTTCTTGACCCACAAGACTTTTGCTATATTTTCTCTCCCCTGTTCAGCTGAGGAGGGGAGTGATAGAATGGCTTTGGTGGGCACCTGGCGCCCAGCCAGGGTCAACCTACCACAACTGTCTTAGCTATATCCTACGGCAAGTTTCGGTGAGGAAGTCTAACAATTGCAGAAAAGGAAGAGATAAGCAAAACTTAAATCTTAGACATACAGAAATGTTTGTCTAACTGTATCTTGGTATCATAAACCAATACATGCCCAGATACTTGTGGGGTTTTATTCTGATTGTCTCCAGGAGAGTCAACTGTTCTTCAGCCAAATGGCTCTGATCATAGTCACAAGTTATGAACAAAATCATTATTTTCATACCACTTACCTGTGCCCTGCATATCAACAAAAGCTAAAAAAGCTTTAAAAAAGGCATGTCTTTTAGGTTGCATTTATCTTAGAAACAGAGATTGAGTAATAGCCATAAAATGTCTTCCTATAAAAAAGGTCTAAAACCCTGGAGCAATAGTATAATGGGAAACGTTCTTACAGTAGCATGGGTTTCTGGAGGGAGGAAGTAAAACTCCTTAAATATTTCAGTGTGATTCCTCAAGGGAAATATCTCATACTTCTGCAATCTCCAGGGCAAAGCACAAACAATAAACTTACAGAAAAAAAAAATTAAAAAAAAAATAATTGAAGGCTGGTTTGTCAGTGCCAAAACAGCAGATGATGAGTGTTTATATACCAAGACCAAAGAGACTTTTAATCTTGGATAGGGCATTTGGCAACATAAATAAGAATTTAAAGTTTAAATTTAAGCCTACCTGATTTGATTGGCTTGCTGATTTCAGACAAAAAAGCTTAATTCTCCCATGCCCACAGAAGCTGCTGGGTCCAAGCTAGGTCACCCTGCCAGGTATGATTGTCATCATTTAAGGGTCTGCCCTCTCACATAGATTACAGTAAGAAAATCCAGCTTTGGCAATGTTCAAGATCTAAGAGGGATAAGAATTTCAGATAGTTTGACTGACAGCATCTCCTGCAGTGTTACAGGGAAGTGGTGGGCTCCTGCAGAGAGTTTCACAAGCTGCCGACACCTTTTGTACTCCTCCGTGTCATTTCTCACATACGCGAATCTAGCTGTCACTGCTACTTTGTCTACTCTTCTTCACTTGGTACTCAGCCCCACAGCTTTTACTCTGGCTCTGCCGTGAAAGGTAATGGATAATCCTCTATCTCACGTCCCCTATGAGTAGATTCACTTGTGTCATTTGAGGAGAGATGACAACTGACACATCTATGTCATGAGGAGAAAGGGCAGTGAAAGGTGGTCTTTGCTGAGTGAACAGCCAAAGAGCAAGACAACTGGATCTCTGGAGACATCCATCACTATAAGACAATACGGAGGGGATTCTAATCCCATGCATTATAATAGCAGGAGATAGCATTGCTGTACTTACAGAAAGTTGGGTTTTGGCTCAACACTGCACAAGAACAATTATAAACAAAATTAAGACCGAGTGCTTGCAATCTGGCAAATATGACTGCATGTCCCTACAACAAATGTGGTTGGGAGATAATGTCATTGCCAAACTCACTGCTTATTACTTCTCTATGCTTTGCTTAGTTCCTGTGAATGCGAGACACCAACATGAGTTTGTAGTGTTAATAAGACAGGTGTCATTTTTTCCTGAGGTATATATTGTTTATGAAATAATTTTAACTTGCAGGAAGGAGTTATCTGACCTAGAGAGGTTGGTCAGCAATGTGCACAACTAAAGTGGAGAGACTCACCCAGCCCCTAAGGACAAGAGAAACTCTCTCACTTCCTTTTGATATTTATAAGTATTAAATGAACCATAATTCTGAAGACTAAAAAGGAAATCTCAGCTTTGAAATGTCTTTTTCATACTTTTTTATTCTCATATAAGTCTTACGATGAGTATTCTATAAGCCTATCCTAAAAAGCAGTATTTCTTTTCATGTTTTCTTTGCAAAGAAGCCTGATTTACAATGTATTTTGATGAAAACACATTTTTTCATAAGAATGATGGAACAAACCTGCAGAAAAGTTGCTGCTATACTCACCAGGTATCTAAAGAGTATAAATGAGAGTCTACATGCGGAGCAGAGGTAGTGTCTCAAGCTCTGCTGTCTAGGAAGAATGTCTGTAAGACAGTCAACCTGGGGGCACCAACAACTGTTGAGATTCTCCAGTAACACCTGATGACAGAGATAAGCTTCAGGACACTACTGACAATACATTTTGTTGCTTTTTATTCCTCAGTTTACAAAGTGCTTAATCAAATGTTTACTCTGAGAGAATAAACTAGACTTACCCTTTGTTTTAAAAGTCATAAAATTATCCTGGTCCCAAAGTTATTTGAGAAAGACTAGTTATGCTGTTCCTACAAGAACGATGGATGATGAGTTACAATAGCTATTACTAAAAATAGGATTCAGAGCTGGAGTACATACTTTCAATCAAGCTGCAAGGACTGGTTTAAAGATACCAAAACACTGGAAAGAAATCTCCTTTGGCAGGCACAGCTTCTTTGGCAAGCATCACAAGAGGTGTGAATACAGTGCATTGCTCAGAATATTCATGCAAATTACAGAAACCTACTTAGAAATGTTGACAAAATTTGGATTCCTTACTCTTCAGAAGAGGATGATGAGACAAACAATATTCAAATACTTCAAAAATTGAGGAAAAGAGGACAAGAATAATCTTTCATCCAAGTCTGTAGAAGATAGAACAAGAAGTTCTGGCTGTGGAATTATCAAGAGAGGTTTAGGTTGGATGTTAGTTTGAAAGGAAAACTTTCAAACTAATGATACCAAATCAATCCATTACAAGTGTAAGCTAGACTCTTCATTTAAAACATGTTAAATGACAGAGCTGCAGGTCATCCTGGCATGTTAAATATTGCATAAACAAAAGATTTTATGGGCATTTTGTCTGCACATGCAATATAATTTTAATAATAATTTACATCATAAGCTGTACACTCCTTTTTTTCCTACACAGTGTAAGTTTTACAGAACAAAGTTCATCAAATAGCAATACCATTATATTACATTATTGTTTGAAGATGACAACTAGATGATGGCACTTAGCGGCAAGCATTGTGAAAGTTTATAGTAGATACAACACATTTGCCCACTGACCCAGATCCAAAGAGCTTACTACCTAATAAGCACTTCAAACAAATTTACAATTAAAATACTAAAATATAAAAAGTAAATAGAAAATAATTTTGAAATTAAGTTCTACTGTGGTACTTCCACGGAATGGCAATTAGTTTGCATCATGGTGCTGGCTTGGCTTTAAAAATTAGCTTTTTTTTGTGCTAAACTGTTCCATACTAATCATGAGCTTTTTTGCACTGGAAAACAGTAAAGATTTGACAAACATCACTGAGCATTTTTTCTAATATGTTCAGGACTGAAACTTTAATATCAATTTTAAGCTTTATGCCTTAATTCTGCCAGTGTTTATTCATGTGCTACCACTGTTATCAATGGAGCAATAATGTCAACATCAAGTCTTCACCTAGAAGCATCCTTCCTAAAAACCAACAATGTAAACGATTGAGGCTTGAAGAACTTTATTTTGCTGCAAATTTAGTATATACTGTTTCGAAACTGTTATAAAATTGCATTTAAAGGTTAATATCTATAAATATCATAGTGCCTCAAACATACACAAGGGCAGAAAGTGTTCAATATCACTACTGGTATGATACATCAGTTAAAATATATGCATTCTTTTCTTCATTTTTCGTTTACATAGTTTATATCATCAGTTCTACACTTTTTAATGGTTACCTAACTGCTAGGAGAAAAAAACATGAAAAGAAACACATGCCATCTCATATCCTCTCTCTTTTTTTGGTCACTGTGTGTCAGGAGAGATACAGAAATAACATATGAACCAGCAGAAATACTGGAGTGATTATACCTACACTAAATTCATTTTAATTAACTCACTCACCTCCATCATGCCTAAGAATCCGTGTGACTGTTAGCAAAGGCATAGCTAAATTAGATCAAACTTGTCTGTGAGAGTGGGCAGAGGGAACAACTTCCTGATTATCAGGCTTGCAGGAACTCGGTCCCAGCTGTGACTACATGAAAGTGTACAGCAGGAGGGTAATGAAGCAGATCTAGACACCGACTCTGTCTGAGCAAGTAGAGGTAGAAAGATGCGTATTAGGATTATTTGTAGTAAACATTATTTCTATTTTGATAGAATACTTTGCATCACTTCTGCCAATTCTTATTTATAAATAGCTTCATTTCTTACAACTAATATTTCAAAATGTTTAAATTTGCATAGTTTTAATAAAATTGTGTAAATCCTATATAGAATAAATCTGTCACAACTTCAGCTTTTCTAGTGACTAATGAATGATCATGAGCTAAGGCATTTATTGTAGAAAAGCATACAATCCTAGCTTAAAGACTAGAAGTGACCACCACGTCCCTACAAATTCTTCCAGTTGTTTTTTATCTTCACTGTTTATAATGTATGTCCTTTTTCCTGTCTTAATTTGTACAGGTTTGAATTTCATCCACTGAACTTTGTACTTCTTTGGTCTGGTTAATTTAAATGTCCTGTTCTATTAGAAATCTTTTCAATTAATCATGACTCTACTAAATTACCTTTTTAACCTTCTTTTGGATAAACTAACAGAAAGGTAAAGGTTAAGAACGCACGTAGATTGACCAGATGGCTTAAGGGTGATAATAACTCCACCTTCACGTTTCTCATTAGCTCTACTCTGTATAATGTAAATTTTCCTAATCAGATGAAGTGGTCCAGAATTGTATAGTCCTCCCATTCAGACATTACCCAAATGCAAGCAGCTCAGAATAATTTAATGTATCTAATGCATTTCATCTAAAATGCGGAATAATTTAAATAGTTTATTCAGTACCTCTGAAGTTCTATTGTCTTCAAAAGATTTTAAAATTAAACCAACTTAAAACCAAGATAATCTCATTTAGTGTCATTTCATCTATAATGGTATCTGGCAATCAACTTTCCTCTTGATTGATGAACAGTAGGCCTATAGGAAGCCAAAGTAAAATCAGCAGTAAAATTATAATAATATACACAGAGGGTTTTTTTTAACTGTAGATTGTAATTCTGGGATGTGCTCCATCCTGCTCATGACAGTTTGATATACAAATTCTTGTGTGACCACTTCTTAAAGCACATCCTTGCCTTATTTTATGTTTTCTCTGACTGATTCAACAGTCCTCCAAAAGGAGAATGCTATGTTGGTAGATAATATTAAGTAATAAACATTGTTGAACTTAGGTAGGGAGATGCAACTTAACCTTAAGAAACAAGCAATGACTTGCCTTTTTCTCACTCTCCATGGTCAGTTTTCTCAGTTCTATGGGAGCTGCAAATTTTATGAGAAACAAACTGGGTTTAACATCTACCCAGAAGCACCTGGAAAGCACAGCCCTGAGGAACCCAAGTGCACTGGTAGTTAATCTTGTGGTTGAAACACATCTGAATCATGGATAAGGAGATCATATTTAAAATGCCAGGAGTAGAGTTGCAATGATTAAAAAGCATGTAGGTACTACTAATAATGGTCTTAAAAGTTCCTTGAGAAGTTCCTAGAGCATATCACATAGGTGCTGAGTACAGGAAATACACGTTTGTATATTTCAGCTTATTGGAAAGAGTTAAAAACCCTCTGTTCAATTAGAAACATAAAGTGTTTTTCTTATGACAAGGTTTTTTTAGGTTTCTTTTTTTGTTTGTTTTTGACTCCACAGTCCCTCCTTAGTTATATTTTGTTAGAGGGGAGGACACAGAAGAACAGTTATTATTCATTATTATATGCTTAATAACAGTAGTTAACCGGAAGGGGGGGGGAACAGACAAAAAAGGTGGAGCAGTGATTGCCAGTTCCTAACCAGAAGTTAGCTGGTCTGTACTGGGGTCTTTTGAGAAGCTTTGTCAAGAGATACTGCATCATGAATTATTAATTTTATCAGCTCCATTAATTCCATTACAATGGCAACACATCCCCAGGGACTGAGACTCAACTCTCCTTCTGTCTGCTAGCATCACAAGGAAATCTAAAGGAGAGACTGAAAATGGCCCTACAATTCATCGCATTTTGTTTGGTACATTCAGAAGAGCATATTATTTATACATGAAGATTAAATATGCATTTATTTATCACAGACAGGGATAAGATGATTAGTATGACTTCTGAAAACCAAAAAGAGCTTACAAGGGAAACAACCAATCCAAAATTGTAAAATCGCAATCAACTTCTCAGTGATACAGCAAAACAATAGAACAATGGGTAATTTTACTGCACAACTGAAGACTTGGTTTTGATTTTACATCACAGATCCACTTCTGGATGAAAGGGTGATAATGATTTTAGACAGTACATCAGATAAGAAGCTTCAAGAAATATAACCACATAGGTGTTGCTACATCTTATAGAAGAAATTAAATACTTCCTTTTTGTCCATGTATATTAAAAAAAAAAGAAAAGATATTCATATTCAACAGCACCTGCAGTTTGCAAGGCAGGAAGACACCTACCTCAGTGATCTGAGAAAAGGGTAATGATATCATAAGGAGCAAGGATGAGTCACCACTTATACAAATAGTCCTAATAGAAGTAACTGCTTATTAAAATGCATGCGAAGATCAGAGAGTGTGGAACAAGAGAATGATGTGGATAAGGCTGGCAGTGAGAAGTATTTGTTTAGGTGTGGATATTTTCAGGATTTGAAGGAGTATATGCTACAACTCAGCTGCCTTTCTTTTGAGCTATCAGTTATGGAAAAAGAGACCAATGAAGCGAACTCTTGGAGAGTGGAGGCAGCCACAGGCAAGAACCTGGAAGAAGGTATGAAGAAGCAGTAGGAGGAACAGCTAAGTATGAAGGTACTTCTGAAGGATGACCAGCTCAGGACTGCCATTGTCTGTGCAGCTGAGGGCTGAACAATAAGGGAAGAGTGATGTCATGGTGTGAGCTGCACGGCAGTGTCCTCCACTGTGGATTTCATGCTCGGGTCACTGGGGGCCACTTCATTCCTCCCATGTGGAGTGCCATGGGTGAATACTGCTCATCACCCCACACCAGTGCCAATTCCGTACCACTCCTGGGCACTCTTGGCAGATGTACCAGGTTAAACAAAACAAATCACTGATAATTAAGTGTATTTATGGTTTATATTTGACTGATATTATTTCTCTGTTTCTCTCCGTACAAAACAAGTCTCCTTTCATGAGATAAAGCTAGCAATGCAGACTTCAGGTACAGGTAGGAATAGTAACAGTATGTTTTAAAACTTATGAAATATTACGTTTCATTTGTGCAATTTTTAAAACTTACACAAAATTAAAAAATGTTCATATTTCAAAATTTAGTATGTTGAGAACTTCAGGGTAACAGACATGTGTACCTATAGAGTATTGGGAATTATTTCTCCTGTATGTGTAAATTCATATAAATACTGCAAACAATCATAAACAAACTATTCATAGATCATGCACTGATAAAACACTCCACAACCCATCATATTCCTGTTTTTACAGAACTTTATGCCCAGCTTTACGTTTAGTACAAGAACATGAGCTTAAGGATATAAATCTAACACATTGAGTAAAGCACAAATAGGTCACAGAAAAAAGCACCGTACCAGGTGCAGGTACCCGGGTGTTGGAAGCTGGGGTGCTGTCGGGCAGCCTCTGCGGTGAGCGGCCGGGGCTGCCCCGAGCCGGACACAGCTGGTTCCATACGGCTCCAACCCACCCCCTGCAGGGCACGGCTGAGGCCCTCACTCAACCAAGGTGGTGGCTGCATGATTGAGCTCCCTTTGCTCATTCCACAAGGTTTGTCATGCTGAAGGAAATGAGCTGTCCAGGCATTTCAACACTGATGATGAACCATAATCAGATGATGAAACATAATCACCAAAATTCAGGACTTTGGGAGAGTTGTGAGAAGCTGGTATTTTTAAGAATCCAAATTTGGAGTTTAAGCACCTAGAGTCTGCCTAAATTTTACTTGGAGAACAGTGGCAGCCACACAAAATGCAGTATTGGGAGCCAGGCTTCCCTTGTTAAAGGAAGAATTTACAATGTTACCTTAATTTTTCCCCTAAACTGTCAGTTCCCTGAAGTGCATATACCTTGATACCTTGTCCTTTTGGGCAGCATTCTTCTAAGTGGAAATCTCTCAGAACAGATTTCTCTGAAGTCCCTCTGAGAATCTGAGCCACAGATACGTTCTGCAAATTTGGCACAATTCATCCTTGGGATATGGACCAGAGTAGACAATGCTTTGGAGTCTTTCTCCCAGCATAGCTGCACTCCTGTGGCAATAACATAAAGAGAGGAGGGAAAAGTGAAATGAAGATTTCAGTGGGCTATCATTGGGATATGGAGAACACTGCTTCTGCAGAAAAATCTTTCCTGCCTCTTAGGTATTTCTACATGAGATGTTAGATGAGCTGTATAATTCAAAAATATGGCTGTACATACACTTAATTCTCAAAACTGATGAGAACTGTAAGCATAAATAGCACAGAACCATAGTCATAAAAACCAAGGAAAATGAAGCGTTTCCTAGATCTAGTATCTTGTCTAAATATAATTAATTCAGTATAGTTCATCAACTTTAACTATATCTGCTTGTTCAGACTATGAAGGTCAAATACAAGAATGGATTTGATCTTCAGGCATTTCTATATTTCTAGCTACCAACACCATATATCAATGGTTCATATAGTGAACAAAAATAAACAGTTCACTAGCTTGATAGTCTGTGGAAGAGACAGGCTGGAAAAGATGCCAGTAATTAGTGACACACCATACAAGAGAGACCTGGAAGAAGGTCAAGAAATCACACCATAAGAAAGACTCAGACGTACATTTAACACAAGAGCTCTCTCTAGGTTATCATGGTTGCATTGTTTTATTATTTTTGTTAAAAGGAGAAGTAATGTGACTTGATAAAGCAAAGCATAGGGGCATATTTTCTTTTCACTGACTCAGAATTCATTTCAAAGGCTTAAATGCAGAAAGTCCAGGAGGTGGGTTTTTTTGCATATTCTTCAAATATCAGACAACACAGCATAGAACCAACTTACAGTGGGACAGAGATCAGACATTTTAGCGTAGCCCTGGGGGATGATCCTTGTCATTTGTTGTAATGGCAATTTGGTAAAATAGTCAATAGAACATTTATTTTTAATGGTACTGCTAGGTTCTGAAATTATACTCAGCAGGTTGGGTCATCCTGCAGAGATTTCAAACACAATATTGCAAATTGTGCAATAAAGCATGTTACTTTAATTCCTGTATTAAAGACACACAGCCTTTTCAGATAAACTAAGAACCATTGCAGACTTTCTCCCAGCTAAATAAATGTACAAGGCCAATCTAAGCCTGCTTTGTAGGTTTAGCAAAATTTGGCTTAGGCCACCAGCAAATATAGCAGACACAACTCAAGTTTTAGCATAATGTGCTTGTGGTCCAAAAATAACTGAGGAAAAGGCTCATTCAATAAGTTATGACCTTGATCTTGATGTTTTTCTACATACTGAACTCATGCATATGGATAATCCTCCAGACCACAATAGCATTATTCATAAAGTCAGCAATTATTGGAATACTTTAGGGTTCAATCCTACCTTTAGTGATAATGGTTATTGATTATGTTATGTGTTTGCTGTTTATTAAAACTTTTAAAAATACATTTTTAAAACATAAGTAAAAGAAACTTACCAAGATTCTTATTTCCCTGATTAAAATTTTGTTACTTTCATATAACCGATATGTTAGAGTACTTGGTGTAGGAGGTACATGAGCCCTTGGAAATAAGGATGTAAAGTCTTGCATTGGCAAAAGAGTAGACAACGTTTATCTTTGTAAGGCATTAACGGATTTGGTTTGAAATACTTGTAAAATATATAGTAGGAGGTTTTGACTATCAGTTATTAGATATTTCATCATCAAGTTCAGTTGTCAGTGAAATTAGACTGTTCTTTTCATGATATTGCAAAGTTAATGGCTGATGTAACTCTGGTGATGCTGAAATATAACATTGATAGAAATTCAACATTAAATTAGCAGAATAAGTTATTGGTACAATACTATGGAAATTATTTTGGATATGGTGTACAAATGTGTATGTTGGACATGTTAGGGCCACAAATGATACATTGTAGGTTGTTGTTTGTTTGTTTTATGAGGAGGAGCTATTCTCTTCCTTAAGAGGATTCTGACATACGACATTTCTTTTGGTTCTTGCCAAGGCAGGGAAGTTGTAAAGATGATAATAATTGGTACAATTTGTTTTAGAAGCATGTATGTTTAACGTTCTTTACAAACTTGCTTCATAACAAATTGTATTATGTTTGTGACTAATTCCTGAAGAGCAATTATACACTATTCCTCACCATGGCATCAGCAAGACTAAAGAGAGAGACTAAGATAGACTAATCTCAGTGAAAGATGGGAATTTCATAGTCAAATTTGCAGAAGGAAGAAAAAAAATATTGGAAGAATCTTTCATGCAAATGAATAGTACTTTTTTTTATATTCTGCAATGATACAAAGTAATGATGCAATGGTATCATTACAGAGCATCATTACAGAATGATCCTGAGGAGTAAAGGAGCTGCTGTGCTGTACAATACACTAAAGCTCACACTATTTATATGCTCTTATTTCTACAGCCTTTAAAAAAAGTGGTATAACTAACTGTTTTAGCAGCATTTTATAATTTGTTCTGCACAAAGCAGTGTGCTTTGCACTCTGGCATCTCTCCTCATAAGGTCTAGAATGCAGGGCCAGCATGAGGGCAACCCTCTGAAGAAAAGCGGTGCCAAATGGGTAGTGCTTGCCATTAGCATTCCCACAAAACTAATTCTGTAAACACAAATTAGGCATACTGAACTTTCATCAATAGATGCCATGCTGTTTCCTGACTGGCAGCTGAAGATTTCTGGCTTCCAGTGGGTGAACGCGGGGACAATCAATTTTACAGGCAGCTCAGGTGACATTTTTTATTACCACAGGTTCACTCATGTGACCATAACTATTTAAGAATTCAACTTATTAGTAGGATTTCTAAAGTTTCAAGCTTACAGTCACAAATATCAAAACATGATACTTAGGGAACACTTAGAAATGTCTATTTGAGGGCATCACTGCCAAAGATTGATTGGGATTTTTATGTGTTTTCCTATTTTGTTTGTAAACATCAATGGCTGAGAAGGCATATAACCTCACTTTAAGAATAATCATACAATATCTGCATCTGAGAAATGCTTTTAGACTGCCTTAATAGTCAATGGGAGAAAAACCCAGTCACTTCTATAGTTCCATTGATCTCATCCTAAAACGTATAACACAAGACAGACAAAGTGCACACAAAACACCTCTAACTCCATCAACCATGCAAAAATCTAGATGATGGATTCCTAATGGCGTTGTGGACATTTAAAGGAAGATGAGTTAAAACTCCATTTTATGAGTCCATTTTTCCAAGCAAAAGAAAAGTTCCCATAACTAGAAATTCATATGATCATAGAATGTTTAGAGTTGGAAGGGACCTTAAAGATCACCTACTTCCACCCCCTCCTGCCATGGGAAGGGACGTCTCCCACTACAAAGCCCCATCCAACCTGGCCTTGAACACCTCCATGGATGGGGATGGGATATCCACAGCTTCTTGGGCAACCTGTTCCAGTGCCTCACCACACTCACAGTAAGGAATTTCTTCCTAATATCTAATCTAAATCTATCCTCTTTCAGTTTAAAACAGTTATCCCTCGTCCTATCGCTACACTCCCTGATAAAGAGTCCCTCCCCTTCTTTCCTGTCGGCCCTCTGAAAGATGGATTCTGGAAGGCTGCTATAAGTTCTCCCCAGAGCCTTCTCTTCTCCAGGCTGAACAACCCCAACTCTCTCAGCTTGTCTTCACAGGAGAGGTGCTCCTGTCCTCTGATCATCTTCGTGGCCCTCCTCTGGACCCCTTCCAACAGGTCCATGTCCTTCCTGTGCTGAGGACTCCAGAGCTGGATGCAGTACTCCAGGTGGGGTCTCATGAGAGCAGAGTAGAGGGGTAGAATCACCGCCCTTGACCTGCTGGCCACACTGCTTTTGATGCCGCCCAGGATGCGGTTGGTTTTCTGGGCTGTGAATGCACATTGCCGGCTCATGTTGAGCTTCTTATCCACCAACATCCCCAAATCGTTCTCCTCAGGGCTGCTCTCAATCCATTCTCTGCCCAACCTGTATTTGTGCTTGGGATTTCTGTGACCCAGGTGCAGGACCTTGCACTTGGCCTGGTTGAACTTCACCAGTTTTGCACAGGCCCACCTCTCAAGCCTGTCCACGTCTCTCTGGATGGTATCCCTTCCCTCCAGCTTGTCAACCATGCCACACAGCTTGGTGTCGTCAGCAAACTTGCTGAAGGTGCACTCAATCCCACCGTCCATGTCGCTGACAAAGATGTTAAACAGCACAGTCTTTTCCATCTCTTTTACTTATATATTCCTATTTTCCTGTGCATCAGCTACATAAGCTGTAGGTGTAAAACTATTTTTTTTTCTAATGTTTGTTTCTATAACTTGGTTCCAAAGTCTTTTTTTTTTTCCCTGAAATCCCTAATTTAATGGATAGTTTTATAATTTAAATTTTATTCTTTTCAGTTCTGTCCTTGTTGGAAATTTTAAAGATATCACAAATTATGAGAAAGAAATACATTCATTACTTCAAAGAGATCACAAAACATGATTCCATACATTCAAAGCAGTCCTCATTTCTATGGCAATGAAAATAAAAACCAGCCAAGGGCCTTCTAGACCCATCACACCTGAATTTTAGCTTAATTTTGTGAATTCTGGTTTACTCAGTTTCCACAAATGTTCCAGGAAGTCCTGTGAGTGTCAGACCTCCTCCAGTCCATCCTAGCCAGACTACCATCTCACAGCAAATCAGATGCGGAGCAAGCCATAACTGCAGCTGAAAACAGCAGAGGAAAGACTAGCTGTCCATATAAATATGGGAATAGGGTTTCCCTAATCTAGCACTGTATGAGGATAGCCTCTTATTCATGTTCCTGCACAGATGGAAATGAAGAGCTTGTACTTAGAAAAAAACATCAGATAAAGAGAAATGGAAAAATAGCATAATAAATAGGAGAAAACAGTGAAGGGCAAGAGGGCACAGAGAAACAAAAATAGAAACAGGATTCCATTAAATAGGTTTCAAAGCAAGGATGGGAAATAAACAATGAGGTAGGATATATTAAGTGATAAATAATACAAAATAAATCTTAGTATACATATAGTCACCAAGGGCAAGTCCTGCCTGACCAACCTAGTGGGCTTCTATGATGGAGCGTCTACATCAGCGGACAAGGGAAGAGCAACATGTTTTCTATCTGGACTTCTGTAATGCCTTTGACACAGCCCCCCCCCAACATCATTCTCTCTAAATTGGAGAGCTATGGATTTGATGGATGGACTGTTCAGTGGATGAGGATTTGTTTGGATGGTCGCATCCAGAGGGTAGTGGTCAAAGGCTCAATGTCCAGATGAAGACTGGTGACAAGTGTTTGTCTATCAGGGGTCCGTATTGGAACCAGTACTGTTAGATATCTTCATCAATGATGTAGACAGTGGGATCGACTACACCCTTAGCAAGTTTGCAGATGGCACTAAACTGACTGCTGTGGTTGACATGCCTGAGGAATGAGATGCCATCCAGGGGGACCTGGACAAGCTTGAGAAGTGGGCCCATGTGAACCTCATGAGATTCAATAAGGTCAAGTTCAGAGTCCTGCACCTGAGTTAGAGAAAACCTCGATATCAATACAGGCTGGGGAATGAAGGGATTGAGAGCAGTCCTGTGAGAAGGACTTTGGGGTGCTGGTGGATGAAAAACTGCACATAAGCTGACAATGTGTGCCCACAGCCCAGAAAGCCAACCGTATCCTGGGCTGCATCAAAAGAACTGTGTCCAACAGGTCGAGGGAGGTGATTCTGCCCCTCTACTCCACTCTGGTGAAACCCCACCTGGAGCATTGTGTCCAGCTCTGGAGTCCTCAATACAGGAAAGACATGGACCTTTTGGAGCGGATCCAGAGGAGGGCCACAAAAATGATCAGAGGGATGGAACACCTCTCCTATGTGGAAAAACTGAGAGAGTTGGGGTTGTTCAGCCTAGAGAAGAAAAGGTCTGGGGAGACCTTATTGAGGCCTTTCACTACTTAAAGGAGACTTACAAGAAAAATGGGGACAAACTTTTTAGCAGGCCCTGTTGTGGTAGGACAAGGGGTAATAGTTTTAAACTAAAAGAGGGCAGATTCAGACTAGATGTAAGGAAGAAATTTTTTTATGGTGAGGATGGTGAAACAGTTGAACAGATTGACCAGAGAGGTGGTAAGTGCCCCGTACCTGGAAACAATTAAGTTTAGGTGGGACGGGGTCTCTGAGCAACCTGATCTAGTAGACCAGATTAATGCAGATGGGTTGGATTAGATGACCTTTAAAGGTCCCTTCCAACCCAAAATGTTCTATGATTCTATACGTAGAACAATAAACTTACCTGTAGTCAGCAGTGGTTAGGGAAATTAGATCAGGAGAAAATGACCATATGACCAATTTCCCAACTGAAAACAGTGGTCACTATAGTGACTTGCCTACCAAATAACATCAAAGTTTTTACTTATGTCCTTCCATTGATTTCCTGAAAGACCTTTCTTTGAAGACTGTACTTTTATAAATGACATGGCACGTAACTCTAGTATTTTGCTGACATCAAGATGTTATACTCAGAAATAATACCTTTTTAAAGTGCTGCTTCCAGAGTGAAGTAGTGACAGGGTACTCCTCTAGATTTCAAGGGTTAATATACACATGTTGAGAAAATGGTTAGCGCACAGGCAGTGACACTAAATTTCCTTAATACTATACTGACTTAGTCACTGACTTAGTTTTAGCAGAGTAACAAGTTACAAATAACTCTTGTACACGTAGACCTTCAGAGTTCAAGAACTACATGAAATAAGTTTAGTGACCTCAATCCAATTGCCAGAAGCCAAGTATCCACATAAATATAACCATGGCTTCAGCTGAGACTAATTAGCACACTAGCAGACAATATCAGTGCACTTGCCAATTACTGAATTGTCAAAAAGCTAGACCTCTTCTGCCTCTTTTCAGAAACATGCTGTGGGATGAGAAATTTTTACTGCTGCTCCTCATGTTGAACCTGGTTTTTGGACTAAGCAGAAGAATGAGGTCTTCAGGGATACATATCAAGCATTTCTCTGGTAAATTGTATCTTCACAAGAAATTAAGCATATGTCTTACTAAGTCCAGTAAGAGATAACTCCATTTTAAATGGAATTATTGTCACAATAAACAGGATGATATATCTTGGCTTCTGAATTCCCACATCACTCTCAGAAGGAAAGATCTGCTGCTTAATATATGCATTTTCATTTTGCCTTTCTTAATACAAATCTAATTATCCTCTACATTTCAACATTTTACTCGATTTATCTGTAAACTATCCAAACAAATACACTAAATGATGTCACTTAATGAAACCTTTGTCCACACTGTTCGTTTATGAAATCATAAATATTTCCTGGACCAAATTCGCAATAGCAGAAGCTTTTTCAAGCACACACTTGATAATATTGAACAATTCAAGAAATGCATTAGGATGTCACATTTTATCCACAAACGTACTTATTATTTCCTCCTTCACAGTACCCTCTATAACAGGATGTTTAAGGGGAACGGTCACACATCAAGTCCTCCAAAGTGTTTGGACTGTAAGGTTCTGTGACAAGGTAAACAAAGACTACTGCTACTTTGTCAAATAGTGCGGAGCAGAAGGGCCCTGAGTAGTACTAAGCCTGACCAGCCTCACCTGGGACCTCCACCCACACCATTGGGCCTAGGATCTCTATTTAAGCTCAGTCCCAGGCCTTCATTTTTCCACCTGAGCTATGTAGAAGGAGTTCAAGTTTTGGGGATGGAAGCAAGCTGAGCATGAGCCAGCACCCTGCACTGCTAGCAGAGGTGGCGAATAGTGGCCTGAGCTGTTATATATAGATACAGATAGCAGGTTCAGGAATGTGAGCGTGCCTTCTATTTGTTGTTCATTACATCATATTTAGATGCTGTGCCCAGTTATACCACCCAGTATAACAAAGGCACCTATAAACTGAAGCGAGGTAAGAGGAGACATGCCAAGTCAATTGGCACTGAAGCACTTGCCATGTAAGGAGAGGCTGAGGGACCTGGGCTTGTTTATCCTGGAGAAGAGATGGCTGCAGGAAGGGGTTGGGACAAAAAGCTCTGTGAAGCTATAACTGTAAGGTAGGAATGGCTAGGATGTTCACTTCAAAAATATGCCACTAATGCTACAGAGCTTATGGCAATGGATTCAAGCTGTTACAATGTAATACCAGTACTGCCATAGCACCACTCCTGACTAATTTCTCTGTGTTTTGGAAGAGGATTCTGAGCCTTGAGAGCAAGCGATCCCAAGGGAGAAACAAACCATATAGATTGTCTCCGTTTACTAAGATGAGCTTCTGGTCTGAGGAAATGAGTGATACAGGGAAAACGGCTAGCCTTAGCAGGTAACTCTACATTTCAGTGATTCTGTATATGTTTCCTCTGTTACAGCAGAAATCTCATTATGGGTGAAAGAACATCTCATATTCATTAAGCTAAGAGCATATTAGTACAATTAATGCTGTAATGTTCTAATCATGCAAGTAAAATAGAAAAACCTTATTAATAAAATATTAAAATCATTATCTGAATAAGTGTTTCTAGTATCTACCCCTTTTCTCTGCTTATGCTTTCAAGGTTCCAGTGTGTCCCAAGGTTGACAGTTTCAATCTTCTTGAAGAAGACTGAGGGTTTTTATGGTGAGTTATGAGTATCCTGTAGTCTTCACCGGGAGGAGTACACTGTTGATAGTGGGATGTTTTTCCTCATCAGTCCTGGGGGTCCCTTGGCTTTCTTTAAATACATTTTTCCCATACTCACCTGCTCCCTTACCCCTGCTCCAGGGAAGGAGTGAAAGCTGCCCTGTAGCTCCCCAATACCCCCGGGGACCATTTATGTGACAGGGACTGCCTGGCGCTGTCAGCCCCTTCCCCAGCGGCACTCACAGAGCTGGAGCTCAGACAGGCTGGGCAATGGGCACTTGGCCATGGGGTGCCACCCACTCAGGCCACGGACAGCCCAGCCACCCCAGGGACTTGCCACAGACTGATGCCTGCCCCCAGCGATGGCAAAACCATATTTACAGGGCTAGAGCTCACCAGAGCTTGGTGCAGAAAATAGCATGGATTGTAAGTCCTGATATGGTACTTATCTACTAGTAAATAAGGTAGCTGAAAAGTGCTTAAAATTTATGTATATTAAAATTAACGTTTTGCTTCTCTTCAGATGTGATTTCTTAAACTATCTTCACCTGTCAGTAATGTGAAGAGGGGACTTCGGTGCCATGCAAATGGAAGACAAGAAAGAATGAATACTCTATCAGGTGAAATTTCTAATAAGTACCTATTTTAATTGTGTGGAAAGGGAAAGCAGATATATTATTTGAAGTATCATGGAGAAGACCAGAAATTTTAAGATCTTTTTCAATCAGATTGCAGAACATTTTCCCTGAAGAAAAGACGAATAAGGTGGAGAATAATATTGAAAGCTTTTCAGTAGATAGATTATATGTGAAGTGAGGTTGAGAATGTGTTCACCTGAAAATTGTTCAAAGCCATACGTACTAGGGAGGTGTAAAGGTGACAATATTTCTGTCCTTAGACCATGGATTGTTCTTATTGTATAGTGACCACAATGCTGACCTGCCAGAATTCTTTCTCCTGCTAGAGGCTATTAAAACTCTATGATAGATTAGTCATAAACTTTGAGAGCAGAGGTGGGGATCATGCCCATGCTGATAAATTAAGTGTGGATTTGTGATCTAGACTGTTTCCTCAGTGGATGATTGAACACAGAATCAAAGAAGAGATGAAAGTTAGTGGTTTACCCTCCGAGCCACCCTGGTTCTTCATTTCTTTTATTATTTTCCCAATATTCTGTTCATCAGCTGCTATTTTGCAAAATTCAGGCATGGGTGAACATTTTGAACCATGTTATGTTAATTAAATTTCAACTTCTGAAGTATTAAATAACCAAGTACCTTTGAGTCACTAATTCTTACGTGAACTTGATTTTCAGCATTAGATTTTTACCTAATTGCATGTATTTGACAATGTATGAGAAGGAAACTTGCATAATAAAACATACAACAATACCTTTTAGAGTTAACCCTGATAGGTTTTAGGGCAATACTTCTTTTTTTTTTTTATAACTCGGAAGGAATCTTGTCAAAAGGCAGGCCAACAATTCTTTTTCATTGTTAAGGTTTATGAAAGCAGCTCTAATAATGGATGAACTCTCTCCAGACAAAAAGGTGGAGTTAAAACAACCTAACTTTAAAGACAAATATCTTTGATACATGGGAGAATGACATGAGTGAAATGTTTTGATGTCAAGTAAAGGTGATTAGTGTATAAGTTCACAGACACTTGGAACTAATTTGAATAAGTAAAATTTAGACATATTTTTTTCTTAAATAAAGATTATCAGGTTATTTGTTATATTAATTGACTAAGTACTATATCTATTTGGAGATCTTTTAAAATGTGTATCTTTGACCTATAGACATTAATGAGCTCATTATAGATAACACACCTATCCTTGGGCATCTGTTTAAGCAGGTTAAATTGTGTGATCATTTGTTGCCACCAAATCCTCTGAGCTGGTGTCTAGAAAATGTTCTTACCTGTTCTCTTTATGAACTAACATGGAAAAAAAGTGTCTTTATTTGCAACTGAATAGGGAGAAATTTCTCAGTGAAGCAGATGAAAAGATTCTGAGCTTCCATTTTTTCATTCATAGATCAGAAAGTTTCCCCCTAGATTTCCTCAAGTCATGTCCACAGTGGCCCAGCCTTCCTCCCACTAGGTAAGCTTGAATCAGGACCAGAGTAGCATTCACAGACCACTGTTGCCACTAACCTTTCTTTGTCAAGACTTCAAGCACTCTTTTAGATGTGCACAGGTTCAGCAGAGAAATCACTCTTTCTGGTTCCTTGTGTTATAACAGATTGAGCCTCAACAAAGAATCAGGGGTAAGGGTTCAGTTTCAAATTTTGTCATAGTTTTCTAGCTGAATTTGAGTGGGTCACTTGTTCGTTCTGTTTCTGTTTTCCTGTCCAAAAAAAAAAGAGGAAAAAAAAAGATTTACCACTTTATAAGGTTCTTAAAAATGTATAAATGATAAATCTCTATAAAGTTAGTTATTACTGCTGTCTCTTGTAATTATTCTACTGAAAAATTATTCAGTAAAACACTTGATTCAGGATACATTTATCCATAATCTACCTAGGTTTGTATTCAACATTGGGGAATGTTTGTTAGTTGGGTTTTTTTAATAAAATTAAAGAAAAAAAGATAATATTTTTTTTCTTGAAGAAACTGAACTTAAGATTTTTAACCAGAATAAATTCAGGGTTCTAACAAAACTGCTGGTTATGTGTCAGGGTCTATCATTTACTAATGATAGCTGCAGTGTTTGTCACTGAAGGGTTCAAGCAAAGTGACTCCACTCTGAAACCAACTTTCTTTTGAATTGCTTGAACAACTGGCACCCACAGATTGTCTACGTATAAGCAAGCATTTTTATGTTTTCTTTCACAAACTGTGTATATTTACAAAAAAAATATGCTAACATCACTTAAAATGTCATTAGATTCTTTTCTTAATCATTCTAAGAGGTTTATTATCTGTTTATAGGTTTACAATGACAGAAAAGCGCTTAAAACCTACCAAGAAGTGTTTTGTCTCATTGGGTCTGAGCTTCCATACTATTATTTTTTTCATGCAGTTTGCTTGCTGTTAAGAAATGTTCATGAATTTTCATTTAAACATTTAACACAAAAAAACTATTACTTTTTAATGGTTCTACTAATAGATAATTTGTTTCTTTAGCTAGATTTTTCCAAAATTACCCCACCTAAAAATCTACTGAAGGTAACTGATAATCTAGCATCAATGCAAAAGTCACATTTAAATTTGTGGTGATAAATTTTTTGTGCTTTTAAAAACACAGACATAAACCGACTGTTTCTTTTTCTGAAATTTGTGTTATAGTGAATTTAAAGTCAGGAAAAAAACCTTAGCAGATATGCAAAAGTATTATCTTTGCCATTCATTTATTGTAAGGGATGCTATTCAATTTGCATACGAATCTATTAATATAACATTAGAATTTATTTCATTCACCTGAGGTTTTGAAGTGAGATACATTAGATGGAGAGGAAGTGATTTCATTATTTTGCCAAACAGGCTGCCTTCAATAACTGTTATTCTTTTCTTAAAAAAAAAACTGAAAACCATAATTACATTTAATATATAAATAAGTATTCAATTCTCCTTGAATAAATATCATATGGTGTTCAATAGAATTTAAATAATTATTAAAGTATTTCCAGCATTTTCTTTACAGTAACCTAGACCTGACAAGTCTTTGGAAAATGTTGATTTAAGATGGCTGTAACATTTTAATTACAGTCTTTTAAAGAAATTGTTAGATGTTTTGCTTTCCCTTTTACTTCTTTGTATGCTGCAGCTCAACAGTGAAAGTTCGTGAGTTTGAACATTATATGTAAATAGATATACATTTAATGCATATATATAAACTTAACATATATTAAATTCAATTGTCTTTTCTCATAAACAAAGCTCTCTGACATATTGCAGTATATAATGCCATGAGTTTTTGTGTCGAGGAGGAAAGCATCAGAATGTGGTCAGAGGAGGTAACTCGTGTAGCTTGTAAGTAGTCCAAATCCAACAGTATACAAGGAGTAGGTAATAAAGGCAGGAAAGAGCTGGGTAATTAATAATTAATCAAAATGATAACATGAAAGGAAAAGAAGCATACCTTGATTAATCAACTTATCTCTCACCCAGTTGCTAAAAATACAGGAAACAACAGACTACATGCATCACTGGTAAATTCATAGCTGAAGGACTCTGACATACTTTTGACTGCATACTTTTGCTTATTTGGGTTTGGCTGTTTTTGTTTTTTTTTAACACAATAGATAGATTAGCAAGCAACTGCACCTAAAACATATCTAGCTAGCTACCTGGTTAGCTCTAGTATTTAGAGATAAAGAATTATAGTATTTTCTTCTCTGGTCTGTTACCACATTCTTACTCTTTTTGAGTATAAACCTTTAAAATCCTTTTGAAACTGTTTAGGGGGTGGAAGTATCATTTTGTTGTCTCTCGTTTAGTCCCTCTGAAAAATTCACTTCAGAAGCATGAAAACAGATGTTGCAAGTTCAATCTTAATTGTCTTCTATACATTGTGAAATTAAAACAAATCATTTATTACCTCCAGAAACAAGCATTTTCGTTCTGAAGGAATCAAATGGAATATTTTAGCATTTCAGAGATCTCTTTCCTATTTGAAAATCAAGCTGAAAAAGGTGCCAAAAACAACTAATCTCATAAATAGTTTGAATATTTCCATTAAAACACAAACACAAATAGTCATAACTTTCACCATAACTTCTGTTACTGCTGTTTTTCCTCTCAAAACCCATCCTTGATGATTGAAGCCTTCATTCTTGTATTGTTTCCGACATTAATTTCCACTAAAAGGTCAGTCTTCCACATGGGCATCTTATTAATTTTGATGAGACCCCCCTCTAACGTTTGAGTTTTGCTGAACTGAACACAATGCAGAACGGAGAGCTTAGACTCTATTAGTTAGATACACAGAGAAAATTAAATGTTCCTTTAAGAACTGTGGTTTTGTTTGGGCTTGGGATTTTGTACTTTGTCTAATGAAGCTCAGATAAAAGGCAGTTGTCCTACAATTGATCCTCTTCTCTCCTTCTACCTGACCCTACTTACTTCCCTATTTTTTCACTTTTTCCAAAACAGCAGTTTCAACAGGAATTACAAAAACTTTTATCTGTTTGGAAAAGAAAATATATGCATTCATCTGTATTAAGATCATAAATATCTGATGGTGATAAATGCCAAGAAGTTAAGATATTTTTACAGTGGAATCCTAACTAGCTCTGAATTCATATAAACTAGTTTTCTTACCAAATTATTTGAATGTTCCCTTTCAATAAGGTCACACAGTAATTTGTAGAGCTTTAGCTAAGCTTCACATTTTGTCAATAAGTCAGTAGAGTTGTAGTTGCACAATTTTGATTTTTATTTTTTTTCTTTTCAAAGACTATACTACTACAGCATACATTTTCTTCTAAAATAAAAAAAACCACTTAATTTACAGTTTTCGTATAATTTACATTGCAATTCATCTTTCAAATATCAAAACATGGTGTCAGTCCACTCTATAATGCAATATCTGCAAGATCAATACGGCATGATTGATTGATTTGATTCAGTGACTTACCATGGTGAGTCACTGGAATTGGTAAGGACGAAGAGAGACACAACTCATTGACAGCATATGAACTTACTTTGAAAAAAAGTTATGTTAAAAAATTGAGAAAAAATGATTATGAAATTAGAAACTTTCAAGAGCATTAAAAATGAAGACCACAGCAGAAAAATAATTCATATTTTGAAGACTGTTTAGCCACCCACACAGATATGTTAAAAATACTGCCTTTTTCTACTTGTGTAATGCAGAGTTCTTAGAGCATCGTGTACTATTCTGTAATCAGTGCATGCTACCAATTCTACTACTAGCAAGGTTAGCACCTCCATATTAAATTGGTGTTAACAGAATTTAACAGTACTTAAACAGTACCACTCTGATGTTCAACATCATAAAAAGCACAACTAAGGATAATCAGGACATTTTCACTTCAAGTAGTTGATGTTGCTAAATCTATACATATCTATAAATGTAATTTATATATGTTCTTTTGCCAAACCAAAAACTACTTTACAGAAAAATAAGTTTTCTGGTAAGCTGTTAATTAAAAATGTTTTGAAACTGTGAAATATTCCTGAATATCATATTTTAAGTTTCTTTTGCTCCTAAATGTAGATTGATTATAACGTGTTTTAAAAGATTAAGTGGTTGGATAAGGTATTTCCCAGTTGCCCATTCTCAATTTTCTAAGAAAAGAATTTAGATTTTCTGCTATTAACCATTAATGTTCTTCTATATTCTCCTATGAATAAGAATATATATACACATACACCCCTATATTTAAATAGATTTTTTTAAATCGATATAAGCTACTTTTTCATTTTTTTGTAAACACAAATAGGAGGTTATAGAGCTTCCCCCTGCTTCTGAAAAAGACATTTTTTTTCATAAATAAATTCACTTAGGTGGTTTAATCCTCATATTTTTTATTACTTCTATATATTTGTAGGTAGTTTAATTATAAATCAGAGTAAGAACATAGAAATAACATTCTCAAGGGATTATTACTATAATTCCCTAATAATATTGCTCTGTAGTTTCCAACCGATAAATTACATTAATGCTTCAAAAGAAGCATTGATTAGGGAAAGACTACATGGGTTTCTCTTTGCTAAAGTGCTGAATCTCTGTGTGAGCTAAAACCACACAAGTACAGCATATTAATTATCATCAAGCCGATATTTTCTTGCACCAGGTCAGTTGTGTTCTATATTGATTGCAAAACTAGTTTCAAGCGTCCTAGTCTTGAAGTCAATTCATTCTCAATTTTTAAATTCTCATTAATTGAGCATCTTTCTCTGCAGAAAGGAGGATAAAGCTCACACACACATAGAGTACGGCTGACTCTTAACAGAAACTCTCAAGTCACCCAAATGGCGTAAAAACTGCCATAGATAGTCAAAAACATTATTTTAAGTGCCTAATCTAAAATAAAGAAATATTATGTGTCTTGATTACTGCTTTGGGTAACTTTCCCCTTCTGTTGTCATCTTTCTAAATTCTTCTTCAAATGGTGAGAAACTCATGTAAGGTCTAGGTTTTTTTGTTAGAATGGCTTAGGTGGACCAAAATACAAGTGATAGCCTTGTATCAATACACAAAATAAAGATTCCAGATTATAGCAGAATTGAAAAGGAGTCTATTTCTAGATTAGAAGATTCCTGATGGAAGAGAAAAAATAAAGCCAATCCAGTCAAAGTCATTACGTATTTAACCAATTGCTATTATTTATAATTTAGGCACTAGTTTGGTTTTCAGGATCATGGCTACCTGTAATGTAGATATTAGAAGTGGTAATTGACACTGGTCCAATCTAATGTGCCTTCAGAGGGCTTCAAATTTCTTTCTAATTTGAAATATATCATCAACTATATAAAATGAGAGATATCACCTTTGTCCACAAAATGTTTCATAATGTCTCATTTTCAAAAAATAAAAAAGGGAGAAAAAGAATTAAGTGAAAAATCATAATAATAAATAACCTGTATTGAGACCTGTGTGTATATTACATTTTATGGATAACTACTTATTGATTTATATTCTGCATATATTTGTTTATTTGTATTTTATATTTATAGTTGAAATTAAATGTCTTCCCTCCGTTCTTTCCTCTTCACCAAGTCAAATAAGCAATTGGTATCACTAGGTCCATTCAAATAATGATGTCGTTTACAGGTTCTATCATGAATTATGAGTCTTTCACAGTAGCAGATATGAAAGGGACTCTCCCCAGCTGGGGAGTCCTACAACCTGCTGTACATTTTCTATGCAACAGGGAGAAAGATCTCTCATGCAAAAAATTTTGGTTAAAATCTCTCCCAGATGCCAAGGACTTTCTGTTGACTTCTGCAGAGCAGGATTTTCTTACTCTCATTTTCATCTTTTGCAACTTGATTTTATTCTGTACTTTCCCTATTAGCAAAGTTAATCCCACCTCAGCAGGAGACCTTATAAATATAGCTGAAGCCTCTTCTCATGAGGAGGCTGCAGGGCCTAAGCATCCCAGTCAGGCTGTCTGACCTGTCTCTTTACATTGCGGATAGGCTACAAATAATTTCTTGAATAAAATACCACGATAGTTCCCTTTTAAAGTTGGAAAGATGCACTGTTTATTCCTATGCATTCTTTCTTCTGAAATATAACTTAAATAAGGCAGAAAATAAAAATAAATTATGGTATGGAAATTAGAGTATGGTATCCCTAGGAAAACAGATGGTAGATTCAAGGTCCAGTATTCCAGTACATAGGAATATGTTGCATCTAAAATCATACAAAATGACTGTAGTGTATATTAGACATTTGCAGGTAAAAGCATCTGTTCAACCTATAGCTAAAGACTGCTACAGTTTCTGTATATGATGCTGCCTTGTGTAGGCAGACCTAATACTTTATCCTTTTCAGCAGTAAGCTTTACCAATCCCACCCAAAGCTGTGAAGGTGTACAGGTTGTGTGCACACATGAGGCCACACTTTATTATGTGAATAAAAGCAGGTAAATATCCTACCACTGTTAATAAAATTATAACATATGAGTATGTACTTTCTTGAATTCCTCTTACAGTGCAACTCTAGTGTTGCCTTAATGACGGTATTCTTATACATATTAGATACACATATATAGAGAGTACATGCAATTGTGTATATATATATAAATTTACAGTAAATTATTCTCTAAAAATATTTCACAAATTTGATAGCTAGAATATTGAAATAAATATTAATAATTATTCTAATATTCCAAATTTTTACTTCTATAATTATGGAACAGAAGTCTTGTATTTTTGCTTACACATATGATCAGATTATTCTCATTTAGCCTTAGCTACAAAATTTTTTTTTTATATAGAGGGAAGATGTAACAAACAGATAAAATAAAATCAATTGGGAGACCAAATTCTAAATTACTTGGGGGGGGGGGGGGGGAAGCTAATCAAATAACGCACTCTGACTATTCCTTTTTATTTGTAACCACTGACTGAAAACAGTAGATCAATTTAAGAATAGATCATAAGATATTTTAACTTTCTTCTTTCATTTTTATTGCATTCTTTTTGTTTTGTTTGTTTTTTTCCTGGCTAGTAAATCAGAAATGATGCATCTTTCAGCAATTTTTCATAGACCCTAGTGGTCTTATTAAGGTCAAATAGCTAACACCATTTTTTACATCCTCACCAGCATTATTTACTTGACAATATTTATTACTTGGTAAGCAATATGGATTTCAGACTTGTACTAAAATCAATTACTTAAGAGCAAGGATGCTATTGCTCTTACAAACCTAGTTTTGTTTGTTTATTTATTTTTTTTTTAAAAGAGAGTGTGAGTGATGCTGTCAATTTACCCAGCTATGCTATATTTCATTACATGATAGACAGTATGTGACAGGAGATCATAGCTCCCCCCCCCTTCCCGAGTATTAGTTCACGTCTTGGTTATGCTGCTCCCATTGATACATTAATTTCTGGAGAACCTCCATTTCCCTTTGTGCTGCAATTACATTCTCTGCTCTCAACGTGGTGAACCCAGTGCATCTACACTGGAGTCCTGACACAAGAGGGTTTATGGGTATTTACCTTAGCTTGACACCTGAAAGAGTTAAGTACCTATCTAATATCCAGTACACAGATATTCTATTCACGCTCCCCATTTTGAATGAGTCAACCCAAATGCCATTTTTTTTCTTTCATATGAGAATTTGTAAAGTCTTTCTAATTAAGAAGCAGTTTATATCCAGATTTCTAATACATATTGCTATACTGCTTTGTATGTTCAGAAGTTTTTCTTTACCTTCTTTGAAACATGTATGTCCTGGATATTTTATTAATAGAGTAGAAAAAGCAGTGGTAATTGAGAGACAGTATCAACGGGACAACACATCCTCCTTGTCCTGATAATTACTTGTCCAGAAATTGTGGACATAAAAATATGAGTTGAAGTGATTGAATACTCTGTCAACTGAAAAGGAAAGCAATTTTGTTGCTCTCAGCTCATTATACTCTGGCAAATCTTTGCCTATTTCACAGGTTCTCACAGTAGTTACTGGGGCCAAAAATGTCATAATTAAGTGAGAAAAATAAGTGTAAAGTCACTTTGTCATCTTCTTTAAGTCTTATGAACAATTTGTGAAATCACAGATTTTTATGAACTTTCACCTGAGATTAAATGTCTTACTCATAACTCTGAAACCTATTAGCATTAACCTCATAAAAGTCCAAAGCAAACAAAAACTGCCAACAAGCATTTGATGTTGTGCACCAGATCCATTCAGGTTAACTTGATCCTTCCATGTAGAGCCTCTCACTGAAATAAAGATGTCATTCTCCATGAGTTTATTCCATTAACATAATTTACCCCTACTATGCTTTTTTTTCTTTTTAATCAGATAAATATAAAAAAAAAAAGTAGATATTCAGATCAGATTTTTTGGTGACGCAAACAGATGAACTCATAATAACTAGTTTAGATTGTAGCTGTCTGTCTTTGAAATACAGAGTCTGGTTTTGTTAATCAGTGAAGTGAATATATCATTTTAATATTTTTTATTTTTCTACCATACATCTTATTTTACCTCTGAGGCTATGCCTTGAAAAATGGTACCGATCTTTTAGTAGTAATAATGTAATGAAATAACACGAACTGCTTTTTAAAAGTATGCTACAAATGATCAGGGATACTGCTAAAAGTACAGCTTTAGAAAATCATAAACCTCTTTCTCACCGGTGCCTTCATGCAAATGTTTTAAAAAGTATTTCCAAAACCTATCATTTCTATTTTAAAGATCCTAACAAACCTTCTCACTACGTCTGAAGCTGTGTTTAGAAGTCATCTATTCCAAGCACAATTACCTTCAAGGTATTTTGTTAATGATAACAAGCCCTATCTATGAAGGCACATGAAGGACAACCAGGTGATCAGGCCCAGTCAGCGTGGGTTCATGAAAGGCAGGTCCTGCCTGACAAACCTGATCTCCTTCTATGACAAAATGACCCACTTGGTGGACACGGGAAAGGCCGTGGATGTTGTTTACCTGGACTTTGGTAAGGCCTTTGATACAGTTTCCCACAGCATCGTCCTGGAGAAACTGGCTGCCCATGGTTTGGACAGGAATACTCTTCACTGGGTTAAAAACTGGCTGGAGGGCTGGGACTACAGAGTGGTGGTGAATGCAGTTAAATCCAGTTGGTGGCTGGTCATGAGTGGTGTTCCCCAAGGCTCAGTATTGGGGCCAGTTCTCTTTAATATCTTTATCATGATTTGGACAAGGGGATTGAGCACACCCTCAGTAAGTTTGCAGACGACACCAAGTTAGGTGGGAGTGTTGACCTGCTTGAGGGTAGAAAGGCTCTACAGAGGGACCTGGACAAGCTGGATAGATGGGCCAGGGCCAATGGTATGAGGTTCAGCAAGGCCAATGCTGGGTCCTGCACTTGGGTCACAACCATCCCATGCAGCGTTACAAGCTTGGGGAAGAGTGGCTGGAGAGCTGCCTGGTGGAAAAGGACCTGGGGGTGTTTGTCGACAGCCAGCTGAATATGAGCCAGCAGTGTACCCAGGTGGCCAAGAAGGCCAATAACATCCTGGCTTGTATCAAAAATAGTGTGATGAGCCTGACGAGGGAAGTGATTGTCTGCATGTACTCAGCACTGGTGTCCATTTTTGGGCCCCTCACCACAAAAAAGACACTGAGGTGCTGGAGCAGGTCCAGAGAAGGGCAACGAAGCTGGTGAGGGGTCTGGAGAAGTCTTATGAGGAGCGGCTGAGGGACCTCAGGTTGTTTAGCCTGGAGAAAAGGAGGCTGAGGGGAGACCTTATTGCTCTCTGCAACTACCTGAAAGGAGGGTGTAGCCAGGTGGGGACTGGTCTCTTCTCCCAAGTAACACTCAATGGTCTCAAGTTGTGCCACGGGAGGTTTAGACTGGATATTAGGAAAAATTTTTCCACTGAAAGGGTTATTAAGCATTGGAACAGGCTGCCCAGGGAAGTGTTTGAGGCACCATCCCTGGAGGTATTTAAAAGATGGGTAGACATAGCGCTTAGAGATATAGTTTAGTGGTGTTTTTTTGTCAGAGTTAGGTTGATGGTTGGACTAGATGATCTGAAAGGTCCCATCCAACCCAGGCAATTCTGTGATTCTATGATTGTATCTCAAGTAAGTGTTCTGAGGTTACAACTATTAATATTTTACATACCTTAGTTTATACTCAGAGACGCTGGAAATATTCCTCACTTACCTTTTTGTCAGGGAGAAATTCATGTACACTCTTTGCAGTCAATGAACAGTTAAACCTACCTGGCTTTTTCAAGATAGGAATGAATTTTCTAATGATGGCAAGTGACTGAAACTGTGACTGCAGCAGTGTAGTGCAGGAGACAAGAGATAATGCCCTATCAAATCACTTTCAGTCTTGGAGATTATAGGAACACCCAGGGCTGAACTTCCATTCAGCAGAAGTCGTCCAAGAAAAAGGGATATAATGAGAGACTTCATCTTAGAGCAGTATACTTCTCAGAAAGAAAAGACTGAAATTTATCTAACAGACTGCTGCTTATTTCCTGGGAGATGTTTGAATTGACTTCAGAGATAGGTGACTTGTTATTCCACTAGCAGAGAACACAGAAAACATATTGAAACCAAGCTAGAATGAGAGCTAAAGGAGAAGGAATACTTTTTTTTTTTCTTTTGTCACCCTCAAAAGAAGGTAATTACTTTTTTCTTTTTCCCAGTCTTTGTATTTTATTAAAATAAAATTATTTTATTTTACTTAAAAGTTCACTCTGGTGCTGCCAGACTATCAATCACCAAATGGTCCAGAGCTGAGAACAGAATGGATTCTCAGCTGTGGAAATCTGCATTTCAGGAGGGAATCTTCTGTCAATCTCTTGGAGTACATCCACTAGGATGCAAGTCATGATTCCTTGGTCTGGTGACACAAGGTTCTGGAAAAAGTGGCAAGAATCTCCCTGGCAAGTGTAAAACCTGGAGTATTTTTGAGACTGTATGCATCAGCTGTGTATGCATCAGTTGTACCTCAGCAGAAAATGGTATTACCAAAAGAGTGGCAATAAAAATAAACTTTCCAGAAACTTGGGAGCTAAGCATATGCATAGAGGACATTGGATAGTATTTATACAAACCATACCAACAATGACAAAATGTAAAGAATAGAAATGGAAATAATAATGACAGTTGATGATCCTATAAGTAAGGAAGGTAACCCAAAAGATTACACAAGCACCAAAAATGTTAGCTAATTCTTACATCCGTTTGCGGATAGAGTTGGTTAATCTCCCCAGGATTTTGGAAATGTAGCCTGGCAGGTGCCAGTGATCGGCTGATGTTGCTGTTAAGGAATCAGGGACCCAATTGCAAATGGCAGTGTAACCTAGTAGTGGGACTCAAGGACTTGATAAACCTCTCTCACAGCAGATCATAATAATGTTGCATGATAGCTATGTTGCATTGAACATAATTCATGCAGACCACTGAACCTAAGAAAGCTGGGACAGAGCGCAGTGACAGACAGAGAGCGGTTACGTCCAGTTTGGGATTTCTTTCAGTCTTCTCACAAGTTCACTATCAACACACAGTGGAGTGAATTGCAGCAAATGTGCTGACTTGTGGAACAAATCCATCTGTGGCCTCCTACTCCTGCTCTGCCTGCTGTGATTCCCTGCTGGGTTTGGATGCCCATTGGGTCCTTTTGGACCCTACCCAACTGAGAATACCCTACCAAGTCTACATGCCTACCTTATCCTTTAACCTGACATAAGGCTAGGATGGACACACTCTAATGGTCTTTGTACTCACAAACTCCTCTCCAACTGTATATTAATGAAGAGTAAAGACAAATATATGTGGTGTCCTTGTTTTTGTAGTGGGAGTAAACATTCAATGACACTTCTGAAGCACTAGATCTGACCATTTACATCTAATCTTGATCCAAGCTTCAATAGAAGGACAGTCTGACTGTATACCTCTGAGGCGAGGGACTGCACTGTCAGTGAGAGCTGCCTGCAAAGGGAGGTGTCGAGGGGAAAAAATGAACAATGGGTCCTGAATATGAGGTATAGAGATGAAACATGAGATGGAGTAGAGACGTGTAAATCAAGACTTAAAAGCTGAGAGGGTGTCATTATAAGGTGAGATACAGCTGCCTAAAAGAAAAAGAAAGGCCTAACAGGGCAAATACATCAGCAGAAAACTGGACTTAATGCCCAGGAGATTTTTTCCACTCATGCTGCTACAGAAAAATCTTACTGTCCTGGGTTGAGCAACACAGGACTAATTTCTCTTCTAATGCTGGGTAAAACTCCACTTTTGGAAGACTCTAGTGTCTGAAGTTGTGAAAATATTTACCTTATAGCCAGATAGGCTATGCGGGATTAAAGGTCTCAGTGTTTTCAAGCCTTGCCAGGTGCAGGGATGAAGAGGAGAGAGGCCTAGGCATTTGACCCAGGCTGGCCTAAAGGATTATTTCATATCATTAATGTCACATTCTATATAAATTAGAAAGTTTGCTGCATAATTTCTCTCTCCCTTGATGGCAGCAGTCCAGAGAAACTCCTTGCCTTGGTACCGGACCACTGAGGCCTTCCTTTCTTCTCGAAGCCATTGCGCTCGCAGTATCTGACATATGCTGTCCACGGCTGGGAGTGCACAGCTTCCTGCTGATAGAATTGGCTGAGTATAATTCTTGTATATCTTATATTAGTGTCGGGATTAATACTGGTACTTTAGTATTATTGTTAATTATTTAGTCTCATCCTTTTAAATCTATTTATATTTCAACCCTTGTGTTTCCTTGCTTTCCCTGATTCCCCTTTCCAGGTGGGGAGGGGTCATTGGGTGATAGAATAATTGTCTAAATGACAATAAATTGTTATGGATTTTCTCAAACCATAAGACTTACAAATTCACCTTAACACTTCTGCATGCAATTTATTATCCCCATGCTTTTTAGGGGGATGGTAGTAAATTATTACTTTTTGTCTTCTAGAATTTTGCTACAGCTTTGATTTTGGAAGGAACTAACAATCTTCGCTTGATTAACATTTTTATTTGAACTAATATTTAAACAAATGGAATGTTGCAAGTAGCATTCTGAAATATATTTGCATATCATACATTGAAGTCAACTAAATAAATATTTCAGAGTGTCATAAAAAGAGCAGAACTTCACTTTAAGGAGAAATAACCTGGAGATTTTCTATTATTATTATTTTGACACTCTTGCTTTGTCCAAGAAACAAAAGTAAAATTTCAAACAGCTACTTTATTAGTCTCTGTTAGAGTAGAGATGTACTGAGCTATACCAGCATAATTCATAGAAATAACTGCTCAGGAAGAATGTTGATACCTGTTATTTCTGCTTCCATTGTTTTATTTGCTTTATGCTGCTTAATAATCCTTGTCATGTTATTTTTCATTATTTATAAATGTGATAGAGCAGGTAACATATTCTAGTCTACGCAGTCCAGCTTTCATATGGAACAGTAAGCCAGAGGGAAAAAAAATAGATCATGCACATCTATAAAACTAGAAACAGTTGCAAAATTGGACTGCTTATATTTCATTCTTGTCTCTCAGTTCTATTTTTAGCTGAAGGATACATTCATGCCATTCCATTTTCTTTCCTTGTTTCATCAGCTATTTTTCGAGATTATCTCATTTCTGGATTATTTCTTTTTCCTTTAGAGTAATGTATTAAAACAGGACGTCAAAGCTACTGGTTCCTGAAAGATAACAACAGCCACCCTGCTGCATTCATTGGCCAGAACATGGACAGTGACTGTCATGGTTCAAAGTAAAGGGAACAGAACGACCAGTAAATCAAACAGTTTAACATTACTGATATTACCCAATTGGGTAAATATTTATACAGTGATAGTATGTCTTCAATAATTTGAAATTCCAAGTTTATATGGGTTTTCTTGTCTAAAAATCCTAGTAAAATTGAGTATTAAATGCATGTGTATATATGCGCAGCCCATAATTTCATGTGTACCTATCATATCAAATATAAAAATTCTTTTAACTGATGTGAATACCAAACTAGGTCACTTCTTTTTCTCATCTAAACTCCTTATACAGCCTAGAATTTGGGAGATAAATGGAGACTTTCTTCAAGTATTCATTAAAAAAAAGACACGTAGATAAACCTTACTATGTTTTTCATTATATAAACGTCTACCAGTGCTCATCACTATCAGGGAAGTTGCCTGCTTATAAACGCATCTACACAGCTTGAAATATATATTAGAGCTTTCTGCTTTCCTATTCACAGTACTACTGTAGATGAAACATAAGAGACAAATCCTGACAGTGACAATGTTCACAAAGCCAAGAACTTGTTAATCCCCTTCTCTTGGTTGTATGTTTGGGAAAGGGTAGCTTTTTGGAGGAAGAAGCAGAGAAACAGAAATATTCAATCTATTTTTAAGGTAAGGTATTAGAAGTAAGGTATTAGAAACAATTGATAAAATAGTAACTGAATAGTTAGTTGCTGGCTTGAGGTAGTTTATGTGTTATTGTCATGGTTTCAGCTAGGACAGAGTTAACTTTCTTGCTAGCAGCTGGTGTAGTGCTATATTTGGGATTTGGGATGAGAAACAGTGATGATAGCGTACTAATGTTTTTGTTTTTTGCTAGGCACTGAAGACCTTTTCTGCTCCTCATACCACCCTGCCAGCAAGCAGGCTGGGAGGACATGAGGAACTGGGAGGAGTCACATCCAGGACAGCTGGCCTCAACTGCCTATCACCCTGTCACTGGGCACCATAGAGAAGAGTCTGGCTCCTTCCTCTTTGCTTCCCCAATCAGGTATTTATACACATTGATACAGTCCTCCCTAAGTCTTCTGTGCTCCAGGCTCCTCATGTGTCACATTCTCCAAGCCCTTAATCATCTTCATAGCCATTTGCTAGGATCACTCCAGTTTCTCCCTGCCTCTTGTACAGGACAGCCCAGCACGGGACCTACCACACCAGGGGTGGATGGAGTTAAATGTTGAGATGGTTTCACCATATAAGGGGATGAGTAGAGGGAAAGTATCACCTCCCTCAACCTGCTGAAAACATTCTGCCTAATTGAGCCATGGAGGCTCTTGTCCTTACTTGTCACAAGGGTGCACTGCTGGATCCAATCAACTTGGTGTACGAGAGGACCACAGATACAGGACTTGGCATTTCCCTTTGTTGAACTTCATGAGATTCCTGTCAGCCTATTTCTCCAGCCTGTCAAGGTCCCTATAAGGAGTAGCACAACCTCTTGGTCTATCAACTGCTTCTTCCAGTTTACTGCAAACTTGCTGAGGGTGTACTCTGTCTCATCATGCAGGTCATTAATTGAGATGTTAAACAACAATAGCCCCAGTATGAATCTGTGACATACACCATTAGGGAATGTCCTCAAGCTGGACTAGAAGCCCTTTGAGACAGCAGTTCAACCAGTTTTCAGGCCACCTTACTGTTTATCTAGTTCATACTTCATCAGTTTGTATGTGAGGATGTCATGGAAGACAGTGTCAAAAGCCTCACTTAAGTAAAAATAAACAACACATACTGCTCTCCCCTCCACCGCTAAACCAGTCATCTCATCATAAAAGGATATGAAGTTGATCAGGCATGATTTCTCTTTCTTAAACCCATGCTCTCTATTCCCAGTCACCTTCTTGTCCTTCAAATATTTGAAGATGATTAGCAGGTTTATTTGTCCCATCACCTTCCCATAAGCTTATTGACCTACAGTTCCCTAGATCCTCCTTCTGGTCCTTCTTGAAGACAGGAGTAACATTTTTTTTCTTCCAGTCCTCAGAAATCTCCCCCAGTCATCGCAACCTTTCAAAGATGCTTGAGTGGCCTCACAGTGACATCAGCCCATTGCTTTAGTACAAGGGACTGTGTCCCAAGTGACTTGTGTGCATCCAGCTTGTATAAATGTTCCCTAAGCTGTTCTGCCATGGGTAAGTCTTCATTGTTCTGGACTTTCCCACCATTCCCAGGTGCCTGGGATTCCTGAGTACAAACCTTAATAGTAGAGACTGAGGCTAAGAAGGCATTTTCCATGTCCTTTGTCACAAGCTTATTTGCCCAATTCAGCAGTGGGCACACATTTTTCCTGGTCTTTGTTTTTCTGCTGATGTACCTGTAGAGGCTGTTCTCTTTACCCTCCACATGCTTCAACAGATTGAAATTGAGGTGGGCTTTAGCTTTCCTAACTCCATCCATGCATTATTGGACAGTTCCAATTCTGTATTTCTCCTGGATCAACTGTCCCTGCTTCCTCTTCTTGTATACTTCCTTTCTATTTTTGACTTTTGTCAGCAGCTCCTTGTTCATCCATGCAGGCCTCCTGCCACCTTTTTTTGGCTTCTTTGCACACAGGGAGGGACTTGAGCTTGGAGAAGTTGACCCTGAAAAATCAAAAAGCTGTAATTATGAGTTTTAGGTGTCTGATAGCCTGATTTAAAGACATTCCTAAAATTACTATTGTATTATATGCTTTAAAGAGTGAGGAAAGAAACAGGTTTTTCCATCCATTGATAACAATTGGCACAACAACTCTCTACATTATTAACATTATTTTCTAGTTATTTTTTTATGCAAATTCCCACTTCCGTAGGAGAAAAATCTGGTAATTTTATCAATCGATAGTTAACATAATATCTGACCTTTGAGATTTTTATTCATAAAAAATCTAAAACCTCTGAATTTTAAGGGGATTAAATAGGTTAACAGAACACTTTTATGCTTATTTTTGCCCTTGTAAGTTCTCAAAAAAACCCCAAACTTCTTTTTTATATATTCTCTGTGCATGTCATCCAGTATTGAAGTAAATGTATTGAATTTACTCAAATCAATTTTTTTATTTTTCAACCATTTGCTTTGAAAAGCAAGAATCTTAGGTTTATGAATTAGTTTGTTGTAAACAGTGTTTTGACAAGATTAGACAAAGATTAACCTATTGCTTTTTTTTTTTGGCATGTGATTGCCAAAAAGATATAGTTTCATTGTTTTATGACTAAAGGAATGAAACTTATGAATGAGAAGAACAGTAAATGATGAATAACAAAACCATAAAATTGCTCATGAATGCTGGGGTTTTTGCATGCAAAACTAAATATTCATACAGAGAACAGTAATTTCCTAAATATTCATGTTGAACAAAAACAACTCTGCATGAGCATTTGCTAGCAATGAATATTAAGGAGCAGGAACACGATCTGCAGAAACAGCTGTGCAGAACTGAAACAAATGTTCACTTAACCCTACTTTTGTAGTAGCTGTACGGCTCAATTTATCAGGAATCTTTTAGTTCTTACTTATAGCTTCATCAAGATGTACATATACATAGAGAGAGCTCTTCTATTCCTTCTACACAGTTCTGCCAATTACTGCCATAAATCAATGTTTTACCTCTTTATCCCATGCCAGTGTTATATGGGACTTGAGGTCTCAGGAAAGCAAGCAGAGGGTAACTAATTTATTTCCATACTACTGGGTTGGAATTAGATGAAGTATTTTACAACATCCAATGCCTTTCACTTTGTTGTTACAATCATGAAGGACAAAGGTCCTTAGTGCCCTATTACTGATTTACAATATTGAAACACGTAATTTTTGTGAGTTTGAATTTGTAAAGGGAAGTCAAACTCTTGGTATTACTGAGTTAGGGATTAATGTTGTCAAGCTAGGTACATTGCAGCATTGGTGCTCCAAACAGCTTGATAGAGTTACATTTGATTTGGTCGAGTGACTTCAATTTAACATGGAACATGACCTTACAAAAAAAACGAAACCAAAACAAACAGCCAGTGAATAAATGGATTGCTCATATAGTAAATTTGAAACAAACTGAAGGAGGAGTAGATAACTGAAAGAAATGTTGTCCATTCTTATTAGTCAAAAAACTACTGGTCATAAACACAGCCCCCAAAAAAACTTGCAAAAGCTTTTTTTTATGACTCTGTAGAAGTATCCCAATGCTTCTGCCTTAGGCATCCAATACACAGAGTTAAAAAAAACAAAAAACAAAAAACAAAAAACAAAAAAAAAAGTGGAATCTGCCACAGGCCTATTGATTTGATATATGATTGCATACATTTTCTATCAGTGGGTTCTTGGGAATAGTCAAGGCTTTCAGTTAGCTAAGATGGCTTAAGTGAAAAAAAATGTCTTAAATTACATATACTTCCATTCTGCATGTAGTTTGATTTTAAGCAGTTTCAGTGATCACTGCAAATTACTACCACCAGTTTACAGTCTTCATGAAATAAGGTGTTTACATCTGTAATTTTTAAATGTTCAGATACCCATAGTGCTATCAATCCACTGCTACAGCTGTTGGTGAAAGTCAGTAGCAAAAAAGTGACAAAGCAAACATGATACTTTCAAACTAGAACTGAGAACTGTTGTACTGGGAAGGTTCCTGCTAGATCCCTACAGGAGATGAATAAAGAACTGCAGTTTCCGGAATCCAACCTAGATAATTTCCCTAATCAATCCACTCATTTCATTATTTTTACAGGTAATTATCTAGGGTACTTCTAAAATGAAACACTCTTAAGATAGAGATCCTAGAAGGACTTTGATTAAAAAAAAACAAACCAAAAAAACCCAGAAAAGCATAACATATAGTTACACTGACAATGACTTTAACATTTTAACAGTTTTCATAAATTTCAAACATGAACAAGGAATTTTAAAATATTATTTGTATTAAAAGGAATCAAATATTATCTCACTACAGATCCTAGAGTGGTTAAAATTTTTGAAAGAAAAAAATAAAAAGATGATGCATCTAATTTTTTTTTTATTCTATTTTGGCATTGAAACTCTTCAAAAGATGCATTGTGAAATATGATGTGTTTCCCACAAGCACTTCCTTTTGTAACATGTTTATTAACTAATTTGCTGGCAATGGACAGTTTTCTTGACTGCAGAAAGTCTTTCTAATCTTGTATGTCTAATTTGATTTCAAAGAAAGGACAGAAAGGTAGAAAAGAAGGTAGAAATACACTGCAAAATGATAGAAAGAAGAGCAAAAAGATGGTTTTTTTTTCTTTACTATGTCATTCCCCTTTGTGAATAATATTTCTTTCTCTACATTTTGTTAAAATACTACTGAATGATATAATAAAATTGCTTTTCAACCATATTTCAGTGTTACTATATCAGATTTCCCCTATATATAAAACTTGTAATTATTTCTTTCGTATTTCTACTAGCAGCAGATTTTGTTAAAATTATAATGGGTTCTTATAGCATGAAAGAACATTTACATTTCACAGTTTGTGTAGCTCTGAGAATTTTCTGCTCTTTACCAAATTACCTTTTCATGATCCTGGATGGATAATCCAAAATTTTCAAATGACTATTTTAAACTACGTGACTACAAAAATCCATTTAAGAAAACCAAACTTATTACAGAACCAGAGGATTTTCTATGATTCTCTTAGTGTATGCTTAAAAGTAGTTATAAGAATTGAGGGCTACGTCAGGTTACTTTTAATATGTGGATCAAATCTTCTAGAAACTCATTGACACTAAGAATGAAAGTGATTAAATATTTGGTTTACTATTTCACTCTGAAGATACTGAAAAGCTCTATTAATCTACTCCAAATACAGATTTCATCATACGTTCAAACATGAGTACCATCAACCAGGGAACTGTTAGCTCTTTGTCAATAAACAAAACCTAGACAAAAATTTTCACTAAAATATGTCCATGATATCCTTTACAGAAATCAATATAATATTCATTACAGAAAATGCCTGAAAGTTTTATGTAAAATAGATAGGAAATACAGTGCCTTAAAGCTAAGTCAATATTTTTATTTAACTGTAACCCTAGTTTTCAGCACAACCTCACAATATTAGACTTATGAAAGGGTGAGCTTTGATTTTACAAACTCCCTGTGATATCTGATCTAATCTGTGCTTTCCTTTAGCTAAAAACAGCCTCATTAATATACTGACAGTTACAGGATTTGAAAAAAAACCCCAAAAGTGATGGAGAGGAAAGAATATCAACTAAACAGACGAGTTGGATGGGTTAATTTTAAAGATTTTTCATACATAGTGCATATATAGTATGCATACATACTATTAACTTCTTTTGTAATTCATTATGAAGAGCCAACCATCAGAAAGAAAATTTAATTTCTCCTTGCTTAGGTGGTGTTTGCATTAAATTATTTTTAGCACATAATAAAAAAAACCCCTTGTGTTAAGCCACGAGCTCTAAACAAAGCAATTGCTGGAAAATTTAAAAAGCATGAAAAGCAAGAGAAGACCTTAATCTATTTAATCATGCCTAAGGTTTGCAAAGTTACCCTACAGACCAAATGATTGTTTACAAATAGATTTTGCTAGGTAATTTCACTGAATACTCCACCTACATTTTAACTTTATGGGTCCAGTCCTACATCCAATGAAATCAACTGGCAGTTTGCAGTTCATTAGCACAGGAATGTGATTCACGTTATTCCAAGAGCAGGGGAAAGTAAACAGATCTGGGGACATTTCAAGTAAGAAAGAATCACAGAAAAGCTGTGGTATTATCGTAGAATCATAGAATTTGTAGGGTTGGAAGGGACCTTAAAGATCGTCTAGTTCCAACCCCCCTGCCCTGGGCAGGGACACCTCCCACCAGATCAGGTTGCTCACAGCCCCATCCAGCCTGGCCTTAAAAACTTCCAGGGATGGGGCTTCCACCACCTCATGGTGAAGAACTTCTTCCTAATGTCCAGTCTGAATTGTCCCATCTCTAGTTTTAATCCATTCGCTCTAGTCCTACCATTACCTGGCATCCTAAAAAGTCCCTCACCAGCTTTTTTGTAGGCCCCCTTAAGATACTGGTAGTATTATCAGTCCTTGGTTCTGCCTGTTCAACTCCAGCTGATATGGAATTCATAATGAATTTAGGAACACTGCTTAAGCCTGCCCACATATAAATTAAGTTTCTAGACAGGAAGAATAATGAAAAAACAAAAAATAAAAAGGCCAGAGGAAATCTGCTGGAGGAGTATTCATATAACAGCTGCAAATGTCTGGATGAAATCTATTTAAAAAAATATTGGAGGAAGGAAAAACATCCCATATTTCCTGCCCTCCGGGCTGTGACATCTGTCTCCTCCTCATCTGGCTTCCTGGATGATTTGATGGACTTTTACTCTTCCAATCATTTCCTCTTACAGGCCAGTTGTACTGAATTACATAGCGGTGGAAGTGAGGCATTGGTGTCTCTTTTTGCCACGGGGGAGACCTTGATTCTCAGCGCCATACACAACACTCCCCACACTGCTGCTGCAGTATGTGGAATAGTAATTTAAATGTTTATGAATCTGTTGCCAGTACTTGCTGTGTCCTCTTCAGCTATGTAAAACGGAACCTCAGGTTTTGGTCTGAAATGCGGCTTTTATCTAGACATTTTCAAAAGGAGAAAAAAAGGAGAAAAAAACGCAATTAAAAGAGGCTAGAACTTTTCCAGAGGGAGAAAAATATTCTGTATCTTTAAAAATGTTAATATTTTCTTTTAAGTCCTCTAATTAGCAATGAAACCTACTCCGCACTCATAGCCCAACCAAAATTCTATTGGACTCTATATTTAGTGGTTGTTAAATTACATCTGTAATTAATATACACAGAAAATGTGAATAAGATTAAAAATGTTAACATTTGTTTGAAGTGGCAGAAAATTTATCATGCATTTATAATTTCATTCTTATTCTCCTTTACTATAAAGCTGTTTGTTTTATTAAAATATATCTTGAGGCTATATTGAGACAGATACCTGATTTCCACAAGTTTTGACACTAGAGCCCGTCTCAAGATTGAAAACACTGACTAACTTGTTTCTAAAGGATTTACATTTTTCAGCAACCCTGAGTCAGTCACACTCTCTGTAGTAAATAATTTGGGGGGAGAGGGATGGGGCAGATATACTATGGTTTACTTACTGGGCATGCCTCATGAGACTGCTTCCCTCTGTGGAATGATATCTGGATTCTTCGGTGTGGGTCTCCTGGTGAATAAGGTAAGATTTCAGGTTTAATTTTTTAAAGCATAAGAGAAAACATGTTAGTTCACTGCTTCCACTGCTTGAATAACCTTTTGTGCTGGTTTACTGTAGAACTACATTGGCACCAGTATCCCTCACAACCATTTGATTTCATGCAGTTCCTGCAGTGTCCAGTAACAGACCCTAATGTTGATTATTTACTGTAATCCAAAAAAAAAAAAAAAAAATCTAATAATAGCAGAAGGAGTAAACAGAGGAAGAGGTGGCTTCCCTCACCTGCCAGTATTATCATTATTGGCTGATAAAATTATACCTTAGGGTATATTCAAAGTAATTTTCTGCATAGTCTTATAAATTCCCTAATAACATTAATCATTAATAATCATTAATAACATTAATCACTGAACATTAACCCATATTTTCTGCTAAAACAAACCCCCTGAAATTATATCCAAAACTCAATGAATTCAATGGAAATACTTCCATGAATAATGACTCAGATCTTAGGTCAGACAATGGGTTTCCTCTGGTGGTAAACAAGTATTATGATTTTTCCTTCTAGTCTCTAAAGCAACAGGGTAAAATAGAAGTATCATTGCGTTTCAGTTCTGTAGGTAACACACAGCTCTAACTTAAGTATTTAGGGATTTTATTCACTGCAGGTGACATTTTGATATCTAATTAAATTGTTCTTTAGAGAAAGAACGTCATAAAACTGGCTTCAAAAGACCATGAACCGTATTAGTTAAGTACTTGCTCTTTAAAAAGTGCATATTTTATGACACAAAAGTGTTGGGCGGTACACTTTCAGTACAAATGAATTTCTCATATGAATTTGACAAACTGCTCAAAAGGCTGCAGACAGCAGTTCATAGACTATATCCACTTTGTTTTCAGAGTGTATTATTTCAGAACAAATAGCCTTCATAGCAATGTCATTTTCCTGATTAAATATTCTTTCTATTTAATGATATTGTATACAGTATCTTCACGTCATTACATTGCATTTTTATATTCTTTTCTGTTATATAAGAGAATCACATTGAGTTTGTTTAAATGATCTATAAAATCCAGCAGAATGTTGATTTTCCATTTATTCACTCAGGAGAGCTCAAGCCACAAAAAACCCTTTATTTGCTCAAAAACTGTCAAAAAGAAAAATAATGAGTTCAGAGAGATATGAAAGATGAAGCACCAAGAAGATTACAGTACTGTCTCTAATTCATTGGCTTTCCAGCTCTCATACTAGCTTTGGTTAAACACGCAATCCAAATAAAGAGAGAATAGTACTATTTTTGCTATTTTCAGAAAAAGCAATCACAAAATCACAAATTCCTTTACTTCTTCGAAAGTCTTGCATTTTCAGACTTATCAGATATTTCAACAAAATCAGAACTCACTATTCACTTTCCATACCCTTAGAACACATACTGTTCCTCTTTTATTTTTTTTTAAGTCTATAGATTTTTTAATGGAAAAATGTTTTATTTCACCGTTCACCTGACAGGTTCTTGTGGGGCATCCAAAATTCTGTTTCTACTATAGCAGGCACTTGTTATTAAAAAAAAAAAAAAAAAAGTTTGTTATCTCATTTTCTGTCTTGCTTTCTCTCTACTAAAACCAAAATAGTAAATATAGGTCAATCTCTTATATCTTAGATACAAAGAAAGTTGAAATCTATAGATAAATTCAGATTATTGATTTAAATGCCGATTTAGATCAAGGGATTATTTTGTGGCATAAACCCATCACAAAAATGGTTTTATTTTCCAAGACTTCTAATATTTTAGGTGTCTTCTGACCTGTATTGAATTTTTTTCCTTTATTTTTCCTCTTTCAGAAAAGATACATCAAATACTAGCCTCTGGCAGAGCGTGTAATAAATCATAGCCATCTTCCTTCATTTTCTTATCTGATGGTCCTAATGCAGCATATCTGAATAAATGTCTTCATTCATTTTAATCCTTGAATGTTACTCTGTGATACAACCATCTAGACTTCTCTCTTCTACCTTTGTGCATTTGACACTAGCCTGTTACTTAAACCATCTCACTTTCTTCTGCTCATTCTACAGAGTTCAATCCATTTATCTAATTTAGCAAGATTGTGCTGATTGTAGATCCTATCTTCCAAAACAGCTGTGATCCTGCTTAGTCTGCAGATGAAAATCCAAGTGTTGCAGAATGAGGGTTAAGATTTTGCTAGGACCTACTCTTTTGGGTGGGTTTTTTTTATATTCTTATTATTTGGGGAGTTTTGTTTCCATTTGGTTTCGGTTTGGGGTTTTGGAGGGTTTCTTTTTTTCTAATATTCACCTGATTATTAAAATAAAATGATATAAGTTACATCTATTGATAAAAGATTTTGTGTGTGTAGGATTTGTTCTAATAAAGTGCAGCTCAGGGTGACTCAAAGTGCACAGAATTACTTTTCCTCTGTATTACATGCATGCAATGGCACTGCTGGTGAATGATCTTATAACACGGGTAAATCGGAGTCAGTTGCTTACTGGAAAAAAAATGCTATTTGTCACAGAGACTGTATTTCTATTTATTCAGAAGCACTAAAATCAGAAGGAAAATTACAGCAAACAATTCTGCCTCTTCTTAAGCCCCCAAGGCTGTGCGGTTCACCTTCAATAACTCCATCCTAGTTTTGTCACACAATTTGGAGTGATTTTTGTTTATTTTTGGAATAGACATATAGGGTCAAAAGTCTAATCTCATTACCGGCAATACATACATAAAAAGAGTGTAAGCAAGAGAAAGCATTTACTACAGTAAGATGTGTCTACAGCCACCTTGAGGCTTAGGCACTTCATGAGTCAGGTGCATTATGTCCAACAGCTGTCAATGGGTTCAACATCTATTAATTTGTCTATTTGTTTTTTGACCTTAGCTGTAAATTTTGCATATGCTGGAGCTGCGAGTTCCACAGTGATCAAACAGGGCCGAAAAGAGGTAAATAGACAACGAGGAGCAAATCTTAAGGAGATCTTATTTCACTAACCTTCATCATATTTGTCCTGTGTCAAAGTGTCAAAAAGACCAATACAATCCAACTGTTTACAGTCTATTTCTGATATTATAACTCGGGAGAGCATGCTTTTATATGTCAATAAGTATTATATAACCAATAGAAAAATAAAAAGTGGAAGATGTAGAAACACTGTCATAGACTAAGACTAGCATTTAAGTGTAAACAGATCTCAAATCTAAATGCTAAAACAACAGTTGAATTTTATTTTGAGAAACATATAACGACAAATCCTCAAAAAAACCAAACATCAGAACAGTCTCAAGACTGCAAGCAAAATACTGGCTCATTCATCTTGTTTGAGTCATTCTGCCTTCTTAATTATATTTTGGAGGTATTCCCTCTTAGTTCCATTTCTTTTCAAATTTTCTGCTATCTCCATCTGGAGTTTGTTTACCAGAACTTGCTCCACTTCTCCCAGGCTTGAGATTCCACTAAAATGCATTACTGACATTCATTACAGCATATGATATTTGCAGTGTTTACCTTCCCGGATGCTTTTATCAGAAAGATAATAACGCAGAACCTTTCCTCGGACTTCCTCTCTGTCTGTTCTTTTAGGTGCAAAGGAAAGTACTCACAAGCCATTGAAAAGAAGGAAGTGTAAGCAGATTTTGCAAAAACAATCTCCATTACTTCATTTTAAAATATTTTAAAATGACATATCTAAAATATACACATATATAAAAATATATTTGTATTAACTGTTACTCTTTGACTTACTGCTTGAAGCAGCCTATCAGGTATAAAGAAAACATATTATTTCTGTGTAACATTTCTACACTAAGCACAAGTTTTCCCAAGCCCAAATCTTAATACAAGATCCTTTTTGTTGCTTCCACTTTTTTGCTGAAAAAAATAAAATTCTCACAGCAGTATAAACAAATCCAGACTGCAGCAGAAATTGATGAGAAAAATGCTCTAAGATCCTCATGTTAATTCTTTTTATCTTATTGATCTGCTGAGTTATAGCAGAGTTTACTCCATTACTGTTAATTTTAACTGTGGAACTTTTCTGTAATGCATTTTACATTACTTTTGGATTCTAAAGATATCATGCCTGTGTTCAGTCACCCTGTCCATATGAGTGATGTGGAAATACGAGGGAGGGAAAAAGGAAGAGAGAGTGTGAGAGGAAGGAAGAAATAGGCAAAGACTCTCTGAACTGTATCTTTAAAAGCCTAAAAAGCCTAATCACCAATAGAAAATGCAGGAATGGATGAAAAGCTGGGAGAAGAATACTGGCAGCAGAGTTGATTGAACATCAGACTTTTCCCAATATTAACCAGATTATTTAATCTGAACTCAGATGTCTCCACAAACACAACCCTTTTTTACACACACAGGAACATGTAATGGAGAAAGGCAAACCAATTTTCATGAGATCTTCAGTTCTGTTTTCACTGAAATCTATTATTCTGTCCTATAACCACATTTTGCCATTTTTGTGTACTTTTTCTTTACATCATTGGTAAAGAATTATCACAAAATTGTAAACACATCATTTTTAGCTGCAAGTCAAACTAACAGGAAAAGTAAATACGTCATTGTGTTAGGGTCCTACGATGTGACTCTCCATGATAAACTGCAAATACATACCACAACTAAGTCACTACCGATATACTTTAACTCAAAAAATACGTATCAGTTCCCAAAGCCTTCTGCACTTTGGGTAATTACAGAGGTATTAGCTTTCTTCCCTGAAGTGTAATTATAAAATAAAGAAATAAGCATTATCATGGTGCATGATGTATCAGTAGTCAGAAAGTGGCTCTTTCATCAGAAGTCAATGCTGGGTTTTTTGCTGAAAAGTATGTCTAGCTGCTAGGGCTACCAGTCTTTCTATGGGATATATGACTGCGGTCATTAAAAAGTCCTCTGGACAGTTTCAGTTTTCAAAGAAGTTGTACACCAGCTACATACTAATGGCTGATTCTACACTTCCCTCATAGCTTTACCCAGCTGGTAAGTCATACTTCAGAGCTACCTAGCTCCAAAGTAAAACACAGTGCAATTTGTCAATATGCAGTATTTTTTTCTATACATTAGGAGCCTAAACCTATAGATTATGTGTACTACAGATTATGCTCCATCACTGAAAGAGGAGAATTGCACTTCCCTGAAGACTACAGAGTGAGAAGCACACAAAGTCAAGGACATTGCACTGGAAATGTCTTGACACTAATTGTGCTTTTCCTTTAATTCAGTAAGGTTTTCTGTGTTTTAAGTGAAGAAAGGAAGTCCCCAGGGACTCATCTGTGACATATTCTATCAGAATGAAAGAATTTTTACAGGCCAAAATTAGCGAAGCTTCTTAGAGTAATGAGTGCTCTCTGAAAAGTGGCACAAAATGGCCCTCAGCAAAGTAGGAAATAATAGATTGGACTCCAAACTACCTGAACACCAAGAAAGAATGCAGAGCAGTGCGACCTGCAAAATATGAGTGTAAGAAATGTCCTGCTATCTCAGAAGCATGGTCCATCTATTTTGTCTCTGCAGCTGGCATTAGGAGATGCTATTTAGAAATACGCAGAACATGTAAAACCAACCATCTTGTGATGTCTATTCTCCTCATACTCCCTGGGTAGCCATAATTGTGGTAGAGTTGTTAGCATGGTGTTGCCTAGTCTTGTTAGTGTTTATTTCTGGACCTGCTGTCCAGAAATTTATCTAATCTCTTGAAACTACTGATGCTGTTTCCCCCCAAAATTCCCTGTGGCAGCAAGTCGCATAAGTTTATTGTCTATTGTGTAAACTATCTGTCTCAAATCAATCATCTCACTAGTTTTCATCAAGTGCTTCCTAGTTTTTGTATTGTGGGTATTGAAAAGCAAATCCACATTCAGTTTATATGCTGCCTCATGACTTTACAAACTCCTACAAGTTGCAAATTTGAAGATTTCACTGTGCCTGCCATGCCATGACTTCGTCAGGCTGAGCCAGTATTTCCCTTTACAGAAGCCGTACTTCCACTTTCCTAACAGACTGTTTCTGCATGTACTCAGTCTTCTTATTTCATATGACAGACTCTGCCATCTTACCTATAACAGAAGTCAGGCTCACTGGTCTGTTGTTTCCAGGACCCTCTCTAGAGTTCAGGAGTGGCAAGATACAGACGAAGAGCCCCCTAAGCCTATAGCAACAAAAATACGTTATGTTGGTTGCCGAAAAGTCTTAATTCCACAACACAGATACACAGATATCCCACTACATTCAACATGACCTAAGCAAAAACTCCGATGTGCTTCATTGAATAGGAATAAATAGAGCATGTTCTTAAAGGCACTGTGACCTAGAGACAAGTATTACCAACCAAAGAGCCTCTGCTAGTGTTAATATTCTCTTGGCCGAGCACCAAGCTCCAGCAGTTAACTATAATGAGAGCGTCGTGGTTTGGGCCTAGAGTAGAGCCCCAAAAGAGCCTGTTATTTACCGCCACTCAAAATTCTTGCAGAATAAGTCATTCCCAGCATAGGTTGGAGCGTTTCTGTGAAAAAGTATACTGAGTGAGGTTGAAGCCTCTGAGAACATAGCATCATAACAATTAGTTTACACAAACTGCTTATCATTTTTTTTGTCTAGAACATGAAAAGAGAGCAAACATCTGTAAAGAATTAGCTGGCCTCCTCTGTTCTGCATATGACACATATAAAGACAGAAATCACCAGTCTTCAGTGGGACTATGCACAGTGACAAGAAGCTTGTGGTATGTGGTGACACATCTCATTAATTGTCAATGTTCTTGATTTTAATAATAATTTCAAAAAGTATGGCAAGAAACAAAGCAAGTCCAACTGAACTAGGAAACCTGATCTGAAAAAACCTCCCTAAGAATCAGACTGAAATTTTGCCCATGTTTTTTTTAAGTTGTTTTCTACGAGCAATGCTAGCTTGACCTAAAATTGGTTGCTGTGAATCAAACCCCAAATTAAATAAATATGGTAACTTCCAAAAACTTTCTAAAGTAGGTTTTGTATCATCAGAAAAAGTTAGCGTTTTAATCCACAAGTCCTGCCTGATCTACTACTAATGAAAGATTCACTAAATTATCTTCATAAAGGTCAAAATGTTAATTAGGAGATTCTCTTCAGTGATAAATCAGAGATGTGGAACAAATTATTAGATCAGCTTTTTCTAGAGTTCAATTACCCTTCTCTTCATTCTAAAAACATAAAAAAATCAAAATAAGAACTGAATATTGTAACGTTAAATATTTCATTTTTAATTTAACAGAAAATTATCTTGAAAGATTTGAGTTTACATAAATTATATTTTAGTTAAATTTATGGACATTTTTACATGTACCATTAGTATTTACTTATTAGCAGCAATGTAGTCAATGGCTATAAAATAATTTAAGAAATATCCTTCAAGTTAATAAGTGTACTAATAATCTAAACTATATGCATTTAAATAAAACACATCTTTCTAAACTACAAAGTTAAAATACAGCAATATATAAAATCAAGGAAAAAATATAATGTAATTTAAATGTAAAAATATTATTTCTCTTTTTAATCATACTTTTAGAAAAGAAGGATCTACCAAGAATTTACAGATATAATGATCTATGTATTTTCCTGAAAGAAACATTAATGAAGAAAACACTTGTAATACCTCATCAAACTGAAATACTAGTATTTCTTATTCTTATTTGCAACACTACTGCAAGCATAACGCTTGTAATATATACTAAAGATGTGTACTATTGGACAAAAAAATAATCCTCTCAAATTCCAAAACTGCAGGGCACTCATAGTTAACACTGTAAATACCTTTTGCCTAATTATACAGTTTAATACAAACTTTTATTCTAACAGCATTTTCAGTAAAATGGCAGGGAAGCAGAAGCAAGTTCTTATACGGATAGTTTCCAACTCACTTTAAGGATCTGAACTATTTATGCCCACTGGAAAACTGCCACAAGCTATAAGGATGTTGTGCTGTTCAGCAATGTGCTTCTGATGACATACAGTGTGAAACAGTCTACATTTCTCAAGAAGTTTTTATACATAGTATGGGATTAGATGTCCAGCCTCTTACAAAAGGAAAGAGACACGTACCCAAATCTTGAAGTCAAACCATGGCATAGCCTGGACTCTCAGTCATATGTTCATCTATCATCAGCTGAGAATTCTTCATTTCTTACAGGTACGTTGAGGTGTCCAGGTATTAACTGAGATAACAATGAAAGTGGATTAATTTACGTTTCATTAATACTTGCAGGATACAGAATGAAAAGACATTTTCATGCAGACTTCACAGGTTTGGTCTTTTATGTAGGTATAGATAACATGCAAATTTTTGCAACAATTTTATTGAACAGATAAATGTTTTCCCTGACATCTGACACAATGGCAAATTTAGAAGCTTAATGACACCTCCTTGTAATTTTTTTCTTAATGGAAGCATATTGGTTAATTACTGTTTTGGACTATGTGAAACGAAATGTGAGTATTTAGCAAATATATTCCTGGTCTGGTTTAGGCCCAGCCTGTGATACGGTACCTAAGCATTCTACAATAAACCACAAAGTTTGTGAAGAACAGCACATTAACTTTTGAAAGACTATGGAAATCAAGATAAAAAAAAATCAGAGGAAACAGTTTAGCTTTTACTGATGCCATTCAGAGAAGGGGATCTACTGAGACATGGAGAAAAGCCTATCCCTACTTGACAACACAGAGAAACAGCTTTGCAAGAACTGACTCGGAGTTAAACTACACTTAGCTACATTGACTAAAGAATCCTGTAAGCAAAGATTTCTACCTTATTCTGAAAACACACTGTCCTCAATGATTTATAATCACTTCTTGATTGCATATCACCACTAAAGATATATGATCCTTAATCAAGAAGAAGTAATAGCCCAAAAGCCTAGTCACAGAGGAAAATATCTACACTCAGCAGTTTTAAGGTGAGAGTACATGTCTGTTTACAGTGTATTTTAGTATGTATGATGTATTTTCTTTAAGCTGTATATGGGTTATGGCACTGACTGAGAAAGCTTATTATTTCAGCTGTACCGAGAAAGAATTAACACCTTTACCCCATGTCCAGGATAAGGACAACCCACAGCCCGGCTGCCTGTGAGCCAAGACCCAGTTTTGTGAAGCATTGCTGTGTGACTTTGGTCCAGCTGATTGAAAAAAAATGTTGTCAAGTTGTGAGAAATTACATAAGCTAAAAATAAGTCTGCGTAATAGTCAAGGACTCCAGGGAAAAGTGAAAAGTCCCCAAAAAAGTGCAGGAAACTAGAAGACAGCAACTCAACAGAACTGAGGATCAGCCTGCACCAAGGTGCAACAGGGCCCACCTTACCCACCTGACTTCGACCACCTGCATGTGGTGACTCGTCAGGTGCTTGCATCAGAGCTGACAAGAATACAAGTGCTTATCCTGTTATATTAGCCCAGGCAATCTACTAAGTGTGTTAGTGCTGTGTAAACATAACTTTTCTATAATCCGGCTTCTATACAGTAAAAGGTTCCCAAACAAAAGACAGCTAACAAAGGAATACTATGGGACCTTTGCCAATGGCAAGGAGTAAGAGTATGTTGAAGGAATTGCATGTCAATTTGTTAGTTAACCTCTGAATCTCTGTAGACAAAACAGGGTCCAACTTAACTAATCTAAAAACTGTAGCAGAGTCTCTACATGCCTTAAAATGTGTAGAAGTACTTTGATAGATGCTCTGTGTACTGTGAAACATAAAACTGATAGCAAGACATAAACTTACAGGCATTATATCACCAGGCCAGGACAGAAGCAGTTTTATGAACCAAACATTGAGTAGAAGCGTGTCACAGGTGTGCCAAATAAATGATCTCTGAGAAGACTTACAAATGCTGAGTAGAAATGCTAAACATAGACAGGCAAACATTCTTGATGAGGTAGGTTTTACTAACTCCTCACATTTGCCATAGCTCTCATGTGTTTTCTAAGCCAAATGTGAGGTGCCTCCAGCCTAATAGAACTTTTCTCAATAACTCACACTTCTATAACTTAAATCAGTTCTCCTCTCACATTCTTTCAAAATTAATGTCTTGAGGACTAAAAATTCAATCTTTAATGACCAGTGCTGTCAGCCACCGATAGCAAATATCTGCTAGGTGGATGGAAAACATCGATATGATTTCGTTGGAACCAATCAAGGAAAGAACAGAATTTGGTTTTAATGGACCTGAAGATTCCTAGACATCTGTTAGAAAAGAAATCAGAGGCCAAAGCTATGCATTGATCATGCAGCAGGTGTATGACAGGGTATATCCTCTTTTACTGACCTTTTAATTTATACGCCCAAGGTTTCCTTCGCTTGCAAACAAAAACATCATGGAAAATACTGTACACATACAGAGTTGGGATGCAACTACAGTTTCAGAAAGTGCTCTGCCATCATTAATACTCACAGACCCCATAGGTGAGAGAGACACAGAAATACTAGCTGCTTCAGGCTAAGATATGTTTCTCAGTGTTTAGTCAGCTTAGCTTTGATCATTTAAATCCTGTTAAACCTAGATGCCTTGAATAGCCTAAACATTACATGTAACCACCAGACACCTCCCCATTACACTTTTGGAAGCTGATGAAAAGTTTGCAGCCAACAAAATAACGGAAAATACCTATCTACAATGATGAACTGAAAATTCAAGGATGGCACAAACTATGAAACAATACACTTCAGTGTATATATAGCAATATATTTGGAAAGAAATAGTTAAGTGAACTTAAAGAACATGACTTATGTTTCCATGGGAAGTACTATTTTTGTTTCTATGGGTGTGATTGAAGATATTGAAAAGATTTATTTACAGTCATGGATTCCTGGTGCTAGAACGACCTCGGAAATACATGTCACCATAGAAACTTCATGGTGTTTCTGTAGTACTGGAAACATCAAAAATCTCTAGTATATTAAGCAATCTTATCTATTTCAGATGAGTGCTGTAATAGTATGAGGACTTTTTGTAAGAAGCCTGGTATCTCTATTATACAGCTGTTTATATATCACAACTCTTCTTATCTCTACATAATCTTAATGCCTCATAAACAAATGCCCCAAAGCAAAAGTAAATTAGTAGCTACTGAGGTTGCCATAAACAGAGATGCTTACAACTGATGACATTAAATTAACTGTTTAATTGAATGCATTTACCTGTTTGTGTAAAACAACAATTGTGTCAATTTTTTTTTCTAGTTGTATTAGTTTCTGCCTTTGGTTCACTGCCCTTTCTTGGGCTAACTATAGCTGATAAAATTGATTAATTTTGTTATTTATGAAGCTGTGGTAGCAAGCAGATGATTTGACTTTTACTTTGTTTTCCATATCGAGAAGTAAAATAAGTCTCCTTTTTTCCTTTCAACCTCAAAGTTAGAACTATACTATTATTAAAAATTGTCGTGGTCATCCTGCAGTACCTGTGGATACAAGAATGGCAGAAAAAGCTATGCAAGTTGCAGAATAATTTTCACTCATTTTGAAGAGCTCAGAAGATTTACTCGTAGAGATCAGTGGAAGACATTTTGTCTTCCTACAAAACATCCCAAATTTATTTTTTTTTCTTCAGCTTCCTTTGTGATGAAATCAAGAGCTCTTAAAAAAATTCCCCTAAAAAGTATCGTTGGGGAGGGGGGACAACATTTTATACAACTTGTTCTGTTAATTCTGTCAGAGTCCTGATGAAATAGTGTGAAAGTCAAACAGTTTGTCTTCACACGAGGAACTAAACTACATTTTTTATGCCTTAAGTATCTTATAAGGAATAAGTAACTACCTTAAGCACTGGGAAGCTGACTAGTCTGCAGAGACAGAGGAGAGATTCTTTTTGTTTCTCCCACTGAAAAAAGTCCTACTCAGAAAATGTAATTAGTGAGATTTGATATATTTAATTAAGTATGTATTAATTAAGACAAATATTTTTACTCCATAGTCCAGAGACATGAATAACTACATCAGAGACATAATACCAAAGTTCAGTTCTCTCTTCCTATGCTTATTTAATTAGCATACAAAGAGGCAGATTTGTTTGTTACGCTGTAGGAGAGCTCCCCACTCTTGCCATTTTTGAAGACACTATCTGACCTTTTCCTCTCTCGCCTTGACCAGAAATTCTCTCTAAAGTTCTTTTTGTAAAAGTTGTATACGTGATGAAAAAAATACTGTTTTTACATAAGTTCTCATATTGTGTGAAAATGCTTCATGTGACAAAATTTCAGACTAGCTCTCCTTTCTTTTTACCTGTGCAAAGTAAAGGGGTTGTTATTCAGAACAACTTCACTTGTCTTTATGGAAAAAAAGAAGATAATATCCATTTAGAAAGCCTCTGTCACCACACCTTCTCCGCAAAGGCCAGCTAAAACTGTTACTTCACACTATTAGGTAAATCCTGTAGTAGTAGTAGTAGTAGTAGTAGTAGTAGTAGTAGTAGTAGTAGTGTAGTAGCTACTGAGGTTGCTATAAACAGAGAATCAAAACCCAGATGAGCCAGTTGATAGTCAGACTGCAAGTGTAGACACAAATCGTTTTTGAAGATAGCTAGCTTGTTCTTAACAGTACACGTTTACTAATACTTGATTTACTTGTTTGTATTTCACTGTTTGTTGGGTGGGTTTTTTTGTATATAATTGAATGGTTTTTAATATATCCGTCAATATATGTTGTTCTGTTTGTAAACCCCAATCCCTGTAATATTCTTTCTACTCCTACTGATCGTTACCACCCACATTGGTGATGGAATTGATATACATTCATTATACTGAGATTCTTCTGACACATAATGTTCTAAATAAATAAGCAAAGTCAATAACTCATGCCACTGCTGCAAACGTGCTATTAAAAGTCAGCCAGTTCCCTGACTCAATCTGCAATTTGGAACAAATGAAAAATGATTAAAATTATACCAAGGGCAATGTCTATTACTTGTTCACCATGTGACAATGAAATCCTGCTTAAAATTTGAGGGTTTTAATGAAATGCATTAGCAGTTGAGCTGTAAGGTCTTCTCTGCACTATTTCTTCTGTTCTTCTTTCCCTTTGTGACACAGCTCAGGACCTGAGACAGGGAGACACACAGGTTTCACTTAGTGACAAGGCATCTGTTCTTGGTGAAACACCACCTTTTGCTTATTTACTTATTTATTTTCTTGTTGAAATTCAGAATACTGAGCAAGAAAACTGACAGGTATTTCTCACCTTGTGCAAAACCAGAAGAAAATAAAAAAAGGAAACCAACCCAGAAACATGACTACTTCCATAATGTTCATAGTTTATCAGACTGCCCACAGCTCAGCTTTTCTCCAACTGATGGCATACAAAATGAAGTAATTTTTTTCTCATGTGGTTTTCTTTTTTCTTGTTTGTTTTTCAGATTCCCAAGCCTTCCTACTAAAATATTGATGTATGATTTTGTTTTCCTTCCTTTCAATCTAGTGATATGGTGACTAATTTTTAAATAATTGTTGCAGTGACCATGCACCACTCTTTTGCTTTAAGGTCAAGTAATGTGTATGTTCTGAAGATACGAGGTATTTTAGTGTCATATGTTATGTATACAAAGACTAAGACTCATCTGTAATAAATGCAACATACGTTATTATCCTACCTTAGATTTTTTCAAACTTATTTTCTGCAAAATGTTTTGAAACTTATTTTGTCATTTCTGTTTCACTTGTTCTAAATGTGTAAAAAATTCTGTTTTTCTATACATGGCCATTCCAGGTATCAGAGTGCAGTGAAGGTTTTGTATTTCTACTGTATGGGAAGAATAAAGATATAATGAGTCCACGCAAAAAGATTCCAGAAAGTTATATTAAAGATGTAAATACATATATATATATGTATGTATATATGTAAATTGTATTCTGAGTCTCCACTTATGACTCAATTTCTCTTTTATTCCTCATCAGTAAGGGGAGGCCCAACTATAGAAGGCAAATATTGCATTCTTCTCTTTGATTCTTTGTGTTTGTAAGTCAATTTTAGCCCTCAAAAAACAGAGGAGTTGCCTCTATACAAAAGAAAAAAAGGCTTTTTTAAAATACATTTTTATCTTTTTTTTCTTCCTTCCTTCCCTATTTCCTTCATTCTTGAGGGTACAAATCTTGCCTAAAATCCTCTCTGTTGCTAGTTCTTCATCATCATTACCAGCACTGGAATTTTTCTGCTTTGGTGATACCACCTCAACTGGAGGCTGTCAGCACAGTGAACAGAACTAATTTGTCTGAGGTGGGTTTTACATTCTTTTCAAAGTATCTGCAATTTCACATTGTTAGCTGCAGTCAGGATGAGAAGACAGGTTGAGACAACATGTATGATGGTCACGGAAATTCCAGTATAGAATATGTATAAATATTATTCGCTTCAAAGCCCAGAGTAACTGCTGATAAAGTTGAGCTACTGAAATCCATTAGAAAATAACTCATTCTGTACACTTTTCTTCCATGCCCCCAATCCTGAACAAAAATATAGATCCTCTGGTTTTACAGCGAAAGAAATGCATTTTCTCAGTTACATCTTCCCAGGATTTAAGACAAGGGACTGTAATTTCTCAGTACAGCTTTCTTTTTTCCATTTTACCATTGCATCATTGTACTGGATACTATATATATCCTATATTCAAATACAGATTTGTAAGACTTATTATATAGGATGATGGTGAAAAGAAACTGTAAAATTTAAATTTAACCTTCTCTGATCCTTCCTCAATGACTTCAAGGATGTCATATCTATCTATCATACCTTCGTGCCACAACAGCAGAAAAGAAAACATGCTTTTTCTTTCTTAGACTGATGAAGGGGAGGGTAATAAAGTTAATGTTTTTCTTCAGGTAAGTTTTTTGGTGTTTCTTTTTTTTAAAATCAGGTGATCACTCAGAAAAATGGATCTTAGAAAAACTGTCCTTTAAAAGTCATATAAGATTATAATACTTTAAATAAGATTTTAAGTGTGTTTTTACAGATGTTTTCTGTTGCATACTATGCATATTTGTTCTTGAACATCTATTCTTATCATCCTAGTTTTTGAAATCAGGTTTTTTAATAATGTAAAATGTGTTCACTTTGTTATTACTGTACAATTTTCCCCATTGTTGCTACCCAGCTTTGCAAATTCTTACATCGATTGTCCTTACAGTACGTGAAATCTCACCATGATTCTGACAATTTCCAGGCATGCAATCTATAGAAAATGATTTACACAGTATACCTAAAAATGGATTATCATGTAGTGTATCATTATATATACATATATCTTTCTCATCTACTTTCTGAGCACTCTCTGAGAATGTCACCATCTTTTTCAGAAGAGGAAATATCCCAGGGAAAATTTCTGCAGAGCTATTTTTATATAATAATAAACAAAACATATCCGTGTTTACTTCATGAATCGACAAAAATTAAAACACAAATACCATCAGTTTGCATTTCGTAAGTAAGTGACCAGGTGCTATCAGCGACAAAACATCAGACTTACTATCCGAGCTATGTACTACCAAGTCACATATAAAGTAATACTTAATCCTTAATCAATGAGCCGTAAAATTGCTAGGCTATGTCCAACGTTATATTAGTCTGTAGTTATCTTGGTACCTTCCCTTTCTCTCATTTCCCCTTTGCAGACACATCTCTGATTCACTGATAAGTTCCTCAGTCATCTTCATTACCTTCTGCGTTCTCCTACTCATCATGCACATCAATTTTTGTTCTTTCAGACTTCAATTTCAACATAATTCGTCCACAAATAGAAAAATTTCTCTAGAAATATTTCTTTAAAACACATGGAAGTTCTACTTCTCTTCACACATCTGCAGGATTCTGTGCTCAAAAACCCCTTCCACTCCCCACTTGTAGTCTTTTCCAACTCAAACCCAAATGTATTTGTCTGCAGAGAGAAAGCAGAAAAAATTACTGCTGCTAAGAGTGTGCAAGAAATTTTATAAACTTACTTTCTTCCTCATAGAGAGGAACATCTGCACTTTACTCAGAGGAGTTTCTCCTAGTCGCTTGCTTTCTATAAGCCTCAACTACTTGAGGAAATGAACAAACATTCATGCAAAGAACATTATGACAATTCCTGTTACCACCTGTTGTGAAATCAAGAAACAGGTAAGAAAGAGAAGTAAGATGTATCTTTTATAATGAAATAACTGAATAAAGAAAGGTGACTTTGGCTCCAAACATAGTCATGCTACCATTTTTTACTAAAGTACATTGAAAGTGTGTGTGGCTGGGAAGTTCCAATTAGTTATTCTTTTGAAAATATGTATGTGTCCATCTCAGGCAAAACTCAGCTGTAGCACCAAAGCTAGGTCTACTTCAATGTTTAGGTCACACTAAAATTTTCATTTAAGAGGTTACATACTTCTTAAAATCTAAACCCAGCTGAATCTTACATAGAAACTTAACTGAATTTCAGTGACTGAAAATATTCATACATTTGACATGATCTTTTCTGCCATGGATTTGGAATGTATTCACCCATTGCAAATTCTCAAGACTTTATTACCCATTAGTAGAGTCAAACCTGGAAATATAGACCACAGATATTTTTTTTCTGTTCTGTAGTAGAACAGAGCACAGAGAAAGAATAATTTGTACTGAATAAGACAATTTTTGGAACGGTTCGTAAACAAATAAAATAAGTAATTTTTGATTAAGCATCAAACAATATTGTGCTTTCTTTTGGATTATTCGTCCTATTCCCATACTTGTAATGCAAGTCACATTTTTTGTTGTATAAAGAGAGGTCCTTTCAAAAGGAAACAACCCTCGTCCAAGTCTCTAAGTTTTCAATGCACATATGAAGAACGACAAATCATCCAAATCCTCACATTGGCTCTCTGGACTGAGGTGAATGGTACACTTCTGCTTTTATTGACTACCATTAGCTACAGTAATAGCAAGTGAGCTCTGTAAAGAGCCTGTCAAATTTTTCAGATTTATAATGCTATTGTTTAGCTTCCGAACTCTGCCAGACTTTAAAGGAGAGGAAGCTAAGGTGCCTTCATAAGTTGGGGTTGCAGGTTTTTTCACCATACATGCCAACAACAAAGATTGTACAAAGGCTTTTTTCTTTTTTTAAGTGAATTTATAACCCCTGAAATAGAGCTTCATGTCTCATTCTCTTACAAAAAAATCGCTACCTGCAAAGCAGTCCAGAGCAGGCAGTTCCTGCCTGTTTCCAAAACAGATCACACTTTCTATTATTCCAAGTAAACCTTGAGATCTTTCCCATATTATTGTAGTAGTGGTCCATCATGACTACAGCAGTGCTAGGGACACAAGACAGAGAACTTTTGCAATGCAATGTAGTATCTTTTTTAAGATCAGCTGGAGGAAAAAAAAAACAAACACGTTTCTGAGCACAAAGGTGATTTTCAGTTTTTCAGGTGAAATTTTTTCTACTGACTTTTTTTTACAGATATTTATGGCCCTTACAGAAATGTCTGTATATTCTACATTAAACAGAGATTTAGGAAATCTGTGACAGACATCAGTTCTCAGACTGTTGTATGTTACATTTATTTTTGGATCATGGAATTTTTTAAATAGAGAAGAAAAAACAGGTTATTGCATCCTACATATTGAACCTTATAAATGGACCAGATCCTGTTAGTTTGTGTTTCATTCTTCCTTCTCTAGGTTTCACATTGAAATGAAATAGCCTCATTTCATGCCCTATAATGTGTAAAAAGGTATTTATGATGTAAAAATACTTTAACATCTTCTATAGAGAATTCTGTGTTTTCTTCAGAAGTTGCCTTTGAACTTCCCATTTCCTTCATGGACCCAGTCTCCCAAGACTAGTCCCTTCCCTGTCTTCCTCTCCTTCACCCAGTATTTCAGATAACAATACTGTAAAAATTATGAGATCAATAACTTTCTGTAGCAATATCTCTAAGTTTTTTTTTTTTTGGAGTTAGAAGCCTTTGGCTCAGTTGCTCTTCACGGTGAAATCTATCCTCTGCTTTCTAAATTAATAGAAAGGCTGAAATTGTGCACATATATGTTATATACTATATAATTAGGATTATCTAATTGTCCAAACTGACCCCAGTACCTCCCCTAGTTCTATCTGGAAAAAGTCTTTACAGTAATTTATCTTAATAATGCAAATCGATTGTAATCTTAATTATAGATGGGTATCACTTCTCACAATACATAGTGTGAGAATGGGTTGACAGATTACTGATAATTAAGAACTTACTATGAATTCACATTACTCAGGTAAAGACTTCAGTTTGAGGTTTACATCCTGTAATAAGCTATTTGTCTCATAAACATAGATTAATATCTCAATATTAATTATCATCCTATGTTTTATATTTGCTGATTTATTAAATCATAGTGCACAATCCTAAAATAGAGGCTCATTCAACTTCTCTTTAGGTTTTTATTGTTAGTATTTAAATATTTAATAACAACATCAATGTCTTGTTCTATTTCTAAAAAACTAAGATAACATAGCAGCAATGTGTTACTCATCATTGCAATAAAAGCTGTTAATCAAGCAGGAGTTCAGGTCATCATATGTGGATTAAACCTGAAGCAACTGTGGAGGCAAATGTCTGCTGGTCCAGACGTTGGACTGTAGGCACATAAAGGTTTTAGATGAGAACATTCACAGTTCCCTTCTGCAATGACATTGTTATGCTCCATTCTTCTGTTACTTTTATACCTGTTTTATTTTGTAACACTAATAAGTAAAATGATGAGTTGCTCATGACAGTGTAGTCAAAGTTCCTCTGAATTTTTCTACTCATCTTTTTAACTACATTAGTTGCAAACACAGGTACTCAACCTAGACATGTTATTCATGTATCACTCAAGAAAGCTCAAAATTATTAGCATATATTCAGAGCTTTTATTAGTGAGGTGTTCAGAAGAACCACCACTGGGATTCCACCAAGGTAACAACATCCCTACTAGGCAGGAGGTTTGCTTTCTGATAATTATCTGGTGCCAACGCTTTAGGACTGTTCTGAGACACTGACAGACAAAAGAATTTAATGGGTTTACTCTGCTCCTCTAAAAAGCCTGCAAACTGGTTCAATATGCTGAAGGAAGGAAGTCAGAAAAAGTGCAGGATTAAAATACTCCTAGGCAGATGAATAAATTCATACACAGCTATTAACAACATAAATTTTCCTGAGAGAAGTCAACACTAAAAGAAAGCATAGGACAAAGGAACCCATGGGATCCTGTGCAAAATGCTAAGCCTGTCAGGTTCACTCATATGATCATAATACCTCAGGTATGATAGAGACACATAAATATTGATATTTTAAAATCTGCCTTTCTCTGGTTTTGGTTTTGTTTTTTTTCCCCTCCTGTTAAATAAAATATATTGTCAAGACAGCTGTCAGTCACTATGCCACTAGTCACAGTTACCTCAAGGGATGAGGCACAGATTCCTCAAATACACCCTCAAGGAAGTAAACAATTGGTTCAGATGGGCAGGCCTTCATGATCTGCAGCATGAAGAAAAGAATTGCAAGATTTCACTCAAGTGAAAGGACAAAAGTGCAGTTAAGACCGTAAAATCAACAAGAAAACTGCTGAAATGAAAACTGAAAAATAAAATTGAATTTCATTAGTATTCTTCCAATACACACCATCTGATAAGTTCTTTGCTTTTCTTACCTGTGTCACATATTATCTGGAAAGTTAAGCAAGAAAAAGGTAACATGTAGTGCAAAAAATTGGCTTAATTCACAGATCAATTGCAAACTTCTGTTCCTTTAGAATTTATTAGTACACTGTTGTACTGATTTTGCCTAGGAAAGAGATAATTTTCCTCATAGTAGATTGTATGGGGTTGTGTTTTGGATTTGTGATGAAAGCAGTCATGATAACACAGGGATGCTTTAACAATCGCTGAGCAGTGCTTACACAGAGTCAAGGCCTTTTCTGCTCCTCACACTGCCTGCCAATGACTATGCTGGGGGTGCACAAGAAGTTGGGAGGGGAGAGAGCTGGGACTGCTGACCCTAACTGGCCAAAGGGATATCCCATACCATATGAAGCCATGCTCAGCATATAAAGCTGGGGAAGAATAAGAAAGTGTGGGATGGTCAGAGTTACAGTGTTTGTCTTCCCAAGTAACTGTTACATGTGATGGAGCCCTGCTTTCCTGGAGATGGTTGAACACTTGCCTGTCAATGGGAAGTAGTGAACTAATTCCTTATTTTGCTTTGTTTGCGTGCACAGCTTTTGCTTTACCTATTAAACTGTCTTTATCTCAACCTAAAATTTTTCTCACTTTTAGCCTTCTGATTCTCTCCCCCATTCCACTGTTGGGGGGAGTGAGCAAGGGCTGGGGTGGCTAAGCTGCCTGCGGGGGTTAAACCATGACAACTGGCCTTTAAAGCAATGATACTGAAAGCTCAGACCACATTTTAGTCAGGCTGGCAATCTAAGAGCTGGAGAGTTTGATACTGTTAGGGATTTTATTTATTTATTTATTTATTTATTTATTTATTTTTAAAGTTCTTTGCAGATCCCTGTAACCAGAGAAATGAGCAGCTAAGAAACATGTTTAGAGGGCTAAGTACTCACTCAGGAACAGCTGGTGTAGAAGCAAATTATAAAGAATGGAAGAGAATGACAATTTTTATGTACTTTACTATTCCCTAATCCAGAAATATTTAATATTTGGTCTGTCAAGTTCCTGGGACTACAGTACTTATATGCCTGCAGACTCGAGGAAACACTTGAACATAGTTTGTTTCTATCCCTTGCGTCATCTCAAATAACACAGGAGTTAAAATCATACCTTTTTCTTTCCCATTTTTTGGGGGGAATGGGAAAGGACTGGTTTTGCGGTTTGGAGCTAAGCAGGGTGGGATGCAATTACCTTGCAGAAACTCTGCAAATGCCTCATCCAATGCTGCAATACACTGTCCTTCTAAAGAAGGGCATTTTTCAGAGGCAGGAGGTCAGCTTAAAGAGGAAGCAATATAATAGAAGCCATTTCTCGACCATACAGAATTGTTTAGCTAAAAAGCACCAAAGCTGTTTCAAAAGTATACATCTGGAAGCAGCAGGATGATACATCTCTGCAGTGATTTAAAAGAACTAGATGTGTGCAGTCAAAGGACATATCTACACAAAATGATTAAAGGCAGGCTCCGTCACCCTTTGACCATGGCCCAAGTATTCTTCATGGCAGTTGCTGCAAAGTCAAAAATATACACATATGTACCTTCATAGTGAAGAAACTAATATGCCTTGCTGAGATCAGAGTGTTGTTTTCACACAGCAGTATTCTTACCAGGTAAGAGGTGTCTTACTTCTAGACAGCTTAGACCATAGATGGCATATCATAGATCTTTCTGAGCCCATCAGACCATCAACACAGCCTATATCATTCTGTCTTTGGAGAATATAAAATATTCAAACATTCAGAACACATCAAGGTTTGGAAATTATCAGTTAAAATTTAAAAATTAAAAGGAATAGAATAAAACAAATAAAAAAGAAATCAACATTAATTCAGAAATTACACAAAAGGACAATCAATATCTGTTAATATCATGCCATTATTGCAAAAAAAATGAAGTTGAAAACAAAAAATATGACATTAAAGTTGCTCTGGTTACCAGTCTTCCTTGTTTTCAGGTATGCTAGATTATCAAGATGAAACATGCACAGTAATTTGGGTGTATTACTGTACATAGTATTACCCTCTTAATTTTCATCTATAGTGAATCTTCTGAGGAACTCTGGAGTATCTCTCTGAATGCATCATCATTGTCATTTAGAGATGACAATTTTGAATTCCTAAGCTTCAGGAATATCATAAGTGTGAGTGAAAGGACCTTCCCTACTCCTGGCATATCCGTCTCACAAAACTTTGATTTAGTAATTTTCAATTTATCAGTTCTTCCTATAACTTATCTGAAGTAACCTAACTCATTTTTCTCCTTCCAAATGGGATATCATAGAATTGTAGAATGGTTTAGGTTGGAAGGGACCTTAAAGATCATCTAGTTCCAACCCCTCTGCCATGGGCAGGGACACCTCCCACTAGACCAGGTTGCTCAAAGCCACATCCAGCCTGGCCTTGAACACTTCCAAGGATGGGGCATCCACAGCTTCCCTGGGCAGCCTGTTCCAGTGTCTCACCACCCTCATAGTGAAAAGTTTCTTCCTGATACATAATCTAAATCTACGGTCTTCCAGTTTGAAGCCATTACCCAATGCCACTGACCAATTCTTTAAGGAGTTAGTCTTATGGAAACAGATTTCAAGCTCACAAGGAACAAAAACGTATTTCTTTTGAAGAGGGAAAAATATCTTGAAGCTTGGTAAATAAGGATATCTGCTGCCATAAAACAGTCTCTACTTACCTTTTGATAACTTAGATGTGGAATCCCATTACATTGAACATAATAGATTTTGACACACTTTGCATCCATCTATAAAATTCTGTATATGGAGATTCATACCTAATCAATGTATTCCCTTGACCAACTTAGACCTTTTTCACTGAAAGTCTTCCATGTGACTCTTTTAAACAGGTAACACATTCTGCTTTATATTGTTAAGAAAAATGTTCCTGTTTTCCAACATCAATAAATCTTGTTGAAGTGAAACAGTGTCTTTCAGACCCAAAATAGTAATTATTTATTTTGTTTACCTCTGCACAGACAGCTATTGTTGTTATTCTCACATTACAGGATCTATTTATTGTTTTCTGATTGTTTAAAGACACTTTTCTGTCAGTGATCTCCCCTTCTGATTCTATTGCATACTTCACACATTGCTCCCTGACATGCCTGCTAGCACTTCCTAGTCCAAGGATGAATGTGGTTTAACAATTTTTCTCCAATTGATGTGACATATGCTGCCCTCTCACAGGTACTTGCAAAAGTTAAACAATATGGAGCTGCAAACAGAAGGCACTTCAGTACTCTACACTTCAATCAATCAATAGATCCTTCTTGTTCAAGCATTATTTTGTTCAATTTTTGACTGCATTTGCCTGTGAGATGACAATTTTTTTGAGACACAGAGCTGGGCATATTAAAGAGCCTTGTCTTTTGCTGTTGCAGCACTTTTTTGTGTGACATTTCAATTGTATTTCACTGGTTTTAACTCGTTCTAATGAGAATAACTCATATTTGTTACACTTCTTTGATGAACTGGTTTAATATTTTCAACCTGAGGTTGTCTCATCTTTCTTATCACATTCTGCCTTGGCTGAAACTGTTATGATATATCAACTGCTACAGGGACACCCACAATATCCAAAACCATCCTTTGCATGAAACCTTTCACTTGATGAATTTGCATTGCCTGGGAAGTGTAGTGAGTGAAAAACTTAGCAATTCCTAACTAATACAATTTGACAATTTTTGCCTTTCCTAAAGGGAACAGTAAACTTGCTCTTACCTGAAAATGAGGTAGAGAATCTTCTTGGAATACAGTACTGCTGTATCAGAACATCCTTGTGACAGTGCCTGGGATTCAGACAAAAAAAGTCTGCCATCTCTCATTGTGGTTCTTTCCAAGCTGTTGACTCCTGGAATAAGCATCATCATTGCTTCAGATCTGTTCTTGCTGTACATCTCCAAGTCCAGCAAATAATAGGCAATGACTTGATAGTACCATACCTAGTATTTCTCTTGAAATTCTGTTTGCCCTTGATGACATCTAAGTAATGCTCCGCTTGCTACTATACGCTACTGGGTGCAAAGGTATATACCATGAATAGACAGCCATAAATCTTACATGAGTAAACAAGCATAGATAGTTGTGAACTACTGTATTGTGAGTGGAAATTTTTAAACAGAAGATGCAGAAAGTGAAAAGATAGAACTTGTGTATAATCTAAGTCTGAAGAACTGATCTTGCCGTAAACAAGTTGCAAAAGGATAGAAGACACAGTGAAGAAAAATTGGAATTTAGACCCTGTCTTTGATGAGTTTGAGTACTATTAAATGAAATATGCATTGGAATTTTCTGAGGGTAAGACATAAGTGATGTATAATTAGCAGACATATTTCTAGAGAAAATATTAAGGGCCTTATTATTTTGGGCAGATAAATGCTATAATAAAAAAGGAATTATATCTATAAAGAGGGAATAGCATGGGATACTGAGTAAACTCTTTGGCTGAAATGATTCCTGACAGAAAATACATATACTAAGATGAGATGATTAAGAACCAAATAAAGAACTAATGGATAAAAGCACTATTGTGATTGGTAAAAAATTTCAAGGCTGTAAAACAGCACAGATCACCTCAGAAACAAAATAAGCATAGTAAGTTACTATATTTATATTGGTTACATAGACACATTCACACACACATACATTCAAATGAATAATAATACGCTGGTTAAAAACTGAACTACATTGAGGGTGATTAATCACCATAACAAACTAGAAGGAAGCTGTGAGTGCTCTCCTTTGAGCAGTACAATACACAACACACAATATGCGATAGGCAAACTACATCTCCCAGAAGAGTAATCAAAAACTGGTCATCTTTTAATCCATCAGCTAACGAAATTAAATAGGATAAAGTACAATTGTCTGTGATCTGACTTGAGTTCCTATCAGAAACTAAGGATTTCCTCTCTCCTATATCCTCCCCCTCCTCTTTAAGAATGTTGATTTGGGACAAACCAAAGTATGTAACTCAAGTCAGTAAAAAAATATTTTGCTTTTTGTAAACACTTTGTCTTTTTGCCTCTGTTCTTATCTTAATTAAGGATTTTTCAATTTTGAAATTAAAAGTCTAAATATTTCATTCTTAAAACATTTTGAATTAACATTTTATCTTTGTAAAAAAATGATAATTGAAAAGAATACGTCTGCAGCTATTTCGTAGCTCTGAAAATGTATTTGGCCTCCTTGAATTTTATTTCTTATCAAAATTACTGTTTGTGAATAGGATCACAGGAGGCAAGAGAATATAATTTAACAGTCCCTCTGGCCTCATAAATGCTCTGATTCTAAGCCCTAAAGTTGAGAATTGAATAGGAAACCTATTCATAAACACTGAGACCAAAGTGTTTTACAATCAAGTTTGACCCTTCATAGTTGATGAAAAGACCTATATATTAACACATCACATTTATTTTGAAAAGCACTCGTGACACTTCAATAAGAGAATGACAGTTGCTGATGAAAAACAGAAATTAGAGAAGGAATATCTCGGCTGAGAGAACTGATCCAAGTGGTCTTAGCCAGTGTTGATAAGTACCACAAGTTGTGCTGACTGATGATTTACTCTTTCAGAATGCAGAGGTGAAAAAGGAAAACTATCATAAGTGACTGAAGCAACGGACAAAAAGGAGTAGAGGTCAATAAATAATCTATTTAATGTCTTTCACTCAGACATTACTCTCCTGGATTATCTCCTAGTACTTGAATCTGATAAAAAGAAGAGGTAGAGGTTAAAAGAAACACTGTCTGAAGCTAGTTAGAAATTAAGAAGGTAAGAGGAGAGAAAGACTGAAAATCTTACAGCAAGAAAACCATAAATACATTGTAAACTCAGTTTTTATGCTTTTAAATCTCACACTGAATGTGGCTGTTAGAGACAAATGTCTTGCCATGAAATGTCTATACTTCAAGCTTGTTTTATTCTTAGCATTCAATTATGAGCAATATCATAAAACTAGGCAGTATTTTCATATCTAAAAACCTGGTCAAAATTCTGCAATGTATTGTGACTGTTCAACCACTGTGGGGTAAGCAGCACCCATTCATGGGTTTAACTAACTTTTGATTTAATTACTGTCAAGTGGTAGGCCTTCCCAAGTTTATTGGTCTATCATCAAAACATTATGTACTGAATTGCAAGACTCTTTGCTGTAAATTAGAGAAGGATCTGGGACTACAGCACAAAGGATCATGATCTCATCCTTTCCTTCCCTGCCCCAAAGTTCTGCATGTTTCAAATAGCTTACTTTAACATATACCTACATTCCTGTCAAGCACCACTGTGGTGGGAGTGCTCCTGAATGAGCTGAATGTCCTTATTTGTTCCATAAAGTAAAAAACTTTGCCTTAATGGGTCTTCTATATTATTTAGGCAAATGTAGTCAAAGATTATGAATCCTATGTCCTGCCTTTTCATTAAAAGACAAGAGCAAAACAGAGGATGTTATGTGTTTAGAAGTGTGCAACAGCTTTGAAACACTACATCACGAATATCTAAATACTATTTGTCTCAGTTCTGTCATGACCATCCATGTCAGACCCAGAAAGGGTCATAAAACTCAGCATATTTTATCATGACTGATATATTTGTTTACCGCTTACATACATTTTGATTTTCCAAAGGTCATACTTGAAATTATTTTCTGCTAGCTACAATGGCTACTGAATGTTCATGTGCCTTCAGTGCCCAGCAAAATGGCACTGTTATATCAAGACAGATACTTCCTCACAGTGTCCTTACTTGTACTGAAAAGTCATTTCTGATCTTTTGTACTAGGGACAAAGAGATCACAGATTACTTCTACCACAGCATCAAAGGTTACCTTAAAAAGGATTAAAACACCCAATTGATGTCTTTTAAACTCTCGACATTTTGCTACCATTAATGAGAATTTACTCAACCCATTTTTTATGCTCACCTAAGACCAAGTTAACTTAAAAAGATATTTCTTTTTCCTATTAAACATTTTACAAAATATCATGAAACTTTTTGGAAAATAAATATGTTCATAAGATGCCATTAGAGCTATTGCTGCTTATAACAGATACAGATGAAGGTTAGGTTTTACAGCCACTTACTTTTTTTATTTTATTATAAGTTTATTAAGCTCCACTTTCTTAATTTCAGCTAGTTTTGTGATTTACAATAAGAAAGTCAGTTTGGGACACTATTGATAGGAAAGAAATCTACCTAGCACAGAAATACAAATAAAAATTCTTGATCAATTTGATCAAAATACAGACAGTGCAATCTTAGGACCTGTAGTAGAACAACCTTCCACGCTGTGGCCATTTTGTCTAGAGAGCATGAAAAGTGAATGGCCATTAAACACCCATTGAATGGAATTGCTAAAGGAAAGAATATGACAGCAGGATTTGAATAAGATATTAACAGTTGTTTCCTACTTTTCTTCACCTTTGCAATTCTACCTCATTACGTCTCTACATTTTTACTTTTTTTGCCTATTACCTCTGAGTTATTAACTCTTTAAACTTCAAATAATAGAACTCAAGAGCCAGAAGTGTATAATGTAAGCTTTCCAGGGTTTTACTTTGTCCTATTGCATTGCCAGAATGAATGTATTAATATTCATCCCCTCAAGACTGCATTTTCTCCTGCTTCTGTGTATTAGAAAGGAGGCATTTGGGCTTATGATCATTGAAATGTCCCAAGCGGACAGCACAAAGCCACTTAACATAAAATGAGTGGCTCTCTAACTCTGCTAACAGTGCCAGGTTTTGATTATGACTGTGATTCCAGGGATACCCATCACAGACAAATCTTTGATACTTAGGGGATAAACACTCATGTTTCCATGTAATTCTACTCTAATTATTTGGGATGCAATATTAAATATGAAAATGTTTTGTTTTGTGAGATCCAGCATATTTTCTTTTTCTTTGCTAGCTGCCTGCATGCTATGCATCTGCATCCATATTTAATATCTTTGGAAGGGGTAAAAATGGTTACTTGAGTTGTGCTAGTTAAACAGTTTAAAGAGGACAGATTGCAGCTGTCATGTAAAGAATGAGGAGCTAGAGAATAGACACTAGGGAACAGCAGGCACAGAGATACAAGGTTTTCACTAGATAGTCACTTTCATTTCCTCCAAACAAGTAGGAGGAAAAAATACGTGGAGCAAGTGGGAGGAAAAAAAAGCACAATAAAAATAAAAATAAGGAATGCAGTATGCAGTTTCTGTTTGGTTTCTGTACTGGTTTTGCAAGACTCACAATCGCAAATCATAATTGGCTTTTCTGTCTGTTTTATGCTGCTGTTGTTCAGGTATTTGAAAATTAAATTTCTCTTCATGTGAGGAATTTAGCCCTCTTCAGTCCCCACTTAGAATCCTGAAAGTAATATATCCTTTAAGGTAGATGGACTTTAGGGAACATCGCATACCCTTTTGAAGAATTTACACATCTTTGTACCATATACCACTTAATTTCCTCAGCTTCTCACCTAACACTAAAATTGTCCTTTGCCCTTTATTCCTGAGAATTTCATGGGAATACATAATATAGTTCCTCCTGTTCCCTTGTACTTTAGGCCTTATTATCACTTACTATCATTGCTGTGATGCTTAATACACTTTTACAAATTCATATTAAATTAAGAAAACAACATCTTTAAAGCATGACTTCCTTTCTCCTATTCCACCCCAGAAAGCCACATATTTGTCTTTATGTGTGTTTTCTTAATGGGGAATGCTAAGGTTAATGAGAAAGTAAAGATGACTTCACATTAAAATTGAGTTAAAACCTGATAACTCAGTCCCTAAGGCACTTAAGAAAGAGGAGTGATTCTACAGGCTTGTTCTAACATGAAACTGTTCCCTTTGTCATGCACAAATCCAGACCCTGTGACATGCCTGTTGATATCTTACTCTAAAACAGCAATTGAAAACTGATGATCAACAAGAGGCAGCCTCTTAATTGCCATTAGAATGAGTGTAACATCCTCCTCCTGAATCACTTAGAAAGGAATATTCAATGGCAATAAATATAAAATAATGCACACTGTTATATTGAATCATATAATGTAAAACATTTAATTGTATTCATTGTAAGAGAGTAGCGAGAGCAGGGTGTTACTTAATGGAAAGTAAGCTTGGACCCAAGGGCAATCATCATGCAAAGGCAAAATAACAAGCCAAATCCAAGGTCAATCCAGGAAAAAATGAAATTTCAGGAATAGGGCAAGGGGCAACCTGCAAGCAGGAATATAAGCAGGAAGGAAGTGATTCTTTCTGAGACAGCCACTGAAATTACCTGGCAGTATTTTAACATAAAGTGCTTTCTTATGCAGTTTGTAATTCAACTGCAGAAAATATTGTCACCAGATTTAATGGAGGCCAAAGGAATATGTATGCTCAGACTGGATTTAGGAGAATTCATAGATTTTAAGCCCACCAGCATCTATTATAATTGTGACAGTTGGATCACCTGGTCCTTAATTACCAAAATGTTGATTGCTGAATTGCAATACTGGAGAAAAGATCACTCTACCTACTCTTTCTGAAAACATTTACTAGTCACTGTTAGGAGCATGATGCCTGTAATGGATCCTTCATTTTCTTGCAACCGCCTTTGTATTCTTTCAAGAGAAAGGATTTATGTCATAACCGTAATGTCAGGGGTATGAAAGACCTCATTACAAAATGCAGACATAGAGAAGGAATATGTATAGACAATTAAGTCAAGAAAGCAAGAGATGTTGTCCAAAAAAATTGATTTTAAAACTATCTAGTAAATCCTCAAAAACTTTTTAAACAACCTAGACAACTAATCTTTGTGTCAGAAGATTAAGCAGAACTCACGATAAAAATTGATGAGGATAAACTAAAAAGATTGTAAGAGTATTTCCAAGAGAGTCTGAATAGAATAAAACCTAGGGTTAGACCTAAGTACTCATAGAAAAGCCTGAAACTTCACTAATTAGTTGTGACCTGACATTAAATAGGAAAAAAATGAAGCTGCTAAAGAAGTATGCAGGAAGCTGTATGGCTAAGGCAGAAAATCAGGCAGAATCTGACTGCAGAATCTGAAAGAAATGACCAAGCATCTGCAATAATGCATTGAATACAAAAACATATCAACCTTAATAGTCACAGTGCCACAGAAGGAAAAAAAGCCAAAATATATTAAGCAGTTCAGCAGAACATTACTGTCACTTCCAGGAAATGTTCACAGCAGATTGATATTACAGCAAGAGAAACCTAAGAGAAAAAAGAAGGTAAGAATCTACAGTTGTCAGGGAAAGGACATTATATACTGAATAAATACAGTGGTTTGAAGAGTGCTAGGAAGGTTCACTGAAATGCAAAACGCTAATCACTATTAACCTGCGTCATCCTGAAAAATCTTGTTATTCTTGCAGAAAATGCGCAGAGGCTGGCTGTGGAATACAAATTAAATTAGTGAGCATGGTGGACTAACCTTGGCTAACAGGTTAGCCAAGGTAGCATCCAACTACTCACTTTCTCCCTCAGTGGGATGTGGGGAGAAAATAGGAAGACCAAGAATGCCCACAGGCAGAGATAAAGACAGGGAAATCACTTACCAATTACCATCACAGACAAAGCAGACTTGACTAGTGGAAAATTAACTTAATTTATTGCCAATTAAAATAAATATTTCATTACTGATTTGTGTAGTGGGAAACTACCAACACCTTGCCACCTACACCCAATATAATAAGAAAGTCTGTGTTAAAAGAACGTACTTCATCCACTCTCAAGCCAAAACCAGTGTATTATTTATTGAGAAGAATAAAAATCAAACTGTACAATTGTTCTTACTTGTTGACCGCATTGTGAGAACAAGACTTGAAGGAAAAAATATGGAACGTCTTGGACTGTGAGTCAGAAATGTAAAGACCTAGATATTGAAGGCAAATATTGAATAAACTTTCTCCCAATTTCTGCACTTTTACAGTGCACAAAGAGTAGCTCTAAGGAGACAGAACTAAATTTTTGAACATTACGACCATTCCTTTTGTCATCAGTGTTTTTAAGAGGAAACTCAAGATTCCCATTAAGTAAACACTAGGCATTTTCTTATTGACAGAACTGGGTAACGACAGACAATAATTCAAAGGCAGAAAGAGTAAGAATCAGTAGACTATCTGTAATGAACCAGCCACATAACATCTAGACTATGGAAACCTATCCAACAATAACAATTCCCGAGGCAAACCTGCATACTTTTTCACTAAATATCTGTGAATACCAAAAAACTTTAAATGGATAGACCAGGTTATAAAACTGGACAAATATAAAAGATTCAGGAACATATCAATTGCTAAATTTCTATTATGGAAAAGATGGATAAAATGGTTTGGAAATGTCCGAAGAATAGAAGCACAAGTAGTCCTTACTGCTCAAAACACTGTAACAGTGAACATCTAGTAGAATCACAGAATGGCTGAGGTTGGAAGGGAGCTCTGGCGAACATCTGGTACAACACTTTCCTCAAGCAAAGTCACCTGGAGCCGATACTCCAGACCATGTCCAGATGGCTTTTGAATGTCTCCACGGATGGAGAATGTACAACATCTCTGGGCAACCTGAAGGATAGAAAGAAAGACAGAAAGATAGTGAGTCAGGGATCAAATAGAAGAATAGCTAAAACATTTGAAGGATTAATTATTTTTTTTAAAAGGCTATATTTGCCTTTTGTTCCACAGAATTCAAGAAGAAATAAGAAAATATAGACTTACAACGTTAAACTTTTGGGGTTTTTTAATTAAGTGGTTAAAAATCACTGTATTGGGTTTGCGTGGCAAGGTTGTGGTAGCAGGGGGGCTACTGGGGTGGCTTCTGTGAGAAGTGGCTAGAAGCTTCCCCTATGTCCAATAGAGACAGTGCCAGCCGGCTCCAAGACAGACCTGCCACTGGCCAAGGCCAAGCCCTTCAGCGACCGTGGAAGTGCTTCTGTGATAACATACTTAAGAAGGGCAAAAAAAAACTGCGCAGAGGAGTGGTAGAGTGGCTTTGGTGGGCACCTGGCATCCAGCCAGGGTCAACCCACCACAGTGATGATACCATGTTATCATTAACATGTTTACATGTCTAGCTACATGCAGACAATACAAGACCTTGAATTTAGCTATTACCTATTAAACTACGGTTAAGAAGCATGATAAAATCTCGCTGATTGTAAGACACTTTTACATATTAAAAAATCATTCTATTAAAATTTGAAATGATTTATGGAGATTTGATATATTTTTAGATCAAATAGAAGAGGAGATAAAATTAACAGACTTCAAAGGTGGTCTTTTTAATCCTTTATTTTAAAGCATTGTCACTGAATTGAAAGAAGATTATAATTAGAAGGTAGATTTATAATTATAAGGGAAAATGCTGAATCTATCTGTTGATATAAAAGTGAGCAAGATGATGATAGCAAACTACAAAATGTGTTTACCTAAAACTATTGAGCTGCTTCAGTTTCTTTTTGTCTCCTAGAGACACACATTTTGGTAAACCTAATGTGAAATTTAATATTTCTCTAGCTTTATGACTTACCTGTGGTACTACGGAAGGCAAATGCAGGTGCTCAGGGAAAGTTATGGGTGCTTTAGATCCTCCACTAATAGCACCAAGCACACCATTGTATGTTTTCTCTATTACATGATACAGTTCTTGTCACAGAGCTGTGAACTCTTGCCCAGACCTATAGATTTTTTACCCCGCATAAAGCTTTCTATTTACATTGGAAATTCCTATCCACTTAGGATACCTTGGGAAGTTATGGCCCTTACATACCCCAAAAGAGAATAAACACAAGGATAACTACAAAAGTGAAATACCACTTACATTACGGAGACATGCATTTAGATTTTTTCCAGTTTTACAGTAAGTGAACACTAATTTTGGTTAACCAAATAATCAACTCCTTAAATGATGAATTATCCAGCTCCTTCACACTTCATTAACCCTATTTTTGACTCCTCTTTACTAAGTTGTAACTTGCAAGTAAAGACAGTGGGGTGGATTGAAAACTGGTTGAAAGATAGAGCTCAGAGGGTCATGATTAGGGGCACAGAGTCTAGTTGGAGGTCAGTGATGAGTGGTGGTCCCCAGGGGTCAGTACTGGGTCCAGTCCTGTTCAGTATATTCATCAATGACATGGATGAAGGAATAGAGTGTACCCTCAGCAAGTTTGCTGATGACACAAAACTGGGAGGGGTGGCTGACACACCAGAAGGCTTTGCCACCGTACAGAGAGACCTGGCCAGGCTGGAGAGTTGGGATGAGAGGAACCTTATGAAATTCAACAAGGCCAAGTGTAGGGTGCTGCACCTGGGGAGGCATAACCCCATGCACCAGTACAGGTTGGGGGCTGACCTGCTGGAGAGCAGCTCTGTGGAAAGAGACCTGGGAGTCCTGGTGGACAACAGGATGACCATGAGCCAGCCATGTGCCCTTGTGGCCAAGAAGGCCAATGGCGTCCTGGGGTGCATCAACAAGAGTGTGTCCAGCAGGTCGAGGGAGGTCATCCTCCCCCTCTACTCTGCCTTGGTGAGGCTGCATCTGGAGTACTGTGTCCAGTTGTGGGCTCCATGGTTCAAGAAGGACAGGGAACTGCTGGAGAGGGTACAGCAAAGGGTTACAAAGATGATTAGGGGACTAGAACACCTCTCTTATGAAGAAAGGTTGAGGGACTTGTGTCTTTTTAGTCTGGAAAGAAGACGACTGAGGGGGGACCTTACCAATGCTTATAAATACTTAAGGATGGGTGTCAGGAGGATGGGGCCAGTCTTTTTTCAGTGGTGCCCAGCGACAGGACAAGAGGTAATGGGCACAAACTTGAACCCAGGAAGTTCCATCTAAACACGAGGAGGAACTTCTTTCCTTTGAGGGTGCCAGAGCACTGGAACAGGCTGCTCAGAGAGGTGGTGGAGTCTTCATCTCTGGAGACATTCAAAACCCGCCTGGACGCGTTCCTGTGCAATCTGATCTAGGTGAACCTGCTCTGGCAAGGGGGTTGTACTGGATGATCTCCAGAGGTCCTTTCTACCCCCTAACATTCTGTGATTCTACGATTGCATTTTTAGTATGAAGGTATCAATGTCTTCTCAATTTATTAAAAAGACTTTAGGTTCTCAACGGATTAAACCATACTACATGCAGAAAAAAGGCAGTAATTCTTTCCATTAGCACCAAATCAACACTTCAGGTTTGTATTTCAAAAAGAGGATGAGAAACTTGAAAAGATTGCAGAAATGTGAAAAAGCTTAAATCTCTGAGGAGTTAAAAATTGAGTTGAATGACAGTAAATGAATTCCTGCCCATGGAACAAATTACATTAAATGTTGTCAGTATATAAGATTTATGAAATTCTATCTTTTACATGTACCTGCATGCACACAAAGAAGCCATCAATTAGTGCAGGACCATGAGCGATAAAATGTCCTCTTGATGACAGGACTGGCCCAGAAAACTGATCCTTCCCACAATGTAGCACAGAAGTGTATATTTTCTGGAGATAAAAGATGGAAAAACTGACAGATGAGAAAGCTGATATTATATGTAATCTGCATATTGTCAAGAGCATCTTTATTTCTGTATGAGAAGTAAACAGTGTATTTGAAATTGTAAATTCCTTGGGGCAAAGAAAAGTTGTGTTTTGTGTGTGTGCAATTCATTTTCACAGCCTACCCTCCACCCAGCAGATGGGTCTTTTGGCGTCCGGTGTGATATAAAGCAAGAGGATCTCCTACCAACTTGCAACCACAGATCGAGATGTACCTCTCCACTGTAACACTAGTGTTCCTGCTTGCAAACTGGGATCATAAGTGCCATGAGTTTGTGTGGAGTGATTCACCATGGCAGGCCATATTACATATTTGGTGCCTTCTGCTTCCCTTCTCACCCAGCCTTCCAATTTCTGTTGCAAGGAAATATCCTTCACAGAGGCACCTGCACCAAAATATGTGGGAGAGAGTTTATGCCTCTCTCAAATTAGCTTATATTGCAGAGGGCAAAGCTCTGACAAAACAGCTACAAGCCCAGAATGGAGAAGGCTGCTGATAGCTCTTGGCGGGAAAGATGAGTGCAAGGAGTAAGTGCAACAGGTGAACATGAGGCTGGGGACCTGGCCTCCAGACAGAGTTCAGGATAGGAACAGGAAAGTAGAGGTACAAATTTGGATTTGTCTGGGCTATTGGAGAAAGACACACAGGGAAAATGAGAAATTGCTTTAAGAACAAATTCAGGGTCTTGCATCTGAATCTTGCCTGGCACTCTGTGTTATGTAAGTCTGGTTCTGATCATAGAATCATAGAATCACACAGTAGTTTGGGTTGGAAAGGACCTTAAAGATCATCTAGTTCCAATCCCCTGCCATGGGTAGGGACACATTCCACTAGACCAGGCTGCTCAAAGCCCCATCCAACCCGGCTTTGAACACCTCCAGGGATGGGGCAGCCACAACTTCTTTGGGCAACCTGTTCCAGTGTCTCACCACCCTCACAGTAAATGGAGTCATTTAGGCTGAAAAGGACCTCTAGAGTCATCTGATCCAAACACTTGCTGAGGGCACAGCCAGCTTAGAGCAGGGGAAGCCTGATCATCAACAAATGAAAGAGATAACGAATGTATTGCCATAGAGCAGCAATACACACCCCTTCCTTGCTATCTGGTGTATAACATAGTTCTCATTTTTTTCTGTAAGAACATTTATCTTTCACCATTTTCTGTAAGACTAAAGGAATATGGTAAGAATATTTAAATCAAGACAAATATCTGGAAAATATTACGATAGTCCATCACATACTTATTGTGATAGGGTGCTTAGAAAGCAGTGGGCATTTACATACATTAGATCCACTGAGGATAAAGTAGAGATGACTCTTAACTTTTGGAGATGTTAAAAAAAACAAAAGCAAAATAAAAAAGGAGTGAAAAAAGAAAAAAAAGAAAAGAAAAAGAAAGAAAGAAAAAGAAATCATACTGAGAAAGAGTGACAAATAAAAACCACAAAGGCATCACTTAAAAAAAAAAACACAAACCAAAAAAACCAAACAATGAATGCTCTAGACTAAGAAATTTTCTGAGTTAAAAATCTCAATAAACTTCTGAATCAAATGTATGTATACTCAGTTGACATATTTAAAATATCATGGCTCCCTCAAAATTTTTCTTTGTTTTTCATAGGTCTCTGTTGATATCTATCATCGAATGTGTTAAAAATGAGGAACTTGATTTTAAACATGGAACCACAGAAATGTTCTCCAACTGACTTGAGCATATACAAACCAAATTCAATACTCAAGTGAGCTGAAGCAACTAGAAGTTAATGGCACCAGAAATAGTCACAACAGCATGCTTGTCACTCTTTGTAAAGGAAGAGGAGTTGATTGAAATTCAAGCTGGTGAAACGCTAAGTAAATCATAAGGGAGGAAGACTGCCTCTAAAAAATATTTTTGTGAAGCTTTTTAAAAAATCATGAAAGCAAAAATGATTGTAGAAACCACCATGTGCACCCACTGGAATAGATATAATTACAATATTCCATGTTTTTCCTGACCTTCACAGTTCCTTCCTACAGCAGAATAAACTTGGGAAATATAAAAAGTCCTCCAGGAACTATTGAGGGTCCAGAATGCTAAGAATTGCATATTGTGCAATACCAGTAGGGCAGTACATAACTAAGTCGCTTGTATCTACAGCTATCCCCAAAAATAACTAATTTCACTCTCACTTTTGTTTTAGAGAAAGTCTGCTTTCTTCATCAAAACAACTGCTTTTGCTCAGGAAGAATAGATCTATCTCATATATGACTTATGAGGACTGATCTTTTTTTCAGCTATATTCACATACTACATTAAATCCTTCTCAGAAGTGAGAAGGGCTTCAAGTCTTTCCATCAACAAATCAAGGTTTAAGACACATACTTCTGTCTTAAATTTACAAACAGAGTAAGAAAGAACTACAAAGTACTAGAAGCCCTGGGTAGTTAAGAATAACCGCAATTAGAGATAAACCTTGAAAAAAATATCTTCTGGTCCTGCAATAGCACAAAGATGAGTAAGGGACAAGGTCTGACTTCTTCTTCATTATTATTACTAGATATTTAAACTTGTATTTCAGACTATTAAAAGTTATGTTCTCAGTAGAGGACAAACAGGACACATCTGGACTTCACAGTGAATGATTTCAACATTGTCTATTAACAAGCTGCCCCATGGACAACTAAGACACCATATTTTATGTACTTTGTCAGACATGATCTCAAATGAAATCAAGAATAGCAGTCACGCACCTGTGATAAGATGCATTTCTATTAGAAAATTGGGATAATGAGTTCTCATCATCTATGAAAAGCCCCATTATCTGGTGACTAAACAGCACATTACCAGTGAAATAAAAAATTATCAAAATGAACTCATCTTAATTTAGCCTGAAAAGGTTATCGTCAAGTGTATTTCCAGATGGGAAGACCTTTGAAAAAGTTTATAAAAGAAAACAAATTCATTTGTGAAACATTATAGGGATCTGGTGTAATAAAGTCTAAAAGCTCTGAACAAGGTGTCAGAAATATTTCACATTGCTGAAAATCACCGAATACAAACTGGACATCAGAGGAATGATTGAAAGTGATTATGTTCTTAAGAAACATGTTAAACCCCATCGTATAACGAAGAATAGGATTTGTTCGATTTCACTGCTCTTTTACGTCACTGTCCCCAGAATACCACTCCTCCTTACAGTAGGGTTGCCATTGCAAGGAGACAAAAACTAAAAAGAGGGCATTCCCTTCAATAGGAAAAATACTCCATTACATCCATCCATTCTACAACCTTACTAACAGGTTTTATGTAGTAATACTTTCCTTTACAGTCTGAAAAATGTGTCTTTCTATTTTATTAAATATTACAATTAAAACCTGAAAGCTATAATGTAAGTGGAACTAAAATGGGTAAAACTTTATTTTTTTTATCTATATAACTGAAAATATTATTGTGTCAATAATCTGGGAAGGTTAATACTCATTCTGTAAAACTACTTATCTCCCAGGTTTTCTGAGATATTTTATCTTCACCTCTAAAAAAAAACTTTCCCTAAACTTATTTTTGCAACTACTTAATCCATAATTGTCTTCTACACAAATCATGCCACTAATGAATGAAATTAAGTTTGTGTTTACTACCTTGCATGCTGTTATTCCAAACATATTTTATTGATCAACAGTGTTCATCTTGGGGTGAGGACATGCACTGCAAAGAATCACAGAACCACAGAATGGCTGAGGCAGGAAGGCACTTCCAGAGATCATCTAGTCCAATCCCCTGCTCAGAGCATGGTCAGACAGAGTACATTGCTCAGGACCGTGTCCAGTTGGGTTTTGGATATCTCCAAGAATGGAGACTCCACAGCTTCACTGAACACCTTATAACATTGTGTTCATGATCATGTGAAAAATAATAATAATAATCCTGTGTTTAAATGTAATGTTTCTGTATTTCAGTGTGTGCCCATTGCCCTTGTCCTGTCATTAGATACTACTGAGAAGAGTCTAGTACTTTATCCTTTTTTACGCCCCCCATCTGATATTTGTAAACATTGACAAGATCCCTTTTAGGCTTCTCTACTCCAGAATGAACAGTTCTCACAACCTCTCCTATCACAGATGATTGAAGCCCTTAATCATCTTTATGACCCTTCAGTACACATGATCCAGTATATCCCTGTCTCTTTTGTGCTGAAGAGCCCAGCACTGGAGCCAGCACTAGAGATATGTCTCACCAGGGTTGAGCAGAGGGGAAGGATCACCTCCCTTGACCTGCTGGCAACATTCTTCCTAATGCAGTCCGGAACAGTTTTCCCTTTTTGCACTGCTGACTCATGGTCAAGTATGGGTCTACCAGGACTCCCAGGGCGTCCTCAGCAAAGTTGCCTTCCAGCTACTGAGTCTGCAGCCTGTACTGCTGCATGGGGCTATTCCTTCCCAGGTGGAAGACTTGGTATTTGTCTTTTTTGAACTTCATAAGATTCCTGTCAGCCATTTCGCCAGCCTGTCAAGGTCCCTATGAAGGACAGCACAACCATCTGGTCTATCCACCAGTTCACCATTTCTCCCAGTGTTTATCACCTGTGAACTTGCTGAGGGTACACTCTTTCCCATCATTCAGGTCATACTGAAGATGCCAAAAAATACTGGCCTCCAGGTGGACTTAATACCACTGATAACAATCCTTTGAGTCCAGAAGTTCAGCCAGCTTTCAGTACACCACACTGTCCACTTCCCCTGTCAATACTTCACTGGATATCTATGAGGATGTTATGGGAGACAGTGTAAAAATTCTTGCTAAAGTCAAAATAAACAACACACATTGTTCTCTACTCATCAACCAATCTAGTGATTTCTTGATAGAAGGCCATTAGGTTAGTCTGACATGACTTCTCCTTAAGAAATACATGCTGATTACTCCCTATTACTGTCTTGTCCTTCATATGATACTTGATACATTTGGAAGTAGTTATGAGGATTGTCTGCTCCATCAGTTTCCCAGGGACTGAGGTGAGACTGACCAGCCTATAGTTCCCTGGACCTAATTCTGGTCTTTCTTGAAGATAGGAGTGACATGTATGTCCAGTTTGTTTCAATGGGTCATAACCTGATCCTCCCCAGCAAGAGTAAGTCTTCCTTTATCCCAACTTTCCCTCAGACCTCAAGTGCCTGGGATTCCTGAGGTTAAATCTTAGCAGTAAAGACTGAGCTGAAGAAGGAAATGAGTACGTAATATTTTTCAATGTCCTTTGTCACCTTTTTCACCCCTTTTTTGATATTCCTTGTAGTTGATAGTGTGATCTGAGTCTGTTCAGTTTCTGTAGGTCTATTAATGACATTCCTATTGACACAATAGCTGAAAATACAGATATATTGCTTTGTGTTTGAGATTCAAAAAATCCCTAAAATTAAGGATATAGTGTAAAGTTCCCCTCGAAATTCACACCTTGCACAAAGGAAACACACTAGTCATCAACTAACGAGCAGTAATGTGATGTTTCACCCATGGAAAGACTGCTGCTCCTACTGCTTTCCTGAACAGACATCATCCACAGCAACAGCTTGGAGCCCTGCTCCTGTGTAAGACATGGTTCCCCCAACTCACACCAAGTCCATGAGACATTAGGAGTGCAAAAGCCAACACCTCTAGCACCCCCAAAGGAAGGTATTTTATGTAAGGGTCCCATGGCTTTCTCCCATTATATAATGGGAGATTCTGATTTGCAAGAAAAAGGCGTGTTAGACTAATCTCTGGTAAGACATCAGTTCCTGTAGAGTTTTGAACTCAGGGGACCCAAGAGATGTTATCTCATAGAGAGGCAAGCCCTTGTCAGACAGCTGCTCCTGGCCTTGCTGCTGCTCTCAACTCCTATAGAGTTGCTTCAAGCAGTGTGATTGACCTGGAAGTCACTATTTCAAACAAGACAAAGTTACTCACCACAGTACAAGAGCCTGAAGTCAATGGGGTCAGGAGTTGCTGCCTTGCGGGGAGCAGTATATTTGTGCAAGACAGTAATCTCTGGTTCTGTCTGAGTTCTCACAGCTGTCCAAGATCTTTCTGTTGCTTAAAAAATAGTAGGATGGTGTGTCAACTCACGCTTGCAATTAATTAACATGAGGAATGCAGAGTCTGATCTGAACTCTCTCTCACAGAAAAAGATCTTTGTCATGAATAATATTACTTCCAATATACTAATACTTCAAAAAGCCTTTGGTCTTCACAACTAGTAGAGGAAAGCCACTACGAACTGCAGCTAGATGACTGAACCACAGGTTGTAAATGCATTTTAATTTCTACGTACATTAAAATGTAAGCTATGTCCCAAACTTCTAGCATGCTAGATCTAAATATACAACAGCTGGTACTTTCTAATTATTCTGCCACATCTTCAGATACTATTTAAAAGCATGCTGAGCAGAAAGAACAAAACAGTACCTAAGCATTTTCATTAATTGTATTCAAACTCATTGATTTTTAAACACATTGATGTATTTGATATTAAACTTGGAAGGTCTGTAATTTTTTTCTTGTTTTTAACAGATCACATTCTGTGCAAAAATACGTGCAAATATACATTCTTGTGCAAAAATACATTTTGGTGATATGTATGCCATGCTTGTCAAAGGCTTCTTAGTTTCATAATTTTGATGCATACAGACCATTTTTTCTGTTTCCATAAGTGTTTCTACAGGTCAATATTATGAATTGCTTTTAAGCAAATTTAGATAGAAAAAATTCTGTTTTTCTCATTTACACTGTACCTGCCAGTTTATTCAGAAACTGATATCATCAGGAGTATGGCTGAATTTTAACAGAAAATACATTGGATGTGAATTTAATAGCTCTGTATCCACTTAAATAGTTTTGCATTCATTGGTTATCTAAAGCCTATTTTTCTATTGGAAGATAACCTAATAGCTGGATTAAAAGCAGATTTTAATGTTCCATGTGTCTGGATGGAATGTATAGTCCGGATGACTTCTGATGAATATAGAGGGAAAAGGAGGAAACAAAATCCCAAACTAAGCAAAACAAAATACAAAACCACACACACGCACAAGAGGAAGAACTACAATAGCAAAACCAACAAAAGAATTCTTCTAACTTAATGTCAGGTGCTATTGGAATGAAATCATACAAGTTTCTCTGAGACAGTAATGCCCTTCAGAAATAAAAATCCAGCATAAAGGAATCTGCTTCCTCAAAAAAGAACAAATTAATCTTTTTTTCACATTCTTGTTTACACTACATGCCATCTGCAATGAACGGAAGCACAAAGTCAGATATTTTTTAAATGGATTTTCATTGTTGGTTTTGTTTACTTTTTTTTCAGTTTTAATACTAGTCACCTGTCCTTCAGAAAACTGTAAACTTCCTAATTAGCAGATTGCTGGAAACAGAAGCATATTCTGTACGACCTCAGTCCTGCATTCTCGTGTATCCTCTGAGGCATTCACCTCTGACCACTATCAAAGACAAAACAGTTGGTAAAGTTGCTGCCTAACACAGGCTGTTCTTTTGTGCACAGGATCAAACAGCTCATTTAATACCTTGGTCTCCTGGTGTGTTATGAGCTGTCATGACAATGGTCATCATCAACATGTTCAGTTTTTAGGATGATAAAGCCAAATAGAGCATCATTAGATCTCTAGCTATTATAACTTGCAAGTGATAAAGGTTAAGCAAATCTGGTTTTAAGGCCATTGTCAGCTGAGTAGTCATTTGAAAACCTACATTAAAAATACATAAATGTGAAAAAATTTGAAGGAAACATATGAGACTACCAGGAAAAAAAGTGGGAATGCTTTTTTTAATACCTGAATTTGCAATATTGTTTAGCATTGCAAATTGGACATGGTCAATCATGTTCATTGTCTGGGGAAGAAATCTATAGTTCCTTCAGGTGTGAAGGTTTATTCAGTTTACTGTTGAGAAAGTGGGCATTAATAATTCTATTGTTGTTGTGCCTTCACAACTAACATTAGAGTATGGTGATTGCAAGAAAGAGAGTTGCCAGTATTGCTTTTAAGGTTCCATATCTGCATGCTAATCAGACCGTTGCAGAAACTAAAATTCCTGATTTAACTGAACATTATGAATCTGTTTTCATCCAAAACCAGGACAGGGTACATGCTTATGGTGTCAAATGAAGGAGAAACACTGCAGACATAAAAGGACTCTGCCTTCAAACTGGAACTGATTATAGAGTTATTTCTAGGTTTACCAGGACAGCCCAGTTAGCCACCCTCTCTTTTAGTTGATAGAAAATAGTCTTGCAAATTTTCAAGTGAATTTTCTCGCTGATTAGACTATAAAGTGAGATCCTTATTATAAGATTAAGGGAAAAGATAAGTTGTTTTAGAACAACATATAATTATAAAATTCAGCTCATCCAAATTAAAGAAAAATGTTTGCTGAAACACTCACTTTTTTCATAACATTTCAGTTTAGCTTCTTTTTAAAACCTATATATACACTAATGTCTCCAGGGAGACCAAATGAAATGCAAAGTTCATCATGCGTTTTTAACAATATAAAAAGCCCTGTCTTAAAAGAAAAAGTGTTGCATAAGGAATTACTTTTAAAAACACTAGTATGAATCCTTTCCAGACTTAATTTAGGTTTCCTTTTTTTTTTTTTTTAATATTATGACAGAACCTTAAATACACCACCATATACTGATTTCTGGGATTTAAAATAAAAATAAAAAATGCAAAGAATCAATCAATATTTACTGACAAGAGAAAGCAATCTGTTCAGCCTCCTGTCATTGTAAATCCTAATCCCTTGTTCTAGGTCCAATTCAAGATTCAAGTCCTGAGAAGACAATCTATGAACTACTCATGCACATTGTTAGTTTTAAGGGTCATATGAAGTAACCTAGATTTACAGAACAATTGCTGAAAGGAGAGAAAACACAAATACTTTTGAATTATTGTTAATTTCATATATTTCAATGACCTTAATTGATTAAAATTATCTTTAGGGTTTTTTTCTTTTAATTTTTAAGAACCTCAACCATCATAGTTATTAGAATGTAATAAAATAAAATGAAATAAAATAAAATAAAATAAAATGAAGTAAAATAAAGCTCTGTGAAAAGACCACCATAGCAATCATCAATTGTGAAAATGCTATTATTTGATCAGTTGTTCAATAGTACGAGTGATTTTAAAACGTAATTCAGATTTTGCTAAGCTCTGCCATAAGGTCTTTTTAAAAGTCTACCCTCAACTTTTCCTTCCCTTATGAATAGGAGAAGTTTAATTTCAAAAAGCTGGAAATTACTGTAAAACTTTGTAGGTTTTGTACTACTTTTCAATGAACGTGTATCAAGAATCCCTCTACCAAAATCACAGTAGTTTTACATTGGCATAAGTGTTAAGTGAAATCAAGGTTGAGCTCCACAGGTTTTTTAAGTGATTCGGTTATATTTCATTTTCTGATTGACAGTATTGAAAAAAAGGGAATAAGAAAAGTAAGGTTTTTTTAAAGTAATTTGCATTATATGGAATAAAATTCTGACTGCTTTTCTTGAGGAGGGGGTGGGAGGGGTTTGAGTGTTCAATACTGTTTTATGAGGAAGGCGGGCCTAAGCTCAGGAGAACAGTTTCTTTTGCACAAAACTATCCTTTTACCTGATTGCACTATTCTTCTACTCTCTCAAGTCTGAATCATGCTTTTTAGAAGACCGTGCCTTAATAAATAAATAAAGCATACCCAATGTCATAGGCTGCAATTATTCTCTGAAAAAATAATATCAACTCCTGATACCCTTCTTTCTCTGTATAACAAAATAATTCATGGTAGTACACCTGGAAAACTTGTCATCTTGTCACATCACAGGAAAACAATCATCCCTGAATACTGTGTGCAGATTGGAAAACTTGTTGCAACATTTATTGGGTTACTTGCAACCAGTTTCAAGTTACATTGGTCATTTAGTTTCCACTGTCATGAATCATAGTTTTTGTTCACTTTAAGGGTGATCCCCAGCTATGATGAACATAAAGACCAAAGGCAGGTCTAGAAAAGCATCTATGTTTTACTTACATGAAATAGATTTTGCCAGACTAGTTCGAACACTGAAATTGTATTGTTTAATCTGTTTAGTCAATGTCTGTAAGGCAGTCCATGCTGTGTTTCAAACTATTTGTTAACCAACATAAAATTGTTGTGTGAGGTTAAACAGAATGTCTATCCACCTAACAAGAAGTGACCAGTAAGGGAGAAAACTGCCTTGTTGTTTTTCTGAGCAGAGCTGACCAAGTGCTTTGTGAGATTATTTCCTGCTGCCCAGGAAAGACTGTATTCTGGCTCCTGAAAAAAGCTTGCTTCTGCTATCAATACCACATGAACCACTGAGTCTTCAACTGGTTTTCTGAATATTGCCATCATCAAATATGTAAAAGAAGGAGAAGGAGTAATGGGAGGAAGAGGAAGAATCAACTTCATTATTATTCTAGCATCCTTACTCTATCATCTCGCTAGTCTGCATCCTCACATCTCTTTAATTTAGCCAGTTGACTCAGCATTCTTTCCTCTCCAGTTATTTAATCGATAGATATTTTAACAGTGTGTCTAACTACTTTCCCCTTTTTACGTTCTTACGCCAGAATTCTTCCTGAGTTTTCCCCTTCTTGGTCCATCTATTTCCCCCAGGATTTACTGTTGGCGCGGAAGGCACGGACACAACACGACGATCAATATGATCAGGTTGATGCCACTTTATTGCTCAGATAGCTCAGTTTATATACATTCTGTTATCGCATTACACGCGCCGTCGGCCTTATGATTGGTTTCAGCAAGCAAACACGTGACTCTAAGTATTCTACCATTGGTTAAAGCTAGCTGTTCACGCGAACGTGGCTCCTACCTACAGCCTGTTTGAAGTTCTGTCTTTATCATGCTTTTTTCCCTTTTTCACAGCATTCATGCTGCCCGAATGTAACCTTTCAGTCGTTGTCGTTATCCGCTCATAACCTTCGAGTACAGAGGCCTACATACAAGTTAATTACAGATCTTCAGTGCTTGGAGTGTTCACAGGATGTCCATTCCTTACCAGAAAATCTCCCACAATTTACCAGGGTCTTTTCTACCTTTTCTACCATCTACGCCTCTGCCTACTGCAGGCTGCCTGCCTCCTCATCTGAACCCCATCTGCATCTGCTCAAAAATTCCCGCTTACAATAAGACCATACATCTTAATAAGTCAGTGCACACACAGCACAAGCTTACCTTTACCACCTTATGCAGACCACCCAAAGGAGTATCTCCCTTTCTTCCCTGCCAAGAAACGAGCCTCCTCTCTAGTCATGTTTTCTATTCTATTCTATTCCCATGTCACATCATCTACATCTTCCCTCTTTAGGCTCTTCTTCATAAACTTTGCTCTCATGAACAAAAGGAAAAGGGGAAAAAGATACTAGCCAAGATACACCAAAACTGAATGAAAACCAAAATCAAACAAGCAAACTCACACAATACATACAGTTAGGGACTGCTACTGTGCGCTCAGTCTAACAGCATTCTCACTGCTCTGTCTTCTGCCCTGGTAATTCACAGTCTCCATTGATTTGTATTATTGTCTATTTCATATAACGGTCTACTTAATCCCATTAGTAGTGAAATTTATCTCTACCTTTATTACTTTCCTTGCCCATTATTTTTTTTTCCAATGAGCAGAGTAAACTGCGTGCCACCCACATCAAAGATACAGGTGCACCATAGACTTCCAGAGAGGCATTTTGCTGTTTGTATTTTGTGTTAACTTTCCATCCTATCTTCTCTATTTATTTGATTATTTTTTTCTTACTGGTAGCTGAATTTTGAGCTGATGTTTTCATAGAATTTATCAGCTCCAACTAAGTTAATTTTCCTGGTAATTTGGAGTCTATCAAAGAAAATTCCAAGGGTAGTTTTGTCCACAAACACTACTTTGTGTTTACTGACACTAGATTTCACGAGCATCCCATGCCCCATCAACTCAGTATCCAGCTGCATGTCCTCACTGCTGGATTTGTGTTCTGCCCCGAATAACTGTAAACCATTTAGAAACTGTTCACCTTTTCTTGTGATTGTTTCCAAATATATGAATAAGCATACAGCATAGCAGATATCACAGTGTGATTCCAATGGAGGAGTCCCTTCTTTATAAACCCAGGCCACATTTTTTGGTTTTTCTTTCCAGGTTTTATTTAAATATGAATACAAGAAGATTAAACTCATCTTGGAGTTTAGCAGCCCTTTGGAGTAAAGGCACAAGAGGCAATGAACAGATATTAGGAAAATCTTTTTCACCATAAGGGAGGTCAAAAACTGGCACAGGCTTTCCAGAGAGGTTATGAAAACGCCATCCTTGGAGATACTTGATTTTTGATTGAACAAGGCCCTATAGCTGAAGCAGAGGCCTACAATTCCTATAAATTATAAATCTATTTATCAGGATATAGCTAATATTAGATTGCCTTGAATCCAAATATTACTGTACTAAACAGCAGTGTGTAAGTATTCAGCAACACTGTGATGGTATAGCCAGACAAAATGTATGAGCATTTTACGTAAGTATGTGGGCAACAGGACCACCAGAGACATGCATTTGCATGTAGGAGCCTTGCAAGAAACAAAAGTTTGCAAGATAGAGAAGCAGCAGCATAAGGGACTCTGAGTAACCTGGTCTAAGCTGTCCATGCTTTGAGCAGGGATTTGAACGAGACACCCTCCAAAAGTTGCTTTCAACCAAAGTCACTCTACAGCTGAAATATTTTTGTAGTCTAAGGTCTATAGTTGTTTACAAAGCACAGTAAGTATGCTTTCTATGCTTATCTCTCCTTTTAGCATACAAAGTAAACACAAAATTCAGGTTGGAATTATTACTAGAATAAGTGTGTTCGTATTTAGGATAATTGGAGTAGCTTAAGTTCAGTAAACTCCCATTTTTTTAGTAAATACACATTTTGTGTAGCAAAACTTTAAACATTCATACAGAGCTTAATATCAATTAAAGATATAATTTAAATATATAATAAATTTAAAATATAAAATTTTTTAAAAGTATTGTCTTAGATCTGATATATAATGTAATACTGTGATGTAATATGGATAATTATACTGGTCTCATCTCAAGTGTGATCCAAAGAAAAACACCTGAAATTCCTTTAGACAGTAACTTCAAATAGTTCTTCAACAACATAAATGTGAATCTTTCTAAGCTTTTGTGTGGATCTTACAATATATGTAAGAAATAATCTATTAAGGGATATAACTAACAAACTTTGATTTTAAACCTCTTTGTCTTGAGAGTTAACTGATTTATGAAAACTATGGAGTGATATTAATAAAAATTATAATGTTCTTGTTGATGATTAGCTAAGTCAGATACATCAGTCATCAGAGCTGCAGACTGAGTTTCACTTGACTCAAAGAGACAACAGTTACAGACAGGGTATTTTATCAATTCATTACACATTCCTCAATTTACTTTTTTCCTTTTAGCTTGTAACCCAAAACCTTTGTAGATTAAAATACTGTACTAATGGGCAAATTAGCAGGAAGAAAGAAATTGAAGAATTTTTCCTGAGCAACCTAGAATGGACGCTAAAACAGGGAAAGGATTAAGGGGCTTCCAGGTGGTCTAACCTAGCATCAGACAGCTGTTATTTCATTACCATTTAACACTAACTAGTACTTACCAGAAATGAGAAGACAAACCACTCTGAGAGTCTTACTGACACATTTCCACCTTCTTTGGATAATATATTCTCTGTTAACAGAACATATTAGTAGTGGTTCTAACTGGAAGACTTGTACCTAGACGATTTAAGGATCTACCTTACAGCTGACTTGAGTAGGTGCAGCCTGTGCTGTGCTGCACATACAACTTGTCTGCTGGATGAACTTTAGTGCATTGATTGTTACAGAAGCCTGAATGTGGCTCTCACTTAGTACCTCATGATTAAGCTACCTGCATGTCTCACCTTATCTTGAAGTAAAGCAGCGTGTTTTCAGATGCTATCCATTTGCTTGACAGTAGAAATGAATATTAGAGTTGCTTACTTCTAAGAACAACCCATAAAAAGCTCTCAGGACTGCAAACCTTTCCACAGACAGGATCTCCACAGTGCAGTGTTCCATGCCCTGATTGGAGGCCGATCTGATGCTGCACAACTCAGGCTTCCCATCATCTGAAGGGTTGTAAGTTTATCTATGCTATCCTCTTTTGCATTCTCATTTTATCTCCAGGAAATGATATTTTAATCAATACATTATGGGCTCTGAGTGTCTTTCTTACTAGAATCCATAATTAACACTTGCAAGAGTGTATTACAATAATAAATATTTAGCTTTGAAAAATCAAAAAGCAAGGACAGTGTATATACACCAATATACTGTCTGACTTTGTAGTATCAGAACTTTTGATGATGATTATTCATGTATGTGGCATAGGAGGCTGCATTAACATATAGTGACCACAATACAATTCATTTAAATTTTCTCTTGCAGCTTTTGCTAGAGTTTGTATATGCAATACAAATAACTCCATATCAGACACCAAAACAACTTCTCCAAGCCATCTCAGCTGCGAAGTTGATAGCTGCATGACAGAATCCACCATAGCAGCTCCAGAACACAGACTTTTCATTTTGATATTTCTTGGTTTCTGGGCATAAATTAGCACGACCACTCCCCTATCCAAACCACTTTTAATTCTATTTTAAGCTACTAAAGGCATAACAACACACTATATATTATAGAAATAGGTTGTTTTCTGTAGCATGAGGAATTGCATTAAAAATCTAGGAAGCCAAGCTGGGGAGATTTGGAGAATGATGCTGGAACTTCTAATATAGAGAAATCCCTTCTGAGAAAACTCATTTCTGGCACTTAACATCAATCTAAATATAGAATTCAGAGTTAAATGTTCACATTCACAGTGAGGTATGTGGCTTTCTAGTGAGGTACTTAGCTTTCCAGTTGCATCAGCTTTTAAAGTTAACAAAACTTTAATTTGTAATGAAACCCAAAACCTTCCAGCAGTTCTTTGGTGACTATATCTTAAATCACCATTTCTGAATCTATTGGTAACGGATTATTTTTTTTTATTTCTTGAATGATGAAAAAGTCAACTGACAGTTTACAGTAAACATGTTTCTGTGGGTAAACTAGTGACTGACAGATTGAGCTACAGTTCCCTCCCTTGTTTCTGCTGTAGACATGAGAGAGCCACCTATTCTAGGGCCTCATGCCCACAGTGGCTATTTGCTCAAATGCTCCTGGGTTCGAGGGAGGGAGGTGGGGGCAGTGGAGTGGGGGGTAAATCTGCACTTACAACCTGCGGTTTGGGAGCACACAAAAAAGTATAGAGAAAAACTCTGAAACAGGACTAACCAGGAACAAATTTTCAATATATGAATCACAACAGTGAACTTTTATGTGACTCAGTTACATTAAGACAATCTGCTAAAATACATAACAGTAGTCTTAGCCAGTGCATGGATCCAAATAGCTCTGACAGGGCAACATGAAGCAGGAATGTCTGTCTGATAATACGTCTATAATATAGAAAGGCTTTAAATGTGGCATTGACACGTTTAAAAGGGCATTTACCCTCCCTGTGCTGCTTTTTTCCTCACTATTGTAGTACCATATTGTTGCTGCTTTTGTGCAAGTAAAAGCATTTATTGGACAACTAAATAAGGATAAACTACATCAAGAAATCAGTTTAAGTTGGATTTACAGATTTGGTTATTTTTAAAGGACAAGATTCAACTCCAATCAATGCTGCAAGGTAATTCTCTTAGCAGAGCCACAAGCAGCTAAAGTAGCATAAAAGAGAGAAAAGCATAAATCTCTGCTAATGGTATTGATACATGAAAGAGACCACTGAATTACAGCATAAATAATCCTAGTGAAATCATAAAATCTGAGTCATGTTTTGCTTAAGTAAAGTTGAAAAACACTAGAGTGTCTTCCCAAGAAACACGGCATGACATCGTAGACACACCAACAAGTGCTTTAAACTGTAATAGTTCTACACTCTAAGGTCACACAGCTAAAGTCTACTCGAAGTGGAAGTAATCCTTACATAGATTTTGAAGTTTTCAGTATTCACGTAAAAGAAACATTTGTCCTTTCCCTATCAGGTATGCTATGGCTACTTTTAACTGGATGCATAAGGATAGATGCTAAACAGAGGGGCAAAAAATTCTAATATAGAAAATAAACAAATAAGTAAATAAGTAAGTCAGTAACATATAACTGCAACATGATCAGAGGGAAAGACATGAAAGAAACAACATGAAAATAATCATGCAGAGTAAGGATTTGAAAAGAATTTAGGATCAAGAAAGAACAATACACAAATCTAAATAACCCAAATATAAATGACAGAAATTCACATATTCTGCTAGAGATATCACTGCACAAGGCATATCACAACAAACATCAATGCAATTTATTAAAAAAAAGTGGGGAAGGAGGTATATGTATGGAGAGAGAGACAGTGAGATTAAAAGGAATCTATAACAAAGCAAGCAAGCAAACTTACATCAAACAGCAGTGCCAAATCATTTACTTAGATTAGCTCAATTTCTAACTCTGAAAAAATCCTGAAGTGCAGTGAGGGAAAATAAGTAAAATAAAAACATTCTTCTATCACTAAACTGAATTGTAACTAGTTTTGTTTCATTTATGGGCATGAAGTACCTTTTTTCTTTTAGGTGTTTAAAAATTCGGTATGGGGATTAGAAGTTGAACATTGAAATATCACAATAAAATTAGCCATCTTTCTTTTGCAATTTTTGAAAAATGTAGAAAATTTGAAGTGTAGAAAAACCTAGAAATGTAGATTGTTTCTACATATGCCAGTACAGTTGCTGAGTATGTCACTATCTTTGTTATCGTAGAATGGTTTGGGTTGGAAGGGACCTTAAAGATCATCTAGTTCCAACTTCCCCTGCCATAGGCAGGCACACCTGCCACTAGACCAGGTTGTTCAAAGCCACTTCCAGCCTGGCCTTGAACAACTCCAGGGATGGGGCATACACAGTTTCTCTGGGCAACCTGTTCCAGTGTCTCACCAGCCTCATGGTAAAAATTTTCTTCCTAATATCTAATCTAAATCTACCCTCTTTCAGTTTAAAACCATTACCCCTTGTCCTATCACTACAATCCTTGATCAAGAGTCCCTCCCCATCCTTCCTGTAGGCCCCCTTCAGGTACTGGAAGGCTGCTATAAGGTCTTCCCGGAACTTTTTCTTCTCCAGGCTGAACAACCCCAACTATCTCAGCCTGTCCTCATAGGAGAGGTGCTCCAGCCCTCTGATCATCTTCATGGCCCTCTTCTGGACTTAATCCAACAGTCCATGTCCTTCTTGTGCTGAGGACTCCAAAGCTGGATGCAGTATTCCAGGTGGGGTCTCACAGAGTGGAGTAGAGGGGCAGAATCACCTCCCTCGACCTGCTGGCCGTGCTTCTCCTGATGCAGCCCAGGATGTGGTTCGCTTTCTGGGCTGCAAGTGCACATTGCTGGCTTATGTTGAGCTTCTCATCCACCAATACCCCCAAGTCCTTCTCGTCAGGGCTGCTCTCAATCCATTCTTTGCCCAGCCTGTATTTGTGCTTGGCATTGTTGTGACCCAGGTGCAAAGCACAGCTCCCCACCAGAAAGGCTCAAAGACTTGAATAATTAAGCAAAACTGTTACCTGATTGTTATATTTGGACACCCCAAAATGATTTATTATTTTAACCTTCAGTACTGTAAAGAAAATGTTGAAAATGAGAACTAAAAATAATGAATGGTTTTAAATTAACTTGTCGTGATCAAAAAAATAATCATGAAAACAAAGTCTTTTATTTCAATGGGTGTTAATTCCAAACATATTTATGATGTTTAAAGCAACAGCTCATAACTTCTTATCAGAGAAAAAAAGGAGGCAGGGAAAAATATGTTTAAATACTAGGAACTTGGTCATCATTGTAATGAAATAACCTGTTTTTCCATTCAGTCTCAGGACCTGATTGTTATAGTGAAAGATGCATTGCAGGAGGTAGAGAATAATGTGACTTTACAAAGCATTCTTCAATGTTGTAATAGTTAAGGATCAGCTTAAACTTAACATTTTTTGTATACCATTTACATGACTTTTGCCAGACTTTGCTATTATAGGTATAGATTATAATATTGATTGTTTCACTGCCTCCAGAAAACTTACAATAACTTACTTTCAAGGGTAGTTTTAAGTCATTTTAGACTATGTCCTCACACTGGACTAATTGCAACATCACTGAGACGTCATTGATTCGGATGGGAGGATGAAAATCTAAAACTCCAATTTTCTCTCCAACTACAGGGGAGCACAGATATACAATCAATCCTAAAATACTAAAAGATTGCACAATGCAGCACCCTATCCTAAACCATTAATCACTCCATTAGTTCGATTATTGAGCAATTGCATAGGCATTAACAGGCATTTCTCTCATCTGGGTATCAAAACATCTTTCTCTTGGCACCAGCTGATACAATGCTTATGCTGTATGCCTGGCTATTTGAAAAGAAATTTTGAGCTGGGTAGCTGTTTTTGACCATCCAAATGTGCACAATCAAGTGATTTGTGAATGTATGGATATGACATAGCTGATCTCAGCAAAAATAGGGTGAGTTATATACTGCCAAGGCCGTACTACCCAACTTACTAGATATTACTCAAGTATGAACACCTCAGAACAAAAAATAGTCACCAAGACCAAACTTATGTGAAAAGGCATTCCTTCAACGTTTTAGCAGGATTTGGAGCAAATTTGGACCCCTCCTGAGAAGAGAGAAGAAGAAGGGGAAAAAAAAGAAAAACAAACAAACAAACAAACAAAAAAACCAAAACCAAAACCCCAGACATCGACAGACATTACTTCTGCGTCTAAGTCTGAAAAAAAGTTTGTATGATTGCTCACAAGGACACAGGAAGGGAAAATAGGTATATTTTCAAAGACCAGTCAAGGAACACATAAACAGCAAACAGCAAACATGCTGAATGAAAACTAAGAAAAGCTATTTCCCCAAATCAGCAAGACTAAAAGGCATCAGGGATAAAATGTATGCAAAGGGATGCTTTGGCTTTTTAGGGTATTTCTTTAGCCAGCTGAAGTGTAGTGTTACTGGGTCTTAGAAAGTAATAAAATTCTTATTTTTCCCACTTCAAATACTGTGTGTCATTAAAACGGCAACAAGACAAGTTGGCAGAAAACCTCACAGAAAGCACATGAGGAGAAAATACAGGACTGAATGTCACCCAGAGGTCCAATCAAGGCAGACTGTCTATGCAACAGCAGGCATGCACCATTCTGGTTTTGGTGTGCATAAGCTGGAAATTAAAAGACCACTGCAGCAAATTTGGCCTGTAAAAATGAAAACAGTTTGAAAGAGAAGGAGTAGCAATGCATTAAAATAGCAACTGATGTGCTGCAGGAAGAAAAAGAAGATGGAACAGTTTGGATAATTTACTGCAAAATGGAATGTTAGTCTGATGGAAAGGATTAGTATTTGAGGAACATAAGCATTCTTATCTCAAGGACGGACATGTTATTTCACATCCACAGTGCAAGCCAATTGCACCATTTATACTAAAAGTGTTGTTCCCCCCCCCCCGCAAGAAAAAAAAGTAGTGCTGGGCATCAATTATAGTGTTTATTACCTCTAATAAGATTACAAATGACAAAAATGTGTTTGCTATCTGTGAATCTTTCAACACACAAATGGCTGTCTAATTTTATTTTCTGCAGCACCAATAGTTGTTCTTCATCAAGAAATAAAAAATGTCCCCAACTTAAAAATAATACAACAAAGTGCTCTTGTTTTAGTGTTAATGAGCAAAACTTAAAAGTTGTGTATGAAACAGTGAGAGTGCGAGGTTTGCTAGTTATCAGTTCTTATTTCCAATAACCATTTTACAAATCCTCAACCGTGCTTTTACCAGTAAAGTTGCAACAGCATCCTCTTCCTCATACTGTTATATACAACAGTCCTGCTTCAAGCAGGATTTCAGAACACTCATAACACTGATAACACTCATAACACAATTGTAACACTACAGTTTTAACTAAAAGGTCACATGCAATGCACCTGACCTTTCATGCCTTTGCTTTAAGTCCAGATGCTTTAAAAACTTTTCAGTATCATTACATTGGTGAGTTGTACCTAGGAAGTATATTTGTTAACAAATACACAATACAATAGAAACCTATCAAATATTAACTTACAGAATGAAAGCTTGAAGGTTTTGGTTTCTGAGAACTAATAAATCCTTTCAGAGTTTGAAATACTGCAAAAATGTTAGTAACATTTAAAGAAAAAAATGCTTTTTGAAGTGGTGAGACATGTTTACTTGTATTCCCCTCTGTGGTTTGTGCTGCATATCTGCACCCTAGTGGCTAGGTTTTGGCAGACAGTTTCAAAGAAATCACTTAGGAGCTCTAAAAGCCAAATGAAACCTGCACAGATTGCTGCGCATAGATTCCAGCCTGCTGCCCTTTTTTCTCTTTAGAAATACTCTGAAATGATAATTTCAGAAATTTATCTTAGCTAATATCTGTTCCAAATTACGCACAATAGGCTGTACAATATTGATTTGACTGCTCACATTTATTAAGAAGAACCACTTTCTTACAATCCACAGTGTGAAATTGTTGCCATTCTGTTCATGTTTCACATATGAATGTAATATTTTAGGTTTACTATAGGTCTTAGTAGAAGACTCATTTCTCTGCTCCTAATGCCATGTCAGTCATCACAGATATCCCTAAATACATGTTTCTGTAACTGATACTCAACTCAGTGGTTAGAATAAGGTGAAGCAGAAATATGGAAGATGATAAACGGCACAATTTAAATACTACTTTGTTACCAGGTAAGAAGAAGAAAACTATACTTCTAACTTGGCTCTTTAAGGTCTCATCATTAGTAGTCCATAACAAATTCTTATCTCTAGCTATTTATTTATTTATTTACTGCTAAATAATTTGATGGTCAAATTTGTTTCAGTGCTCTCTGAAGCAACTCTTTATTGGTTTGAGAGAACACTGAAACAACTTTCAGAACAACAATCATTTTAAATATCTCTCCTCTTTATACCTTGAATATACAAAAAAAAGGGTCAAAAGGAAATTTTGACTTAATTTTAAAGGTTATCTGAATGACAAGTTGTCATTCAAAGTAAGAGATTGTTTCAAGAGAAATAAAAAAAACCCAACAGAAACTCTTTCTAAATATGATACAACGTGTATGTGTACTCATTCAGATACAAACCCAACTATCCAGTTTATCCTGAAAAGCAGACTCATATATGATGTCCTAATTAGATGTCTGAATGCAAGGAAATACTTGCCATCAGAGCAATCAGCAAAATAACTGTTAAAACTCACTGAAACTCTGAAAAAAACATGCTTTAATCAATACCAATAAAGGTAACTAAAAATAAGATACTTCATCTTTATTGTTTTGTTTTACAGTCACAGCGATACTAACAACCAATTTATCTCAGGGTATGTTTGTGAGATGATACGTGTCTGAAGATATTTTCCAGGAATCAAGCAGATGGACACAAGTTCAGGTGCTGAACACTAACAGTTCCCCATTGACTTTAGTGGGAGACATACGCTCTCTACAGCCCTGCAAATAGGTCACCTTCTCAGTACTTGGGCAAGAATTAGATTCCTAGCTTTAACTATTTAACACAACAGCAAGATCAGACTGCAAAAAAGAGCATAAATCCCTTTAACTGTGAGATCTTGTTTCTAAGTCATGAAAAATAATTCAAATACCAAACACAGTATTTCAGGGTTAATACCTAGATTTCATCAGAAAAAATCTCATGGTTTTATGTACTACAGAAGGTCACAGTTCTTGGCTGTAAATCACCTAATCTATTTATCCCAAAAAGCAAACTCTTATCTGTGATGTTCCAACTTGGCTGAATGCAGAACACGGCTGTGTGAATGAGTCTATCCACCTCAAATCACTTCTCTATCTGATTCATGAGGCTGCAAGAGTTAAGATTCCTCAAAACGTAACATCCTGAGTGCACATAATAAGTCATCATTGCTATGAAACCACCCAGCAAGTGGGTGGCTTCCCTCGGTGCCTTTGGAATATGATTGTTTTTTAAAGAGGTTTGAGGCAGAGCTTAGAGGTCAAAATTATATAAGCAATTGTCGTGGTTTTGGCCGTATTGGCCAATCGTAACGACAGATGGCCCTCCCCCCCCCCCTCCTCAGAGAGGAGAGGAAGAGATAAGGAGATTTACGAGTTTAGAAAAAGAACTAAACTACTTTAATGAAAATAAATAAGAAAATAGTAAATAATAATAATAGAATAAAATAAAATAAAATAAAGAAGTAT
>VWZL01003689.1:139807-256943 GCA_013396915.1 Stercorarius parasiticus
GAACAGTTTCTGAACAACATGCTGTTAATTTCAGACTTTAGTCAGTTAGAAAGAGGCCCAGCTAAAAAGTAAAATTACAAATCAGAAAATTGGTTCTGTTTTACCTCAAACCAGGACAGCAATGTAGTGATTCTATTGACTGAGAGGGGAAGCAAAATAAAAGTAAATTTATTTATACAATATGGAAAAGCTTCAAGACCAGCTAAAGCTAAACCTAAGCCTGAACCCTAACCCCGGACCCTTAACACAAAATCAAAACCTAACCCTAACCCTAACCCTAACCTTAACCCTAACCCCTAACCCTAACCCCTAACCCTATGTCCGGGTTTGGGGTGGAGCAGAGACAATTTTCTGTTCAGTAAGAGAGGCTCTTGTTTATGCTTGTTGCTGTGGCAACCAGAGCCAGCTGACTTGGTTGTTTACCCCATGGAGGGTTTGCACCTGTGGGGAGAAGTGGACAGGTCAGGTGACCCAAATCTGACCACCAGGGTACTCCATCCCATCTGCCATGCTCAGTATAAAAGCTGAGGGATCAAAAGGGTTGGGTTGGCTCTCCTCCAATGGCTTGTCTTCTTCAGTGGCTGATGTCTGAGGAGGACCCTGTCAGTTTGACTGCCTTTGCATTCGAGAATCCAGTTCCCATCCTTTGCTGAGTCCAGTCTGAAACTTCCCCAGTGCCTGCCAGTGCCATCTCCCGGCGAGCTTGATATGATGCAAGGTCCTCCATCTGGGTCGGGGCAATCCCAAACACTGATATAGGCTGGGCAGAGGCTGGCTTGAGAGCAGCCCTGAAGAAAAGGACTTGGGGGTGCTGGTAGACGAGAGGCTCAACATGAGCCGTCTGTGTGCACTAGCAGCCCAGAAAACCAATCGTATCCTGGGCTGCATCAGGAGAAGCGTGGCCAGCAGGTTGAGGGAGGTGATTCTCCCCCTCTACTCCTCTCTCGTGAGACCCCACCTGGAGTACTGCGTCCAATTCTGGAGCCCCTACTACAAGATAGATATGGATGTGCTGGAATGATCAGAGGGCTGGAGCACCTCTCCTGTGAGGACAGACTGAGACAGTTGGGGTTGTTCAGTCTGGAGAAAAGAAGGCTCTGAGGAGACCTTATAGTGGCCTACCAGTATCTTAAGGGGGCCTACAAAAAAGCTGGTGAGGGACTTTTTAGGATGTCAGGTAATGGTAGGACTAGAGGGAATGGATTAAAACTAGAGATGGGACAATTCAGACTGGACATTAGGAAGAAGTTCTTCACCATGAGGGTGGTGAGACACTGGAACAGGTTGCCCAGAGAGGTGGTGGAAGCCCCATCCCTGGAGACATTCAAGGCCAGGCTTGACGAGGCTCTGAGCGACCTGATCTAGTTGAAGATGTCCCTGCTTCCTGCAGGGGCATTGGACTAGATGGCCTTTAGAGGTCCCTTCCAACCCAGCACATTCTATGATTCTATATGGTTTTGCATATATTGTATCTATTTCATTATTTCCTTTTTTATTTTATTATTAATATTTCATTAAAGTAGTTTAGTTTTTTCTAAACTTATAAATCTCTTTATCTCTTCTTCCTCTCCTTGGAGTGAGAGGTGGGGGAGAGCATCTCTTGTCTTGTCATTGGCCAACCCGGCCCAAACTGCGACACCCTAGCCCCTAACCCTTACCCTTACCCTAACCCTAGTACACAGGAACACATTTTATCACAATTTGGAAAGAAAGAAGTATTTTTTTTCTAATTAATTTTGTTCCCCACCCCTATGTTTAGTTTGTCAGTAAGAAAAACAAATGTAAAATGTTATTAAAACACAACACTTTTCAGCAGGCATTTCATTAAAGCTCCAGGCATTTTCTTCCTATTAGAAAACATCCATTATTTGCTACATCCACAGCTGCAGTCAGAATAAGCAGGCTATTGTAATTTCTGTGGAGATATATTCTGGATGATACTTGTTTTGGAGTTCTTCTCATTCTTCTTCAGAATTTGTTTTCATTTGGTGTTTTTTTACATTAAACTCTTGAGAAACAGTGAAAAGTACTAACATAGACGAAAGGTAGCTATGTTGGTTTAAATTTTGACCTCTACTATTCCTAAACAGCTGAACTCAAGAAAGCTGCTTTGAAAAATAAAGCTCTTGGTTACCTGGAGTTTCATATGTATACACACGTATATAAGTTTAAAGTGGTTTTTTTTTTCCCCCCACATTCCATTATGCAATCCCCTACAAAACAGTTAGCCAACTGGGGAGAGGAAAATCCATTTAATGTCCACTTCTACAAGTGGAAACTTATCCTGAAATATATAAATAAAGGTATTGACTTTGCATAGTGAGTCAACAGTTCTGACTGCAGTGTGATTTTCTACTGTGTTTGTGATCTTTAGACACTTCCTAGCCTACTCTCTATAGGTCAAGTTGCAGCCATCTCCCATCACTACCTGCAGCGTTAGCAATCAAGTAGGTTGGTATCTTTGTTCCTTTAGCACCTCACCTTAGCCTCAGTAAAACAGGAGCCAAACATTTAGTGCGGTCCTGGAAGTAATATCTCCTAGACATGTGTCCATTTTTTCTTCTGTTAATTCCTTTGAAGATCCATTCTCAGTTTTTTGAATTGTTTGATTTGGTACTGTTTCTGCCAATCACCAGTTCATTTTGTCTCTTTGAGTACAAGTAGATTAAAGTCTTTTTTCTCATTTACTTGTTGCGCAGATATTCATAAGAAATAATACAAACCATTTTCCAGTTCATCATAAGCATTTAGAGAGAATGGTAAAAGATGTATGCAACTGAAATGGATGAAGGTAAATTATATAAGCAACTAAATATATATTCATTATCCTAGTGAATTTTACCTCGTGTCAACTCACTCTTAGAGAACAACTTGAAAGCCAATGGCATCCTGGCTTGTATTAGAAATAGTGTGACCAGCAGAAGTAGGGAGGTGATTGTCCCCCTGTACTGAACACTGGTGAGGCCACACCTTGAGTATTGTGTCCAGAGATATCAAGGTGCTGGAGCGAGTGCAGAGGAGGGGAACGAAGCTGGTGAAGGGCCTGCAGAATAAATCTTATGAGGAGCTATTGAAGAGGCTGGAACTGTGTAGTTTAAGGAAGAGGAGGCTGAGGGGAGACCTCACGACTCTCTACAACTACTTGAAAGGACATTGTAGAGAGGTTGGTGCTGGTCTCTTCTCACAGGTAATTAGCGATAGAACAAGAGGGAATGGCTTCATGCTGCAACAGGGTAGGTTTAGACTGGACATTAGGAAAAAATTCTTCACAGAAAGAGTGGTCAGACATTGGAATAGGCTGCCCAGGGAGGTGGTGGAGTCACCATCCCTGAATGTGTTTAAGAGTCGTTTAGGTGTGGTGTTAGGGGATATGGTGTAGGGGAGAACTTTGTAGAGTGGGGTTGATGGTTGGACTCAATGATCCCAAGGGTCTTTTCCAACCTAAGTGATTCTATGATTCTAACTTGGAGCTTGTTCTAGGAACACAAGTTCTTCAGTCTCCACATTTCAAGTGTCTTCAGCCTTTCAGGAGCAGTGGGTTGACCTGTCTTTATTCTTGTCTAGACTAGAAGCTATCTATGCTGAGAAAGACAAACATGAACTGATATGTTGCCACTCAACAAAAAGCAAGGTGGCATGCATGGAGCAATGATGTGTGTCTTGTTTCAATGCAAGACAATGGTTCCCAGTTCCTGATGACTTCACAACATACAAGGAAGCAAAAATCTCTGTTGCTCTTAGTTTTAATAACTCATCGTAATTCTTAGATTTCAGCTGTACACTGTATCTACCGACTGATGGTCAAAGTTTGCTGACAGAACGTATTCAAGACTTGCAGCATAGGCTGATGGTTGTAGCATCATGACACCATTAGCTTTTTTGATACCAGTTAGAAATAATATCTAAGTAATATATCATCAGGAAGAGTGCAAGCTACTCAATTATACTACCTTTTTCTTCAGTATGATGGCATTCATTCAAATTTAATCATTGTGGTTTCCTTAATGTCACTGATGATGCTTGCCCTATTGAAAACGTCCATGAGAGAGAGACATTAATAGTCACTTCTAAAATAGATAATCAAATGAAAAACCCAGCTGAATGAGCTGTAGACATTTCTTGTTGAGAAATACAGCCTTATATTTATTTTGTGAGAATATATTCCAAACAAGGGAAAAAAATCAAAGTCAAGGAAGCAACTTTAAAAGGTTCAAGAAACATCTGAATTCTGTGTATCGGAATAAAATCACAGGAAATCTGAAAGATTGTCTCTACGTGTCCCAGCCTTCCAAATTGTGTGGAGGGAACTCTCAAGGGTTTCATCTATTTTACTCTGCTGTCAGACTCTTCAATAGCCTTTGCTTGGACTGTTTTGCTCTTTTATGTCAAGTTTCCTTCCTTATCCTTCTACTTCTACACCTTCCCTGAATTTTTTCTTCTAGGCTAGACAAACAGCATTTCTTATGAGCTAAGGTACTCCACAAACTCTTGGGCCATTTTCAGCTACCTCAGATAACAACTTCCAAATATATACCCATATATGGTGAACATGCAGATCAAGGTTAAAGATAAAAAACAACAGGAAACATATTCAGAGTGAATATGACAGAACATTCCACTGCTATAAATGAAATATATTAATGGTTCTTTAAAAATTAATAACACTATGAATAAAGCAAAAGACTAATGTACAAGTGCCATCAATGCTTTGTGGGTATTAGCAAAGCCACCCAGCCTTCTGTCAGTCCCTCCAAATTCTAACTTTCATCACCTCTTTGTTCTCTTCTTTTATTTCCACTCCTGAGCCAGTGATGATTATATGAATTGAATTACTTTCCCCATGGAGCACTTGTTTGTGGCTGCTGGCCTGCTCGGGAAGCAAAGTGCTTTCCGTTACCTTGCCTACCAGAAGCCTTTCCATTTATCAATAGCCATAGCTTAGATCGACCACAATTGCACACAGCTCTGAATTCATTGTCTGCAGTATGTGAGAAGTGTGACATCCATATCTTCATCTTGTTACATATCCAGCAGTGAGTAACTTACCCTTGGTGCCTTCAACAGCTAACTGGATAACTTTTTTTTTTTTTTAAAAAAAAAAGCAAAGGCTAGATGTAGTTGGACAGTTACAATGATGTTTGGATTCAAAAGCTGCAGCAGCAATGTCTGCATTTTGTGAGTTTTATTACAGAAAGAATAAAGAGGATTTCTGCGCATAGCATGTGGAACCACAGCAGAGTTTAAAGTCCAGGTCTGGGCCTAGAAATTTAACTGCATGAGTGCAACACAGGTTATAGTTCTGACATATGCTTGTTATGAAAAATAAATGTAATTAGAATCAGCTAGTTATTCTACAAAACTCATTTTTACTCTGCTATGGCTATCTACAAGACAAAACTGGCTGCCTGCTATAGCCCCTCTTTTGTCACACGATTCTTTCATAAAATGCATCTGATGGTTCAGGATGTAGAGGTAGTCAACTCCATCTTCATATTTTTTGCCCTAAAGACTTTTTAAATAATACTCAGTTTCTCATTGAGAGCATATTGGGAATTGTCAGTTTGGGAGTGGGTTATAGTTGTCTTAAGCAGTTTTAGGTGATCCCAGTAAAATGATTTAACTATATTTACATTTGTTTCACACTTGGGTTGCAGCAAAAGAAGGACAAAACATGAGCATACTTTTAAGATTTTAGAAGTAGTTGTCACCACATCTCTATTTTTACATTTCTTCAAAATAAATGAAGTGGTTTAGACTTTACTGGTTTCTGGTCTATGACTTTCTATTAGAAATAGTGAGAAGCTGGTGTTTATTCACATCACTTATACCAACCTACAATAGACAGCCTGTAAAGTTCATTTTCCTGTTAAAAATGTACTGATACCTTCAGTAGCAGTCTTTATCCCTATCAGAGAATATTGCTAAGCTCTATAATATGTCTAAAATTAAAATAATTTTTTGTATGATATATGAAAACATTTCAAAAAGAAAGAATAAAAACTAAACAATTAAGTTTCAATCAATTTTGTTAAATGTTGAGAGACTAGTGATGACATCTGTGAAAAACGTTAAAAATTCTCTAAAATTACAACTTCTGACAAGACTGTAAGCTCATTCAGCTAATAAGCAAATCAGACAAAGTATCTCCCCACATACTGTTGTCCACGCACTACAATACCGTTGTTAGGTAACAAGTCTATACATTAAAGAAGTCTGTACTATCCACATAGTTCCAATAAATATAGCTACAAATAAAATATACTTTGCTTTCTCCTGCTCATCTAATGATATTTCTAAAATATCCAAATAAACTTAGAGTGAAAGCAGTAGTTATGCTGAGAGTAAGACTCGTTAAGATATAAAAGTGTTCAACAGCAGTTAAACCAGATGACTTCAGAAACAATTTTCTCTTTCCATCATAAAGAAAACTATGGAAATTGCTTCCCTCTTCAGCAGCTCAGTGAATCTGCGTTACCTTTGCTCAGATTCTGTGTTGAATTTGTCTTCTGCAAAAAGATTACCACATAAGTCTCAAACAAAACTGACTGCACTAGGGCCAAATTGGCTGCTGTTGTGGAGATTGTTCATGGCAGGAAAGCCAAATACATGTGTTCTTGTCACAGCAATTCCACTTGTTTAGAATTTAGACTTATGTGAAAAGTTTATGAATGCTCAGAAAATTCCAAGTGTCCTTCCCTTGGTTTTGAGGGGGTGGGGGCAAAAACAACCCCTCAAAGTCCAGTTGCAGCAATTCCCTCAAGTGAAGTAGGATGACAAGATAGATTAAGGAAATACGAGAACATCCTCTCCCAGAAAATAAGTAGTCAAAGTCAGAGTTACTGGGAATTTTATACTGTATTGTCAAAAAATAGGAGTTCATATAAATAAATAATAATTAAAAAAAAAAAGAAAAGCACTTTAAAAGATCAGATAAGAAAGCATACGGTCATAATACTGACTGTTGATGATTTTCACAAGTTTACAACACAAATCTTCATGTTCTGAAATAGGACTCCTCCACCCTTACCATCCTTACTCAAAAAATTTACTATATTTCCCTCCCAAAATAAGAAGAGTTGCCTTGAATTTACAGCATTGCATGCTGCAACACATGGAAATTTGAACACAGTACCAATTCGAGCCATACAGAAAAGAAGATGTAATTAAGATTTGGTTCAGAAACAGATTACCATCAGAAAAAAAGAATACCAGCTTTACTTATGGTATAGCATATGTAAGCAAACTTTACTTCTCAAAACTCACGTTTGGAACTAACATAGGTTGATGTCAAAATCAGTAAATCTACTCAGTAATCTTTACACCAATCATAAAATATTGAAGAATGTGGAAAAGGGTCTCATTTTTAGACGCAGATTTATATGGCAAAAGCATTCGTGTTTGCCAAGCATACTTTTAAATACTAGGAAACATTACATAAGGTCATGCTGCTTCCGGTTGACTGAGGAAGTCTTTCCACTGATTGTCAGGGTTTCTGGACCACAGCAAGAATGAAGCAGAAGTTGCATTAAAGAAGCAATTTAATTCATTTAAGACTCCATTGTAATGCTTACATACAAAGAAACAAAATTAAGTTTGAAGGATATTAAATACTTTCTAAACACTGAAGCATATGATAAAAAAAAATGGACATCCAAAACCACAGGCACTCCCACAGATTTTTGAAGATTTTCACTAACCTCCTTGGGTTATGTAATTATGAATATGCCACTACAGTATAATGACTGTAATTAGAGCTAGTGAGAAACAGAATTATGATTAATAGCACACTGTAATTCTGTATATAATATATATTGGGTCTACTCCAACAGTCCTTACTCATGTAGGAGTCCAAATAAGGATACATGGAATCAGATTAAAAGACAGTGAAATTTAACATTCATGTCAGTAGTATGACTGTCTCTTAAATCCGCACAGCCAGTGCTTCTATTTATACACTGTGTAGAATAACTGTAGGTTTACAGCAACTATAGGCTTACGAAAATAACAAAAATTTAATATCTAGAAATTTAGCTCCTAAAGCAAAGGAACAGAAGAATACTATTTGCTCACAGAACAATTCAGCTTTCAGATTAAAGACATTCATAAATCATACATTTATTTTTTGTTCCAGAAGAAACTTGGTTGTATGTTGAAACATGTCTCTTTTATAGCTCCACGTTTTCCAGATCTAGAATTCAGTGAAATACCCAGGTAGTATATTTGCGTCATATGAATTTTCAGAGGAGAGATTTTAATATAGCTCCAGGAAAAGTAAAAAGAATTATAACACTTTTTTTTGCTGTTTTTAATCAGCACTTATTACTGAAAAGCAAAAAAGAAAAAAAAAAAAGGATGCTATTTAGATAAATATTCAGAACTGCGATTGCAGACCAGTGGAAAGTACTAAGCAAGATAAAAAACTTGTTTTGTGTCAAAAATTCATGTCAGAACCATAGACGAGATTTTAATATGACAGGCATTGCCCTAAAAAAAGATAATTTCTACTGAAAACCAAACAACGTAACATATTTATATATATATTAAAAATATGTATAATATGCATAAAAATTCTAGAATTTTATGTATAATTGCATATTCTAATGCATAATTGTATAAAATTTTTATAAATACAAAAATTTTTATATAATCATTTCTTAAAAGAGTTCATACCAGACAGAATTTGTGGGATTTTAGTTAGTTTATACACTGTTACTGTTTTTAGTCAGTGCTGTAGATTCTGTGTCAGCATGCATTTTTGACGACTGACAAATTTATCATCACATATTCATACCAGTCCTACATTTTGATTTTATCTTATCAGAAGAGTCTGTGCGCGTGGTTTTCTCCTGTATGGATTGGTATCTTAAAAGCAACTGGAGAAAACATGTTTGTTGACACCCACATTAAAGAAAAACTTAAGAGCCAGCAGGCACATTGTTCCAGATTGAGTTAAGATACCTGTGCACTGTTTTAAAAAAAGGAAAAAGAGGTGTTTTTGCTGAAATTCTCTGTTGTATTTTAAAGAATGGAAGAACCAAAAAAAAAAAAAGTCTAAAGGCATTGTGCAAGGATATATTTGAATTCTAGGTTACTGATCCCACAAACCTGCTGACAGATATTGAGGTCATGTAGCCCGCTTTTGAATGTTGCAGAATAGAGTAAGACCCATCCCACAGCAATCCAATTCCATGTTAGGCCTATAAAGAGAACCCCACTGACTGGGTGACCTATATCAGAACAACGAATGAGCCGATTCACCTTATGGCAGACTGGCAAAATGTTCAAAAGCTTTAAATTGGACTGCGAAGACTTAGAAAGCACAAACTTTTTTTACTTTCAAGGACAAACCTTCTGCTAACTGACTGTGTAATAGCGAAAGACTATTCTAAGCTTGTCCATCAGTCAGCCCTTTTCAGAATCACTGTCTGTCAGACTAGTTAGCACTGGTACACGCCTGAGCCTGTCTGATGATCGCCATGTCAGCGACTATGCAGAATTAATCTGTATTTTCATCTGTATTTTAATCTGTATTTAATTTGTATTTTTTATTTAATATGTATTAATCTGCTTCTGTAGTTATATTCATTCAGTATTACTTGATTGTATTTTGCAAATATTATTTGAGAGACTATAAGAAAAATATAAAAGCAAAATTATGTGTTTATGCAAGATCTCAACAGTAGTGTCGACTCAGTGCATATGATAAATTACAACCACCCAGGGCCATGTGTCAATCACGGAGAACATTTGTTGCTGTTGTTTTAATGAGGATAAACTGGGGACAAAATTTGGTGGGATGGGAGAATTATGTTGCACATTTTGGTTAATTCAGACTATTTGCGCTTCGAACTCCCTCTGGAACAGTCAGTTCTGTAGACAAGTCTTCTAAGGAATGGCAAATGAAGCAAGTTAGATCAGTCCTCTTCTCGGCTCTTGTGTCCTCTGACAATAAAATTCCAAGTTACCCTCACTGCTATCTAGAAGTTCTTGTTAAGCACGCTCCTGCAGTCCCAAGTCTTACTATGAATTTTTGATGGATATCCAGGAGGAAATTTTAGATGTGAAGAGGTCAGGAAAAAAAAGGATGGCATTAGAAAAATGGCAATATTTCCTAGCAAAAACAGCATGGAAGACCAAAACCAGTGGCAATTATTAGTTCTGCAGGCTTGCATATGGCAAAATACATACTTGTCCTGAAGTCCTAGAGAATTCTTTTGATCAAGTATTATAGAACTGTCACAGAGGACACAAAGCACAGGGAAAATAATACATTTTTGCATTAATATTGTAAACTATTGACACAAAGAGAGGGTGGCTCAAAGGACTCCCTCAGTTCCTAAGCCTCCCTCAGACCATCATATGTCTCCTTCCAGATGCGAGAAAGTTCCCACATGGGAGGAAAGTAGACGATAATGTTCCTACAGTAACGGTACGGAAAAAAATAAAGCCAGTGGTTAAGCACTAAAAAGGATTTTTGGACACATCTAAATCAAATTAAAATAGACAATCTTAACAAATGTGTGTATTTGCAAGAATAATTAAACTCCCTCCTCTTCTACAGCTGTTTAGGGGTTATTTTCCTAGCCCAGTATTCTGACTGTCATACCTCTCTACTTCTGCTGCTAGTTCTGCCTTTATTTTATTTAACAGAGTTACTTATCTTTATTTCAAAGACATTTCTATTTTACCAGTGAAGAAAAGCCATCGGGGAAGTCTAGATAATTTGCTGCCAGAATGGAGGTAGCACAAGGCCACTATCTACAGAATCAGTTACTACAGCTACCTATCTCTCTAGCAGTTTCCAAGCAAAGAGGTGCTATATCAACTCTTGTGCATCCATAAGGAAATGTTTACTGAAGGGGATAGAGTAGCATTGGTTAGGGACAGGTAAAACAGTGGTCCTGGAATCAGGTCTTAAAATGTATCTGAGGAAGCAGATATGAAAGAAATTATGAAAACTGTTAACACGGAAGAGGAATTCAAAGCACTGGTGTTTGCCCTAGGTACAGTGCAATAACTCCTGATCCATAATTATGGTATGTATATGCATTTTAATCATGCTAAAGAAGAACTGTTCTAAGTCAGAGATAAGCACACTGCTGCAATAACAAAGTTAGCCGAGTGACCTTAAACCCTGCTGTGACTTGCAAATCTTCTGACTCCTGTGGATGCACACCCATCGTGAAGCTACTAATTCTGCCAATCATGACAGGGTACTATTCTGTCTATAGCTACATAATGCTGAAACAAAACTCTTAAATTAATTCACTTTTCTGATGAAGCATCATGGAGGGCACCTTGAACTTAATGGCAGTTTGGTTGTGCTTGCAAAGTGTGAAGAAAGTGCAAGTCTCTGAGCTAATATGGCTCAAAGATTAATTTCTAGCCTTAATGATTTTGTGAAACAGCCTTTTGAAATCATTACAATCATACCAATTAGCTTTAAAGTCCTTCTAACAATGTGCCCCCTCTTTCACAAAATACTTCTCAAGCTGCAATGAGGACTTATTTTTATTAATGTATATTCTGGTAAGTGAATCAATAAATTCTTTGTTAATAGTATATTTGTGTCAATTTTACCAGACTGCAGCATTTCCAAGAGACTAAATTTAACAGTAATACAGTGTCTAAGGACTTGAAACATCATTCAAAAAAAAAAAAAAGTGCTGAACTATTCAAATGCACATCCTTTCCATCTTTCTTTTCTGGTGTAAGGGGGTAAAAAATAGATTCAGCATACATTTAGCTTTAAGGAAAGCTACATGAGATGCTGGAAATGTAGACATAGATTATAAAAAAAAAAGAAAAATGAACAGATACATATGGTGATACTTGCAGTGACAGTGAATGCAGAGAACTGATCTGTACATTGCCTAAAAGTATGAATTTATTTTCTTATTTTAGAAGATACATATGTATTCTAGAATAATAACATATTTTATTACACTTTTGGCTTTTAGAATCATACTGGGTCATTTAGAGGGTTTTACCTCGGTTTTGCTACCTTAAATGTTTCCATTACTCCTGCAATGCATAAAGGTTAGTAACATAAAGACGTATTTGTTTGTGTACACATGCACCCACAATAAATGAAACACAGCATCTGGACGTATTTAATTCAGAAATCATTGAACCAAAGGAATCAGAAATCAAAGCCAAGAGAACAGGCAACAGTAACTGGCATGCTCTAATGGGGGTAGTATCAACAACATACACCGTGCTCCCCTAAGGCACAGTTAGACAAGGACAAAATCTTAACAACATTTGGTAGGGGAGTACGCTTTGGGAAGAGAAGGATCCTTAGACCCAGTTTGGAAAACCTGGTAACTGCCACATAACTGACAACTTCCCCTATATGATGGTTCATGTTTCAGAGTGCAGGACTAGGTAACACCCGTAACAGAGGCATGGTACCCAATGCTTTTTACTGGCTCAGTAGTGCCTGGATCAAGCTGCTAATGGGTATCTACAAGATTAGAACGCGGTACTCATGAATTTTGGTTTATACCCAATCCACTGAGTTTAATAAAGTTATCCTTTAGTTCTTAGCAAAAAGTCTGTGATATCTCTCCTTCCTCCCTACTAGTGACAGGGTTTGCTTGGTCTCTTACCTGATGGCCTTTGGCAAATATCAGCTGAAATTACTCTTCCAGGTGAAAGATTAGCCTATTCCTGTCTTAGATAAAAGTACTTTGCAATAGCTGGAAGCTGAACAGAACTTGTCCTCAGGTAAGAAAACCTAAAAAGAGTATTAATCAAGGGAAAAAAAAAAAGAGCAAGGGAAAAAAAACCTCTTCCCCCCTCCCACTGGGCCTGGGGAGGAGTGAGCAAGTGGCTGTGTGGTGCTTAGCTGCCTATCGGGATTAACCCACAACAACAGCCTAATTCAAAATAAATCTATTTTGCAACAAACAAAATTATCAAAACTGTTATGCCCACTGGTTTAACCAAACTACAGCATCTACATTCTACCTCATTTTCTTCTGTAAGGTTGAAGTTTACAATAGATTTAGCTCGTCTCTTGTTCTTCCACCTCCTCACACGTTTTCCCCATTTGAACAGAAATTGACCATCTATTTAACCATCTCATAGATATCCACCCTATTTTTAAGATAAAATAGACAGATGTGCAACAAGGAAGATGAAGGCTAAATGTGTTTTCAGCTGGAGGAGGTGTTGCTGCCACTACATTAGCTGTCCTTATCCAACATGAGAGGTTAGAACATGACAGGGTGGAGCTATGATAAGAGATGTAACAGGGGAGTGTAGGTGAGGCCCACAGCCCGCATTTGTGCTTGTATTTTGTACATGCATTTTTCAGAAGTTCATGTAGTTGTGTGTGTTTAAGTACTAATACATTTCTATAATACATACTTTATACACCTTAACAGCCACACACAATCATCACAAAGCAATTTGGAAATGATCAGCTTCACATTTTCAAAACTCTGGCTCCTGTCTGAAGCACATTTCATTGGCAGCAAATTTGTCTGAATCAAGCATCTTTAACACTGCAAATATTTGACTGTATAAATGTATGGATTACTTCAGCACTCTGAACTTGAGTCTTCTTTTGAGGTTGTTCAGCCTGGAGAAGAGAAGGCCCCAGGGAGACCTTTTAGCGGCCTTCCAGTACTTGAAGGGGGCCTATAGGAAAGGTGGGGAGAGACTTTTTCATCAGGGAGTGTAGCGATAGGATGAGGGATAACTGTTTTAAACTGAAAGAGGGGAGATTTAGATTAGATGTTAGGAAGAAATTCTTTACTGTGAGGGTGGTGAGGCACTGCAACAGGTTTTCCAGAGAAGTTGTGGATGCCCCATCCCTGGAGGTTTTCAAGGCCAGGCCGGATGGGGCTTTGAGCAACCTGGTCTAGTGGGAGGTGTCCTTGGTCATGGCAGGGGGGTTGGAACGAGGTGATCTTTAAGGTCCCTTCCAACCTAAACCATTCTATGATTCTGTGATTCTTCAAACTGTCTCTGGCTTCAAGTGTACAAACCTACATCAGGTTTCTACCGTAAATCTGTTCAAAATTTCAGGAAAAGTACATAGGTAAATATATTTATTCCTAAACTTCTGTTAATAGTAGTAATTAAATGGTTAGTGTCCACAGACTCTACAGAAAATTCTCCTGTGGATTTCCACTATTTGTATTTACACAAGCTGATTTGAAAGAGTTTGAGTGAAGGGTATGTAGACAAAACCTATTTATCTATTATTTACAATTGAATTTTCTTTAAATACTTTTTGTGGTTTTAATTCCTCAAATAATGCTAATTTTTGAAAGAAACTTCTACATTATCTTTTTTGTTAAGAGATGATCTTGATATATTTAGACAAAAATCTGTTTCACTTAGGTAGACCAGTGCAAAGCAAATATGAACCAGTGTGAATATTTAACACACCTCCCCACTGTGTCTTCAGTCTGGGATGTTTGTGTAATCCAGTTGAGAAAGAAGACTTTAGGCTTTGAAATGTACAATCTTGAAATAACTTCAAAGATACCATATAAGAAGTAACCAAGTCCATCTGCTATAATGTAATAGACTAGATTAATACTTTGTATGACTACTGCACCGTGCCTCAGTGAAAACCAGTTGTTTGCTTGTTCTACTGTTATTCACACCTCACATGACTTTATTGTGTTTTGTATATTAAGGAATGAATCTTACAGATTATTCATCTGCCAGATGCTGTTGGGCAGCATTTCAGAAGTCAAGGCATGTCATTGCTTTGTCCTGCCAGTAGGAGAACTTTCCAGTAAGTTTACTTTTGTTCACCTTTACTATGAAACTCTTATTTTACCAAGATAAATAATTTTCAGACTATGTGCCTGACATACTATAAAAGCATTAAACATGAGAAAAGAGTTCTCCAAAATTTCTTTCTATAATTCACAAGATATAAGTAAACTTAAAAACTTCATGCCAATTCCAGAGGAAAACATGAAAGTCAGTTCAAAGGAAAATTTACTTTCTGCTTTAGCATGCACACCTTAAAATGTCTGCAGCTTTTGTGTTTTCCCTATCAACTACCCTGTCACATTACAAATTACAATATCATAACTAGAGTTCATCAAAATCAAATTCTAGGTATAATATACACCGTTTGTTGTTTTGACTACATGAGATTTCTTTCCTTCCTTCCTTCCTTCCTTCCTTCCTTCTTTCTTTCCTTCTTTCTTTCTTTCTTTCTTTTTAAACGGAAGTATTCTAGACTCCGCTCCTGAAAGGTTTTCAGTCACTTGTTTTTAAGGTTTTGATTTCTTCCTACACAGCAAAGACTTACTCAAGAGGGAATTTACCATTCAGCACTACTTACAGCTAAAGTTCCAAAACTCACTGCAGACTCACGAATTTAGAATTTAGCAGACCAAAAGCCTTCCAACACTGCAGTACATGCACATTCAGGTACATACTCCTGGAAATACAAAGGTGTGCCCGTATAACAAAATTAAAGCTCCCACGGACTCCACTAAGCACAGTAACTCCAGAATGGCAAGTAGTATAACTACATTAGCACAGAGCTTGAATTATGAGTTTCTTTACAGTGTTATAAAGTTCTCTTAGGAAACAACCTCCACACTGTGCTGCATAGTACCATGTATCACACACCTTTGATAAAACATCTCATTTGGTGTTACACGCAAAGCATTATCCTGAGGAATAGGCATGTTAAAAAGAATACCACATATCCCAGAAAATAAGCAGTTCGCTGAAGTTGTTCTTATTGACATTGCCTAGAGATAGGACCTAGTCCTTTTTATACACAACCCAGAAAAAGAGGTACAGCATTTTATTTAAGTGTTTTTGCTGGAAGACTGACATTCACTTTAAATTCTTTATGTAGCTTATGCAATTTAAAATACATCTTCCACTGTGTAGAAAATTCAGAACTGAATAAAGATGAGAGGAAAGGATGTATCTGACTCTGGTCCAGTTGTGTGGTGCTGGCTTGGAAGAAGGAGGTTGAGGGTTTTCATCCTTTATTCAAGAACTGCTTACGTTTTTTCCCCAGTGACTAGTACTAGAAATCATACAATCAGAATCTGAAAACTTATAATTCATCTCAGCTTTCTAAATATGACTGTTCCTGTAGGTTCAAAAAAAACCCCTTAAAAACTATTAACTCACCCAATGCACAACCAAAAGTCATCAGGCTTGAGTTTTTCAGGTCCATTCTGTAAGGCTAATAACACAGGTAAATGTCCTGTTGAAAACAAATACAGAAACAATAGGCGTGCATTTTAGTGATGTGGGCAGACCTCAACCATATGGTACTTTCCACCTTTTCTAGACAATTGCAGCTATTCCCCTGTCACACAACCATATTCTGTTCTTGCTCAGAATGACAGTTTTGGCTAATATTTGGAGATACAATATGAGCTACAGAAATGAACATCTCCTCTGCACTTTTCCCTGGCCTAACCAAGATTAGCTGTCAGGTTACTCACAAGCAGTCTCTAACCTGCTATTTTTTCAAGACAGCGGATTACTTAGACTTTGACTATTTCCATATCTTTGCTAAAGAACCAGCAGTGGTGTAACAATTTCAAATCAAATAGTGTCAATTGAACTCCATAAGAAGGAATTAATTATCTTCTCCAATGATGTATCTGTCTTTTCGCCCGCTATCTTATATTCATAAAAAAAAGATCCTCTAGCACTTTAGCAAGTGAAATTACCTAAAACTCAGAGGTGATGGAGTTATTTCTTCCAACCCTATACATATCTGCCTTTTCAAACTAAATCTGTGTAAAAGTCACCATACCTTTAGACAAGTCCCTTATGTCAGAAATATTAGATATAAAGCTGACCTATTGCGATAACTTAAAAAGCAGTAGTGGTCGAAGGCAATTTAAAATAAGAAGTCAGAGAAGATTTAGACTTCTGGCTATATGTTATCAGTGAACTACTTTGGGACTACTGGTGCCTTTAGCTGAATCAGTGAAGCTGATATTCTGTCTCACTGGAACAAAAGTAAGCCTGTGAGCCCTCAGCTATGCTTTCGGTCAATGTAATTTTGTTCATATTGGTCAAGCTTTAACCTTTAATGATTTTCTGACTAGACATGTGCTTGCTGAGTCACTGCTTTGAATAAACACTGAAGAAACATCTAGTAGAAACAGTATAATAACACTGAGATCATGTTTGCCCTTTGGTTTCTTGTAACCCTTCCCCAACCTACTATTCTCTATAGTATGTAGTGATTTGTAGCCCAGTAGTAGTCAAGTCTTCATTTACTTCATGCATATGCGCTAAATTAAGCTATTTCCCTACCTCCCATATGGTTGGCTGATATGCACAGATGTTGTTACAGAGTTCTCTGTGCCACATAAAATCCCAGCTGTAAACTAAAAAAAAAAAGAAAAAAAAAAGTTCTTTTACTCATCTTCCAAAAAAACCAAAACAATAGAAAATAAGCCCATAAGGAACTGGATAAACATAAACAGACCCATGCAACATCTGACATAGACACAGTTCAACAATTTAAGACGGAAGAGAAAAGAAAAGAAGGATTAGTATTAAATTATTTCAGACAGTGATAATAATTAATTAAAAAATGCTAATCTCTACAAAATAGCAGTCAACAAAATACTTTTGACAGTCCTTTGAAACACGAGCAAGCTCTTAATTGCTAAGGTTTCTCAAAATCCTGGGTTACGGCATTTTTTAAACTGGAGTGAAGGAGAAAATATGTATTCTATCGGGCAAAGTGACTAATTCGGAGAAATATCTCCAAACGCTTTCGTAAATCTTTTCAGTATTTTGCAACTAACAGGTGACTTTCCCTTTTTGAGCAAACATCCATGCTTGTATAACATTCAGAGTAAGTCTAGAACCACAGCTGAAACTTCCTCAGTCCTGTGATGAGTTCATCACAGAGGAAATGAGCTTTCTCTTCAAAACTGCTTTTAATTTTGTTACCTTGATGTTTCCATGAAAGGTTGAAAACCACAGCCTACAGTTTCTGATAGTCGTAAGGATCACATAGCACCCATGCTAGATTCTCAAAATTTACACTAGTTATCAACAGAATTTGGTGCCTAAGTGCCAGTTGTGCCAGTAGCTCATGTGAGTTGTTTTTTTCATTTGTCTGTTTGGTTTTTTGGTTTCTTCAAATTGGAGCCCTAAAATTCAAAGTGTTCATTGCTTTGTAACTGAAATTTTAATTATTGGATGATTTTAACTTCAAGTGGCAAGTGGCTGCTGGTGTTCTAGTCCATAAAACGAACATTATACAACTGTTAAACAGTACCTGGACAAAATAGGATTTCTTGGAAAAGAAGCTTTTATTGGAGCACATCATAGAAAAATAGTTTGCAATAACATTTCATATTCTGAAAGCACAGGAGTCACAAAGTAAAGTTTTAAAAGCAAGGTAACCTCTGATGCGTTATGAATTTACTACTGAAAAGATTAATTTGAGACAAGCAGGCTGTGCATGGGAGTCTTATTACAGCCCACCCTTGGCAAAATGGCCTGGATAACAACCACTGCTAAGACAGGAGGAACGTGTGTGTCACCAACATGAGTGAATCAAATAACAAAAATTGTGTGGGAGAGTGTCTACCAAAAGCTGATCATACTGAAGAGGAATACCATCAGGCAGATTAAAGAGTAACCGAGGAACTACAATGAGACTTGCAACAGTGTAAGAGTTGGTCTGAAAAGACATCTAAAAGAAGCAGGCAAATTTAAAAGTGAGGGAAGAGGCCTGGGAGTGGAAGTCAAGTCCCAGTTTAACACTACCAGAAGTCGTACACATGTAAACACACACAGAGACACCCCACTGACCCTGGGGACCTCTGCCTTGGCCAGACTTTGCAGTCTTACCACTGGGCACTGAATGCAATGAGTAGCTTCTGTTGTCCAGTGGCAGGACTGATGTCTGCGGTGACACAGGCAGTAACTACACCTCAGGTGTGCATATGCAGACTCTTGGGGTGCTTTTTCAGTGGCTCATGCATTAGCAGGTTTTATAAACAGCACAAGTACACACAAAGGTGGATCACCCACATATAGTACAGTCCCAGAAAGGGGGTGTGTGCTTGTCAACCACATTGGGGTTGTCCATAATTGTGTTTGTGTGCGCATCTGTTTGTGAGAGAGAGAGAATTCATTGGGATTTGGATGTTCATTAACACTTTGTAAGCAGACAGGATTGTAGTTTATTTGTTCTGTTACTCATATTGATCCTGAAGGTATAGTTCACTGTTTCCCAGCTAATTGCATGTCATTAGTAAATCAATAAAACCACTTCAATCCTGATTTGCTTTAATTACGTGAACTGAACAGCTTTTCCCTGTGATAGTTGGGCTAACGTATCTTAAACTCACATATAGGAAGATTAGGTAGGAAGTCCTAAACAAAGATAAAGTGGGTATTGAAACTGAGGCAAAAAATCTAGACTGAGTATTTTGGACAACTTCGACATTGGTCTTTAAATAGATATTCTCCTTTTTACTGGAGACATTTCATTGCCTACTACTAGAGTCTGATGTTCTGGTTGCAGAGTCAGAGAAGTCAGTGACCTAAACCAGAAGCTTACTCCATCGTTAAGGAAAAAAAAATAAATTTAATAAATTAAGGGAGAAGTATGGGGTCTTAACCTTGAAACTGCCAACCTTACTCCAAGTTAGAAAATTAATGGAATTGAAAAAAACAACAACCAAACCAAAACAAAACAAAACAACTAAACAGAAGCAATAAACCCTAAAAATAATGGTTCCTAAGATCAGGAATTTTAAGCTTCATAGCACTGTAAGGAATTAGATTACTGAACAAAAGGTTACACAGAACAAGGGGTGGCAAAGCAAAAGCAGGGCTTGGGACCTGCAGAAAGTCCAACCAGAGTGCTACCCCGTCTTCCACCCTCAGTAGAAGGATGACTGTTTCAGTTGAACCCAAGCTAAGGAAAATCAAAGGTGAAAAATATCGCTGTAATATTACTCCATTTTCCCCCGAAATGGAGTTTAAAATAACCGTAGCTTGTGGTAAATTGCTAAAATTTATTGAATATATAGACACATTTTAATCTGAATATATATATAATTTTTTTAAATTATGCATCATTTGCTCTATGGCCTCAAAAAATGTGTGGCCGCACTATCTTGTTGAGTTGAGTTCTACTCAACTGTAAGTATCTGAGCAATGCCCAGCTGAAATTTAGGTATGCACAGCTTCTTTATTACTATTATGTAGTGTTTACATAGAGAAAAAGGAATTCATACAGTTTGTGTGACAAAATGTGTATAGAAAAGAGGGTCTTTTCCCCAGAGATTCTGTAACATAAGCTATTTTAAAAAGGAAACTAAACCAATTTACAGGTCGGAGCAGATAAATATATCGCGTTTCTTCAAATTGCAACAGTCTTTGGTTTTTCACTATCTAAACCAAAGAACATAGGTTTAACGCTCTTCACTGGGCTCCTATAATTTCATAACCTGTGTGTTTGGAACTATAAAGATATACAGAGCATCAGAATTCCAGAAGTAGCACTTGCATCTTTGGAAGTTGTCCTTGCCCATAGGAGGTCGGTTGGAACTAGGTGATCTTTAAGATCCCTTACAATGCAATCCATTCTATGGTTCTGTGAATGAAATATGTCTTTGGTGACAGACAAAATTATCTACAGGACAGTACACACCCTTTCAGTCTTTCAGCCTAGCCATGTGAGTTGCTTGCTTGCTTGCTTTGGACTCTAAAGTAACTGGGATACTTTCCGAACAACTTTTTTAACCTTGATACTGCACACTGACTAAGAATTAGATCTGTGCTCTTGAAAGCTATCCCTTCATCTTCCTTTTCTTGTACATAGCAAAATTTCCTCACAATAACAAAAGTTGCTCTCTGTCATGACTACTGTTCATTGTATAGGTTTTATACACTGCTTGTTGATATTGTTGGCTTTCTGAAAAAAACTTAACATTTTCTTTTTCCACTGAGGCAATGGGAAAGCAAGGGTGTCAAAAGTCCACCATGATTTCCCTCCCCTTTTCACCACATAGTCTAGCTGCCTGTTATCCTACCAATTACATAGCAGAGGGTTTTCATCATCTAAAAGCTGTAAGGAATGCAGAACTTATTCGTGAAAGTTGGTAGCATTTGTGAGAAGCCATTTAGGAACATAAAGGGGAAAGCAAAGACTAGATGTTCTCCAGTTCCTTGTTGGAATAACTCTGACTGAGACCAAAGCATCCATTGTGTTCACACTGAGAGAACTGTCCAAGTCTAATAAACCTAAATACTCTGTTCCAGGTATCATCAGCAGTAATAAGAAGTCTGGGAAGTTATTCTTTAGAACTTCAGTAACAGAAAATAAATAAAAAAACCCAACAAACAAACAAAAAAAACCCTTCATAGTATGTTGCATAGAAAAAGGAAGACCAAAACCAGAACACAAGTGTCTGAAAAGGCAAACAAACAAAACAAACCATAGTTTAATCCCCTTCCTTCACATCATGACTTTGAATTGAATTACAAGAATTCTACCTTAAGCATACCCAATATGATAATTTCTCTATTGTACCCAAATATGTATGAGTGAACAAACTAGAATAACTTGAATGTTTTCATAAAATCAGTTTTAAACAGGCAAAAGGAAAGATAGGAGAAGGATGGCATCACTAAATAGCTTCTCATAAGAATTTACTATAAAGATTTTTTTCTGAAATACAAAATGAAGTGATCACCAGGAGACAAAACTTCATCAAATACACATTCCACTCAGAAAAGTGAATTGAAGTCTTCCTAAGGGGAATAAAACATGAAAAAACTAATACAAAATAGAAAACTATTTAGCTGAATCATGTGCTTCTCATGATACCTTAAAACAAATTCAGAGACAGCAAACACAGCTGTATAGTTATCTATTTCTGATACTTTCTATCTTACTTCAGTTTAAATACAAAACACAAAATGAAAATCATAAGCCCAGCACTCCAACTAGATTGTCAGAGCATTGCAAGATATTTAAAATTTAAAGAGATAAAATGTTCTACAAATAATACTTACAGTCTTTTGAAAGAATTGCTGAAACCCAGACAAAAGAAATTAAAAAGGACCAGGGGAAAGATAAGAAAATTAATCTGATGGGAACATGGAAGACAGCAATCACAGCCTGGACCAGTCAACGGGATCAGTGAGGTGAAAGACAATCTTGTTATAAATCCCTAGTTCACTATAAGGATTTATGTCAGATTTGAGCAGGTCACTTAAATAAGTCATGCCTCAGTTCTCCACTCCTTAAATGAGAAAATAAATGCCTCCATTTCAGGGATTAAAAAAGTTAGGTTAACATAATTAATACTGTGAAAGTACTTGGAAGCTACAAAGTAACATAAAGTATTGCTGTCTTTAAGCGTTTTATAGCAAGCAGCCTATCAGAATGCAATACTTAGTGTGAGAATAGGTGAATGAGGAATAAAGAAGGCAAAATGGGGACAAACAGCTATGGGGAGAAATATGTACAAATCAGCTACATAAAAAAGTAGTATAAATCAGTAAGCAAAGTGAGCAGGGATCATTTAGAAATATACTTAAAAAAAATGAATACTACCCATGTCTTCTTCCTCCCTCCCTCCAAAACTGTCCTAAAGCACAGACATACTGACACTTCCAGTCATGAAGCAGGCTCCCTGTATCTCATTACAACAACCTAATTATGCAAATAAAAGCAAATAGCTGTATTTCACTTATTGGCATAGTACTTTAAGACTAAAAGACACTCAGATTTTTCAGAGCAAGAGTGCATCTTCCATAAATCACAGAAAGCAAAGGTAAAATCAGACTCATGCGTACCTTGGCTTCTTTGTGCCACCCAGTGGTTTAGACTAATAAACCTTTCAGTCCAGCTGCAAAACCAGCTTTTGGTAAATGATAAATAATTCTGGGTCTATTTGAAGTACATAAATAAATAAATAAAAACCGAGAGACATAGTACCAGGTAGCCTTGAGACTGGAGGAGAGTTTAAGTCACATTTTATACGTCCTATACTGTGTTACTTCAGAAGCAAAAGACAGGCCCACATATCACCTCCTATATGAAGTCTGAGACCTCCCTTCCATTTTTACACAATTTTTGGGAACTTAGTATGTTAAGAAAGAAAAATATATTACAGATGCCTTACATGCAGCACTCTCCATAGGCAGGTTGAGACTGCCTCTGAGAAGTACAGACATAGTGAAGATGATGAAAATTAACAATTATGTTCCAAAAAAAATCAGTCTGTTAGTGTACTTTATATTTCAAAGATTAATACAGCTATGGTTTAACAGTGAGTGTCAGATTTCCACATGATGCTTTGGCCTACTTTCTAAAGAACTTTATCTGGCCATAGACGTGAGATTTGAGCTCTCTTGAAAATCTGACTCAATATAGCTGCTTTTAGAAAGAAAAACATATACAAAATTAGCTTATTTACAGTCTGAAACAAACTGCAATCAAATGCAAAGATACATTCATTACAATTGAGCTACATTTGCTTTCATTATATCTGAATTTACCTAATTGCTTGTGTAATTCCATTGTTCAAGGATAAGTAGATTTAAAAGGTTGAAATGTAAGTATTAAGAAAGGCAAAGACTTTTATTTTATAAATAAGAAAAATCCAAACAGAAAGAGGGCTACCTTAGACTCATTTTTCCATATCACATTTGAAAATTAATTTCAGCTGTTGTTTGAAAAAAATATATAAGCTGATAGGATAGTTTGCTAATTATTGTTAGAAAATGGAATAGGAGAGGGGTTTTTTGCTGTTCAAATATCGTTGTTATAGTCAAAAGCATATTTCCCTATGTAATATTCTATCTGTATCAGGGCAAATTAAAAGCACAGAATACCTCTTGTTGCCTTTGCTGTCTATCTGAAGTACCACTACCTTCATAAAGTTTAGTCACAGTCTCAAGAAATGGTTGAGGCAGGTGCTTCTTTATTTGTGTTTTGTGGAAGAGACAATCAACTGATAAAGATACCAGGCCTGAAGAAATAGAAGATACAACATAGACTGATCATTTACACTCCAGAGAGTTTTTAATTTTGAAATTAGAAGGGAAATATGACTTTTTTTACTGTTTTGTTTTTGTTTGTCTTTTTTTTTTGTGGGGGAGAGGGGGTGTTTTTGTCAAATTAGTAGGCTGGGACTAGGGAACTGTGACAGCAACATCACTGAAATGCTAGAAAGCAGATGAGTAGACCAGCAAAAGGAGGAATCAAGAGTATGTCTTTGAATAGCATTTAACATATCTCTTGTCATTATTTTATGCAGAAGAGAAGTAGGATCAATTGCAGTGGCATTAGAAGACGGTGGTCAGCTGATAAAGTGGAAGCATAAGTAGAAACACAAACAAATAATTAGATGTTACTAATATTCTGTAGGTTTTAATGAACTAATTTGGATTTTTGACAGAAACCCTGCTAGGATAATAGGCCCTATTTTTCATAAGAAGTAAGTTAGGTCCAGCCCTGGGGTTTTTCTAACTCTGAATGCAACCTGTTCTGGGTGTTAATTATATACCCTATTTTCCTGCTAAAGGAAGGGAGAGTGAAGACACAAGTGAGTAGTCTTTTCACAGTTGATATAAAGTAAATTCTTCATAACTGAAGCATTTTGTCACAGGTGCACTAATTCACCCTAAAGACAAACACAAGAAAAAACAATTTGGTGGAAGGAAGCTAAACAAAAATTAAGTTTTCCCTGCTTTTCCTCTAAGCCCTGTTTGACTCTCCCCTCCACTGTATTAACATCTCCCTTTGTTGGGTAGCCGAAAGGGATTTTGCAGTCCAACTGTTTGTTTGGAGGGCTAGGAACAGTCATATTAACTTGTCAACACTGGTATCCACAGGATCCTCCAGCAGTAGGTTTTAAATATAAACAAAACTCCTTCAATCTCTTGTTTAATCAATCAAACAGCAATTTTTTCTGGCCTTCAGATTGAGGCCAGAAGTATCCCAGTTTCCTTTTCAGTTAGTGCTAGTAGACAGTTAAATCAGAGAAGGAGGGATGTGAGAGAGGTTGAGTCTGAGGGATTATGCAATTACGGCTTACCATTGTCCCATTTAAACAAATGCTGTGCCAAAATAGAAAATAAAATAGACTCCATGAGTTATTATCTCTGATTGTAATTACACTTTTGTTTATTCTTTACTGCTATGACGTAGACTGTGCACCAGAGTAATTTCAGATCCGGGAATGTTTTTTCCTCTTTGCCAAAGTATCAGCCATCAAGTTTATTTTAATATTTTAAATTTTTCTTGCAATCTCTTACACACTTACATGTGTTACTATAATCTGTGCTGTCTTTGCTTGTTTTATTCATCTCAGGCGTGTGATTCATTATATGTAAGTTCATGTAAGCCCATTGCTACGATACGTGTTTCAACTGGGGATAGGGGCATTAGGCCTGGTTGTGACCACTTTTCATTAAACGTTTCTATTCTTTGTAGTTTATTTATCATAGTCTACTGAGTTCTGTTTATCTCTTGTCAAAAACTGTGATATATAAAATTAAATTCAGAATAATTTCCTACTAATTTTATATTTTATAACTAGCTTCTAGTCAGGTTTAGCCCTACAGTCTTTTATTCTTAAAGGTAGGATATAATAAACAACCTCATGAAATACATGCAATTGCCTTTATAAATTTAGTTCCTTATTAGTGAGAGCTGAAGCCTCAGGCAAAGCATGCACTTGTCTGTACTCTTAATCCAAAATACATTTCAAATGCTTTGAACAATAAGCAGGACTAATGTAACAACAGCCAGGAAAACCTCTCTGTCACACAAACTGGTTTGAAACCTTGTGCTGAGATCTACTATGTCCTAAGGAATCTCTACAGAACAGCATAATTAATAAAAATTAATAAATCACAATGTTTTCTTCCTAAAAGCTTATGAACTTGTATTAGCAGAAATTCTATAAATAAGTTCTCCCTCACATAATGTCTCTTTCATAAGTCGATTAACTTTTTCTCCTCTTCTCTACGCAAAACCCTCACCTGAATTTCTAAATTGTTTTTTCTTTTCTGATTCTTATCCTTCTGATACTAGAAGTATCCATTTTCTCCATTACTGAAGGTTAAAATATTCTTTTTAAAACTTGTTAACACAGTAAAATGGCTTTTCACATTGCAAAAGGCCAGACTTCCTGGAACTGAAGCTTTTTGTTTTTGTCTTTTACTTTCCAGGAAGGTGAGTCATTACACTGCGTAGACATCTAGTGTGGTCAGATTCCTTGTTCTCGCACATTAGTGATGTTCTCTCCTAAATGAAAGTACAAAATCTCAATGCTGGAAATTTCTACAAAGGATACTCTTATAGCCCAATGAGAGTGGTTATATTTGCCACTGCTTGGGTCAGGCATCGGGCTGTGTCAGGTCCTAGGGAGTGACTGGGCTGCCCTCGGCCTGCATGGGGCTGAGCTGGGTTTACCAGGTACCCCATGGACAAGTGCCCATTGCCCAGCCTGTCTGAGCTCCAGCTCCGTGAGTGCCGCTGGGGAAGGGGCTGACAGCCCCAGGCAGTCCCTGAGAGGCACAAATGGCCCCTGGGCAATACTGGGGGGCTGCAGGGGCAGCAAATCCTCAATGTGCCTGGGTTTTTGGTATCTGTCACTGTCACCACCTCGGCCCCATGTTGGGTTGAGCCCTGTGGGGAGATGGCCTGGCTCGGCCTGCACCAGGTCACCCTGGGGAGCAGCACTGCTCCCGCTGCTTCCCTGATGGTCTCCTCCTTTCCCAAGCATTTCTCAGTGCATTGAGAAAACAATGATGTGCTGTTCAAAGGCTGATACATATTTACAGAGATTAGAAGTATTTTGAGTCCCAGCTATGGAGCCGGGCTCTTAGTTCAAGCTGTAGAGCTGCACTTCCCAAGCTGGAAGTCATTGCAGTGGCAAGTGGAGTTGCCGGCATGGCAGAAATTCAGTGGTTTATGTCAGTACTTCAGATTGCAGAGCTGGTGAGAGTAGCTGGCATAACAGGAAAAGCTGGAAGTGGTTTCTGTGCAGCATGATGGTTTTCACTCTGGAGAGCCTGTGTTCAAACCTGAGTCACAAGAAGAATGGCTGCTATTTTCACAAATACGTGAAACGGTATTTCAGCCTCTATCTCCTCTCCATTGCTTGGCTACTGCTCCTGCCCTCAAGGGAAACTGAACTCCCCCATGCAAGTGAAACTTTAACCCACTTGGAATAAGGGTCATACTCACTGGTGCCTACTAAATGAACCTATTAAATGAACCACTTCCTTTTCCAGCACCAGTATTTTTGGTTACTCCTGGTTCAGCTTGTTAACTTCATGAGTTTTATGTCACAACAATAGCTCACCTCGCTGTTTCCTCTGGGAGTGTATCTGTCTGCATTCCATCACATGCACTGCACTACCACATTCTGCCCATGGGCAGAAATATTACTTAGAAAAGTATCTGTTATGTTGAACTTTTTAGCTATAAATCTGCCACACTGTCACTGTGGGGTTTGAGTCTTTGGTTTAAGAGGTCTCAGGAGCTTGCTACGTTGTTCACAGAGACTTCCTTGGAGAGCGCTGCCAGTTGAAGTCACCATGCTGTAAGTGCTACCAGGCAGCCTGACTAAGCAACTGGTACAAGACACCTTTTTTAAATCCATCTAGAGCCGTTGCCATTCACACACCAACACAGATCTACATCAGTCTCAGACTGATGGACTTATAAAGCCATGAAGATGTGACACAGGTACTCCTGGAGAACTAGAGGAAGGGCCTAACACTGATCCTAAAAGAAACTTTATAGTCTGATCAAATGAACAGTTATGTATGCCTAAAGCAGATGTCTTCTGAGAAAGGCAGCCTCTTCCAGCACAGTCATCTAGTCTTTAAGAGATTTAAGAGATTTAAGAGAACACCAGAACAGCAACCCAAGCTTTGATTTCCCATAGACAATGTGGTGACCTGACCAAGCTACTTGTTATTCTGTGTCTTTCCTTTTCTGATAAAAGTTAAGGAAGTTTTGGATTTTTCCAGTTATGGAAAAGGATGGTGTTCAAAAACATGCAATGAATTTTTCCATTTAGGATAAACAATTCCTCTGTCTAACTGCTGGATACAATCTGAATAAACTGTTGAGATTCATAAAGGAAGTGACAGAATAATGCATAATGGGAAGATGTTAAAGTGCTGAGGAGCTAAACAGGATGACTGATTCAGCGAGTGGACCCTCCTACTGTTTAAAAAAAGACGTTGTTCATGTCAAATATTATCCCAGTAATTCAACTGTTCATTTGGCAATCAAGTTGTCAAAACCACCTGAGTAGACAATGCAGCACAACCAAGTTACTCCTATATATTCTATTCTTAGCTATAATATTCAATACTCTATTAAGACTCATGAGAATTTTTCTGAGATTTCAGCAGAGTTGGAATTTCACCCAAGTTCTGCCTAAACCTCTTTTTCTAGATCAGCATTTATCACTTGTTCAGTGTGCACTGCTCCCTCTCCGAAAAGACTGGATGTTTATTTGATGTAGAGCACATGCCTTTTCTTCTTAAATGGTAATGAATAATTGCCCAGGAGACAGAGATTATTCAAGAAATGGAATTTAGTACAGAAACTGTAATGAGAGACTGCACTGTCCCAGGATGTTTGCAGATGTTCGTATAGCTAATTCTCTAAGCAAACCTCTCAGTTTATAAATTTAAACCATTCCCATTTCCTCAGAATGTGCATACATCAATTTCTTCGGAGAGCAAGCTATTACTACAGCATGTATTCCATACGAGTTTTTAATTGAAAATGTAATAGAAGTTTTAATATTCTGAATGCATAAAAATCTCAAAATTAAAATGCGATCAGTGACACTTATAAGCCTCTGGCCAAAGCGCTGTAGTCACATCCCTTCCTATCTTTCTTTCCCTTCATTTCTTTTCTTTCTCTTACAATGTAATATAAAGATAAACTAATATTAATTTACAATGGAACATTTCTGTATTAGAGATTATTTGCATTCATTTGCTTGCCCTGATTTGTGTTCATGTCTTGTACTTTACACCAATGGCCCTTTTGGATGGTAGCTACATTAAAGGAATGCATCCAGTACAAAAGTGATAGGTTTCTCGCACATTAAAGACAAAGTGATTCTTCTTGTTGTATCTATAGATCAAAGGCAAGTAGGAAAAAGAGAGCTACATACAATTAGATTGGAGTCGGACAGAGGACAGTCAGAGGCTACTGCAGAATTTTGCCATGGGAGGTGAAACATATTCCTTAAACTATCATTAAGTAATTCTTTTGAAGCCAGTCCTACTGTATACTTAACAGTATGCACAGAAACAAATGTATGCTTAATTATGTCTGTCATCTTTCTTTAGGTCAACTAGTTTTTAATGGTATCCTTAACATTTCCAGTAATTCTACTGCACCCTCCTTTTTCAGGCTTCGTATGTTATAGCTTTTCTCCTTGCGAAAGTTTAAAAGTTCAGCAACAATTGCCTGCTTCATTACTTTAATTATTACCTTATGTCTCCTAGGTTTATGAAGTATTGACTTTCAATCAGAGGTTCAATTATAATATGATTCTATGACATATTATGAAGTGGAAAAAGGTTAAAATAGCATCCTTTTCTAGGAATTTACAAACTCATATTCACAGGTTCGCACTTTCCTATTTTTCATCTTAAGCAGAAGACATTTTGCTATTCACTGCTGAAAGAATGTTAATGTTAGAGACAAAGTAATTGAACCTCTCAATGAGGGCAAAGCACAGCAGCAGAGAAAAAAATTATCTTAGCAAAGTGAAAGGTGAGTGTCAGTAGGACATTAGGCACCTGAATGCCTTTGGGAGCTAGTTGATATCACTCTGCCAGACAAGCTCCTGAAGATTCATCTCTGGCACTTCAACTTGCTCCCGCACCAGGTTGTCTTCTCGTTTCCTGGTCAGAGATTACTGTCCATCACCCAGCTGTGCCAGCTCAGTCTCATGATTAAACTTAAAAGTTCTCAGCACTTTTTTGCCTCCTGTGGGACCTCTGGGGAGAGCACATTACATGACTGAGGAGGTTAGAAATGTAGTAAATTAAGAGATGGTCAGGCATATCTGCCATGAAAACTTCAGTCCTCAAGTTCTCTCCTACTGTTCTTTGCCTGCCACAAGATTTCTGCCTGGTGCTTTCTCATGATACTCTGACTGACTCATGAGTTGGCTTTCATGGTTTGCCTCTATGAATGAGTCCCTTGCAGTTTATGAGGACAAAACCTGCAGAGCTTGGCAATCATCAACACTGTGTTGGGTAAAAGGCACGTTTTCGTGAATTTTACACACTTTTCTTATTCCATCATATCTCGTGGAGTGGGATATCAATATTTGCCAGATTAACCTAAATTCATTCTTACTACCAGACAAGATTTGGATGCAGGATATGATTTGTTTCAGCCTGCTAAAATGCAAAAGCAAGTAACTAATTACGAGATTTAGAAAAAAAGAAAAAGTAAGAAGAATGATATGCTTCCCCTTTCTGAACTGATTTCCAGCTTGTCTACTGTATTTTTTTGATCCAGGACTGATGAAGACAGTTTCATATTGTTAGAGCTGCATGCCATTTTTTCAGAGTAGTGACGTCTTCAGTACTATAATTCCCAAATGAGAATCTCTAATTTGGGGAAACTTCCTTATGAACTCCTTCATAGAGTGAGAATTCCACCATGCATAAAGCACCCTGGGGACTTCCTGTAACTTGGAGTATTCATAATTTCTTTTAATTAGAATATTAACTTATGTTCCTGTTATGAATGTGAAGGTATTTGATATAGAATAGATTTAGCAGAGCAGAGAGGTTTCTGAAATGCCATCTTAATCTTCAGAGGCCAAACATTGTTAACACCCAACTAATTTAATATCCACTCAGGCATGAAAATGAATCTTTTTTTGATAAATGTGTTGGTGAATGAGAACTATGTCATATCTGACTTCATCCAAGTTCAAGGATTTTCTTTACCATTTAACTTTAGAATCAATTTTACAGACATTTCAAAGATAAGTGGAAAGACCATTTTTTGCTTACTAATGAATGACTAAATGCAGCAGGTAACAAGATCAGCCTGTACAGAACCAGAACCAGCTCCATGGCCTGTGAAGTCAGGACATCTCTCTCACAGAAGGCATGTCTCAGCTGAAACACTGGAAAAATAGTTTTGAGGGATGACTATCACTGAGCTAAATCAAAGCACAGACAGGCCCTAGAGAGATTTTACCAAGGACCTAACTATTAGCACTGCCAGTGAGCCAACTCTAGAACTCCCCTGAGCAGAGGCTGATTACCAGCTAAATGGTGTCAATGTCTGTGGGGTTTTGTGATATAGATTAATCAAATCCAGAGTGTCACAATGAAACTCACTTTCACTTCAGTTGTTATCAGTACCATCGAAAGGCCAAGTCACTTTCTCTGCTGTGTTATGTACTCCCTGCTCTCTCAAGGTACTTTTTACTCTCTATAGCAAAAGACGAAATGATGCAAAGCTAGAACTTCAATACTATATATACAATAGCTGTACTTCAGGTTACAGCAACAAACAAACTAGATGATACACACATTTTTCCTTACAGACCATTTGAATTGCGGTCACATAGATCAGGTTGTAATCAGCAGCTATTTGATACAGTTTTCAGTATTTTTTAATTCGCTATGCAAGCACCATCATTTCCTCACCAAATATGCAAGGCCTGTGCACTAAGGCACAAGCTAAACACCATACATTTCTGACAATAATTTTTACTTTATGAGATCAAAGGGTGTGTCAGTTGAAAGTGGTGTTCATGTAGGCTTCCTAAAGTGCCTTGTTAAGGTGCAATTGTTCCAGAAGTTCCTTAAGTACATTCATGCTTACTAATGAATGCATACACTTTTTGACTATAACAGAATAGGGAATGCATTTTCTCTTTGACTTGAACTGAACTTAAAATACTAGCCCAACACATAATCCACCCAGAGGTCACTGGTTTCCCTGCACTATTGTAGAAAAACCACCTATGTCAGGCACCATTGATATTTATGATTCTGTAGATCATGTTAGATAGCATTAATATAATGCACAACAGCTTTGATAGGATTAAATCTATAATTGTAACAAGGTGTTAAAATACACGATCAGTTTAAATCTTATCTACAAAAACTGCTCAGCAACCTGATAGAATGAAAAATAACTTAGGAGATATAGTTCTAACTTGCATATACCTTCCTACAAAGAGATATCTCATATTGCAACTTCATGTCCCTGAGGAGCAGCTGCATATGCGCTGGTTAATTTATTCTACTGGAAGAAATCTTCATAGTATTTAGCAGCTTCAGAAAGTTAAAATGACAGATTTGAAGTAAAATGGCAAATAATTGTCACAGTTACACTTTCCTGCCCTGACAGGAAAAGATAGCTAATGGTAGTAAAGCCTAAAAGTGTAAAGAAATATGGAAATGCTGATATGACTCCTTTTAAACACAATGCGATCCAAAAGTAAATTATTTTTAATTTTTATTTGTTACTGGATACTGTACAACCTGAAAAATATTAGTAAGGTATTTTTCTTTACCGGCATAACATTGAAATCAGCTGCTGGAAACAGAGAGCAGACTATGCTGGGGAGAAAGCACACCTGTTCACTCTCTACGAGGTAGACTGAGAGAGTTGTAAGACGTCTACCACAGCCCTTGCAAACACGGCCAAGCGGTCCCAAACACACAAGTGCATTGCTTACAATGACTGAAGATGAAATATAGAAAGCAAGTTTTTTGTTAAGTATAACTGGCAGATGCTGTAGAGAAAATAATGTGACATACACAGGGAGGTAAGGAAGACAATTGTGCAACTATTCAGCCACTGCCTTGGCAATGTAGCAGAGAAAAAGTGCCAAACAGTATACATTTTGTTGACTTCAAAATAAGAAGAAATTGCCATAATAGGGACGAAACAGACAAAATAGAGATCAATTTAGTTAATGCACACAAAATATGATTGAAATTCAAGGCAGCCCACTTAAATGAACAATCTTCCAATTGCAACAGCCTTCCAAAATGCAAAAGAAGATTAGAAGAGTTCAGTATAATTCTTTGCAAACAGCAGTGCACTCCACCCACAAATAATGATTACAGAAAATGGAAGAGAGGTGAATTTTGGGTTAAAACTTATGCTCTCAGTAAACATATAAAACGATAATTAGTGATGTATATGCAAATGCATTCGGGTCTCTACAGACAACCACATCATCCAAGAAAGGATCAGATGAGAACTCACAAAAGTAATGTCACATACATACACACATACAATTACTTGGTGAAAATGTGACATGAGTGAACGCAAAGTCTGCTGGACAGCCAGTGAATCAACATCTTTCAGAATGCCTGTGGAAAGAACACAAGCATAATTAAATCTAGGGTCCTCCTATGGTACTAAGCCAAAAGCTCATTTTTGTCTTAAGGCAGCAAGATGAAGATTTTAAAATGTCCTTGTGTCCCTTATGCCCTTAAATCTTCAGCTCCTTTGCTTCCCTCCATCAGCTTTACATGAAAGACTCAGGGTACCCTTTTGTTTACCAAATTTATGTTCCCTAATAACAGCCTAGAAAGAATTCGGTACATCTAGCAAAGCAGAAAACCACTGAATACTTCAGAAATTATTTTGGCAACATTTTCTTCATACAAAAAATGGGTCTCCCAACAGAAGTAAACTGAAAATAAATATTTGGTATTATGGACTGTCTGGAAGGTAATGTACAAAACAGGCAAAAGCACAGCATTTTTTGAACACGATATTTGTTTCAAAATGTTCACTCAGCATTAATTAGAACTCAAGCTGTTGGCTTCAAATCCTGAGTTCAGACTCCTGCTTCCCCTTTGCCACCCACTGGGGCCTGTTATTCCCATTATAAACACCAATAAATCTCACCAACTCTAATGGGCTTATCGCAGTCCTGCATATGCATCAAGGGGAGGATAAATGCCTCTACTTGTGCCTTCTGATACTCATAATTGTTTAGTAACTTAATGAGATAATGTTTCTAAACCAGCAAAAATCAGTGGGTGTTTTTCTATGCCCTTTAACATGATTTAGTGAGCTTTTCAGCTGAAATCATTCTAGATTTCAAATGCAGTTAGCAATTTTTGCAAGCAAACTAAAGGCCAACTTCTAGCTGAAGACAGTAGAGGTAGAAAGTAAGGGAGAGCATATAAGAACTTTCTCCCCATACTGCTACCTAAAGGACTATGAAAAAATGCTCTGTCACCATTAAGGTGAGTGTATAAATGGATCAAGGAATTTGAAGAGGAAAAGGTACAGCAAAGGATGACCCACAAAAGATTTTTTCTCTCATGAAGGATGAACAAAAGAACTTGTTTCATTAGACCAGAAAAGCAAAGGATGAGGAGGAACAGGTTTGCTGTCTTTAGACACAACAAGGAAATGAACACAAGGGAGACAACATGACCACTTGAGCTAAAGGAGAACACTGGCACAAGAACAAATGGACATAAATTGAATGTGAATAAATTTAGATTTAATTTAGAAATGGGTCCTGAGTCTTCCTGCCTATCAGATTTTGGAACAGTCTTTCATGAAAATAATGGAGACAAAAAGAACCTAACTCCTTATAAGAAAACTCAGTAAGTTTTTAAAGCAGTTGAATAGTCTAGTGCCTGCAAGAGACTGATTTTGTAACCTAGAAGCTTCCTCCCTACCTTCTTTGTGTTGCTATTGCTTCCCTTTTCTCTCCCCACCATGGAGAGCACTCAAACTGAAGATATAAACACAGTAAAGCAAAAAAAACCCAACCCTTCAGTACACAGAACTTAGTGCGATATATATAGTTATGAGGGATAATGTCACTGCATGTTTACTATAAAGATGATATGAATTAATAACACTTTAATTTTACCTGAATATAACTCTGAAAAAAACTTTTAAAGTTTTTATGTCTTGGTACTCCTCTTGGTATGAATTTGCACTGTCTCATTCTCAGGACATGACAAAAATTGTCCTGCTAACTGAAAAATTTACTTTAAGGGTCAATAGGATCTGGACCAGTGCTATTAAAGCAATACATGTATCTCTTTATACATTTATAAACTGAACAAAATAAGTAGAGCATTTTGATGGCATTAGTTCCATTTACTGGATGTCATCAAACTGCTGATATTTACCATTTGAAAGAAATTAAATTAATGACAGGAATTAAAAGTGTTCTTTAGGTACTTAATGTTAGCTCTGTGCTATAGCTTCTTGAAAAGACATAAATAACATTAAAAACCACTGATAGATCCTTTATAAATTACAGCTGAATGTAAAACAATGCTCAAGTTAATTGACTTTGCTTTTTCAGCAAGCACTTTGCCAAGTAATTATTATTTATCTAACAATGTTTTCAATGCAAATTGATGGTGCATATTTGCTATTAATCTGAAGTCATTGCAAAATACAAACAAGAATTACTTTCTGAAATTACCACAGAAAACAAAGAGAAAATCATTTTGACACTGGTTTACACATTTAATTTATTAAAAAAAAAACAAACAAAAAACCCCAACTCTAAATATTACTGTTTGTCATCTGTCACTGGCAAATTGCTATGTTAAAAAATAACAAAATTAAACCAAAGGAAAAAACCCTGTAATATGTGCACCTTTCCCATCAAACATATGTGCTACAGTATCTTAGTGATCCCTCAAGTTTCTCAGGAATAATCCTAGGAAAGCTGCTGGATCTCAAAGAGTGTTGTGCTTCCCAGCCAAGAGGACCATCAGACCATGGAACACCAAACCTTATTCAGAGGAGGCAACTATGTTTAGAATATTAATTGCTTCTTTCTTGGGGATTACATTTAAAATATCTGGGGGAATATTTAAAATATAATTGTGAATGATTGATTCAAATTACTAAAATATTTGCTGGGAGAGTATACCCTATAATCAGCACCTCTCATTGGATATAATCTTTTGAGTGTAATAAAGCTGAAATAGAGAGAAGGGTCATGCCCTTTGAGCTACTCAAGTTTTGCCAGATACCTTGACCGCCACCAAAACTCAATTGCAATACATGCTAGCAAAGAGTTACCTACCAGTCAGAATTTAGATGGAGAGAGAATAATTCCTTTGATTTCAAAATTAACAGTAGGGAGAGCAACCTCATTCTTAAAGGAATAGTATAGGTTAATAACTGCTTATGGTCAACGGCTCACTATATTGAGGTACAGGTTATATAGGAGCACATCTAAAATAAGAAGACACATTCTGTAGCATTTTTAACAGCCTATGATACGGGAGCAGGAGGGTCAACCATCAAACTCACACTGCTATAAACACAGCCATAGCGACTCAGAAGAAAGCAATACCAAAAAATTCACCTACACTCAGTACTATGGGAGTATCCTTTCAGGGCTGTGACCCTACCATCACTCTATGTTGGTATATATACCCGCTCACACTGAAAAGGGCAGTCCCATACTGACCCATTCATCCCCACAATTCTCTCTCAGCCAGGCCAGTAACCGTGTCTTGAGCCAATTAAGGTAATTACTCCATCTGAAAACCTGTTCTTTAATATTTATTTATTTTCTGTGTAGCCATCAGCTGTTTCCCCCTTGGTGCGCCTGCTCTGACCTTGCTCATCTCATAGATACACTACATACTACAAACCTTCTTGCATGCCACAAGTTAAAATTCAGTCTTGCTCTATCTGGGAATCATTTTTAACCACCTTATTTTGCAACTTCTGCGTGTTTCTTATGTTTGAAGGATTTCTAACTTCCCTTAAACCTTCTAGAAAAAAAGAACGAACCTATCTCATCTGTGTCAGCCTCTGCAATTACAGTTGTCTGATCAAATAGCTAGTTTTTCAATTGGCTGTAGTAACCTTCATGCTACTTAGTCAACAAAGGCATAGGTTCATTTCACAAAGTGGGAATCATCTCCAAGACAACATTGGAAATGTTAAATTATTGAGGGGTAGGTAACTCAAGATATAGCAAAATCTAATCTAGAGATCTCAGCCTACCAGATAAATCTCTACAATAAGAAAAACAAAAAAACCAGTGCACTAAAGTCTTGAATAGTCATTTATTTCTATCAATATGCCCATAGTGCAATATGTATTTGTGGTGCAATTCACCCCGACATTGTGTAGTTGAAGTAGCTGTGAATTTTACTTCATCCAGCCAATTATACAGAAACCAGACTGAATTTACCATTCCATACAAAATAAATAATTAACATTTAGAATAGGTATACAAACTGAAACATCTTTTCTGAGATAAAATAGACATATTCAGAGACAGAAAAAAAAAGTCCAAGTGAGTGGGTGTTCCAAGTACTGCCCTGTTGGGTATGAGAAGATGCATGTTACTATCATTGGTTGCGTTGCTTTGCCTGATGAATTCTAAGCATTCTCTGAAACAAGCAAACAAACAAACATACAAACATAAGACAGAGCATTATATGCAAGCCAGTAATGTAAAAAAGAATTCTATTCGAGTTTTAGCTAGCATTCCAGACAAATTTTTTATTAAACTCCGGTCTTAATGAAGCAAAAATTGGAGGTATCTCAGTATTGGTAATTCATTAACATTTCTGATGAGTTGGGTAATTGAAAAACAACAAGTGGGGACAAGAGGATGTTTCCCTCCCTTTCTCTTGTGTCTATACAGGCAGGGTTGGATGTAGGCTGAGAAAATTCTGTGTGAAAGAATGCTTCCAAAAAATTGAAATAATTTCTCTTTTCTTGGCCTTTCATGCTGTGAAGTATTTAGTACTAATAATTTCATCCTAGAAAAAAAAAAACAGTTACTCTTATATGGAAATTTTCAGACACTTATACTTTGATTCCTCAGCCAAACTCACTGCATGAAAAGCTCGGAAGAGAGGTTTGTTTTCTTTTACAAGTTTTCTTTTTGTCTTAATAGCTATTCAGATACATAGTACTAGGAGACAGTGCTGGACAATCTTCCTAGCATTAATACATACAGTACCGCCTTATTTATATGTTCACTAAAATATTCAGTCCAGTTTAACTGCTATTGTGCAGACTCTGGATATATTTTAGTATGGTGGAAAGAATATTGACATACATTGTGGCCCATTAGAGGTTGTAGGTGTCATGAATCACATCATATCAAAGGAACAAGCAATTTTTATTTTTTTTTCTGCGATAAAGACTAAAGGATGAATATAATTTCTCCTTTTGCACTGAAACTAATTTTGTGTCATAGAACATCACATTAAAATTATTTTAGAAATAAGGTGGCATTATATATAAAAATACATATAATGATTTAAGCATTGCCTGAATCTCCTTAAGGTTGAAAAATCAATTATATACACATAGTATTGGGATTTGACCTGGCCTATGCTGTAACAAGAACTAACTTTTAATCATAACATAACCAGTGCTATGTTCCTGGGGTTCTTCATGAGGTAGTGATTTCGTTCAATGACAGCATTACAGGAGACGATTTGATTTGGAGACTGAATTTTTTTAGGCTGCTCTAAGGAAGGTCTACAAGACTAAGGACAAAAATAAATGAGATTTTCTGTCTGAATCTATGCTTGCATTCTGTTTGGTTCTCTTGCATTCTGTTTGGTTCTCTTGGTTTTCTAATATACCTGTATAAATAATACAATGGTGTAATGCAGTAGCAGACTGCTGAGGCAATGTTATGCTTGTATTTCAGCTGTTCAGCTTAACTCTGTGGAAGCGCAGACCAGATTTCTGATTTTTTAAAAGTAGTGTACAGAATTAAACTGTGGGGATATTATCTGTATAACTTAGGGGTTCAGATGTTCTTCTAAACTCTCATAAACAGAGAAGATCTTTCAATTTCTTAGTAATGGCATAGTTCCGTGTCACAGTTGCTCTTGAAACAATCTCTATAATGCATATAATATAAATAGTATATCCTGCCTGCACTTGCGATGAGCTGATTGATCATCAATTGTAAAGCAGAAATCTCTTGACTGTACCTAAAGTAAGACAAATCCTGTGACTCGTTTCTAGCAGCAAATTTCTTATTCAGATATTACTTGACAAATCTGGGGATCTGACATGAAATCTTACATTTGTAAGTAAAGCTGATTTTATGCTAAAATAATCTGAAATTCTGTTAGGTGATTATCCTTGGGTTGGTCTGTTTGTCTGCTTTTCTGTAAAAAGCAACTATTGGTTTAGCAAACTTCCATTTCACCTTCATTCTCAGGAAGTGGTTAAGTGTGACTGGCCAGCTGGCTTGCCTACAGTGAAAAATTTCTGTACAGCTTCAGAAGCAAGTCCTGGTCTAACAGGTCCCATACCAATTCTACCAGTTTTAGCAGCTTCCACGAAGACTTTCTCACCAGGGTACCCTGACATATACTCTACACACCTGTACAGTGTTTGCAAAGAAATTAAGACAGTCTCTAGATAGGGATACTCCTAGCTCCTGGTTTAGCACATAATCTGTCTCTCATATCAGGCTTTCCTGGAGTAAACATCTATGTCTGAAGGGAGCTATGGTAGATAGCCATAAACTCCTCTAAAGGGACAATGCGAAATGAGGACTGTGGGTTTTATAAAGCCCAGCACGATAATTCTAGGCATATCTCATGTACTCCAAATTAATTCCATCCTCACCTCGTGTTTCTCTCCCTTTTGGCCCAACAGCATTAAATGGAGAAATATAACTCATGCACTTTTCTCTGACATGATCAAGTTTGTGAAGGACCTGTACGTGATGGTCCAAAACCATAATACCACTGAGACAGACACATGGTATAAGGCACTTACATTGGTATGTTGAGGTTTTTCCTTTAGAAATTTTTGATGTTAGCTGAAATTCAACTAATAAATGTATACACAAGGTGCTCTTCCTATTGGGATGACATCTACTGGTCCCAGAAATATATTACTGCAATACATGGGATGGGTGTTTCATTATGCTATATGACATGGTGTGCATACATCTATATGTAAGCACACAAACATATACATTTAAAATGTTCCTTGTCCATGTCATAAGAAAGAGATGCCAAAAAAAAGGATTCTTTTCTTGTGTTTTTTCCCTCTGAAAAATACCTAAAAGCAGAGAAGCATGGACAGAAGTTCATCAAACGTAGGACCTGTTGGACCTGCAGGAGGAATGAATACAGGAGAACTAAAGCCTTAAGAACCATCCTGCTTACGGGCAACATCTAGGTCATAAGCGTGAGTTCCCTCACTGAGCTTAGCTGTCATGATGCTAAATGATAGCTTTCAACATAACAAGCATTTTTCTGGAAGGCAATTTGATTGTTTCAGTACAGAAATCAAGCTGCTTTGTGGGTACAGATTTCATAATGTATTCTCATCAGGCCAAGTAAAGTGGGCCAACTCTAGAAGTCTTTTACCAGGGGGTTAATTTGTTTGTCAGAGAGTCACTCCACAAAGCAGATGCTCTGACAACCTAAACTTCTTCAGCTATTAAGAGTAATTCATGAAGATTTAAATTACAGCGATACTGTTTGTATCCCTTTCGGCTTCCTGTGCATCTGCATCATGGCAAGTGACATAGCTGTAATAATTCTAATTCAACCAGTCACACAACTACTTAACTTCATTCTGGGTATTGTATCCTGCACATTAAAAGAATGATCCGTCTCTAGGGTTCAAAAGAGAAAATCAGATTCACCTGATTTGTGATCCTTTGTAACACAGTATCTGTGGAAGCTTAGAAATGAACCAGAATGGTGTTCAATCTTCAGTCTTGTTTTGTTCTACTTAGTGCATGGGGTTTTTTTCGAGTTTTGAGTGATATATGAAAGCCCATAAAGTTGGACAGAAGATACACATAAGTGGCATTCAGGTTTCATTTCTAAATGGGGACTTTGCCCTTCTGTGAATCTGACGAATGTACCTCTCTGTCTACCAGCCATTTCCTCTGGTAAAGCTTTTAAAAGGACTTTTACCAATCACTGCTGGTATTCCTAGAAAAAAAGTTCTGTGCAGTGTGAAGGGAAGCACCTGAATGTTTCAGTGGCATCTGCCTGAAGGGATATGTCAAAGAAGAAATGTTCGAACAACAAGATTTATTAAAGCAAATGTCCAATTTCTACCACAGAAAGCTTGACATCCCTTAACCACAAACCATCTGGGAATATTCCCTTATTCTCTTTCTCACTCTCATTTATATGTAGAGAGAAGGCATGATGACTGAGGTCTGATATGACATTTATCTTCACAAGTGAGGAGACTAATAAATCATCAATGACATTACCACAAGTGAGTTCTAAGGTCTCCTCACAAGTGAAGATAAATGACATATCAGACTTAAGCCAGCATATATTACATGAAATACCTAATAAGTCTCACTCTCAACATAGCTGGATTTGATGGAGATGACTGAACTTACACTACATCTCAAATCCACCACCCAGAGAAAAAGAATTAAATTTCCCAGCCAAATAAGATCACTCACCACTGAAACAGCCTTAGTACATTTCAGCCTTTCTCCATGCTACTGCTCTGCAGATCTACAAGTAGCAACAAGGTAGTAAAAATCAATTAAAAATGTCCGTATGAAACACAGTATCATTAACTCACTTTTCAGCACCTGAAATGTACTTGAATTTCATGCCATGGGAATATCAGATGCTTATAAAGCTTTATATATACATGTCTGTATGTACATTTCCATGTACCTGAAGTACGTGCAGCTAGATTTTAGTTTAGGCATTACAGAGGACTGTAAGTTTTAACAACAACTTGTGGTCTTCTGTAAGCTCCTTAGTGGCAGCTTTGTTGAAGAGCTGAGAGTTTTTAGAATTTCTAATCAATTTAGAAGTACAATATTCTTTCTAGAACATGAGATCTACAACTGAGATACATCAAAAGCACATCTGAATCAGGGGCTAGCAGCGGATGTTTAGGGAAAGTGTATAATAATATACTGGATATAGAGACTAGTACTTCCTCTGGCTTTTGAGCAATTAATGGGTGAGAGACTTCCTGAGCTGGACATAGAATCTGGACCATCATGTCGAGGAGGCAGAGGTTTAATCTACATTATGGTATTTGAAACTCAAAGTCTAAAGCTAATCCTATCTTTTTTTGGTCATCCTGCCAAAATTCTGCAGTGGAAAGAAAGGAACCCATCTGAAGTGGAATTTTTTCTTATTTGCTGGGATTGGAGCTAGTTTCAGAAAATTTGAGAGTAGCAGAGTTGTAGGTCCATGAACAGAAACATTGCATAAAAGTACATCTCAAGTCTTGTCCAGTTGCATAAATCATTATGGTTTTACCATTTCTAATACAGTCCTGTCCCATTTACAGATATTAAAATATTTCCAAGTTTATTCTCAGGTTTTAATCTAAAAGTCTCCTGGGGTTACGCTCCACTTAGAAACAATATCTCTGCAATAATATTGTATTTCACATTAATTTAGTGTACTTGTAATCAAGTCCCCTCAAGGTAGAAGACAGTCTGACTGGCATAGCAACTAAAAAAAATTGTGGGTTTCACATTTCTTACAATGTATTGCATGTTGGCCGTACGCAAAATTAGCGAGAATTCAAGCAAGTGCTGATCAAGGCATTCAACAGCCTGCAGGATAAGAACAACGGAAATTAAATAGTCCTGCACAGTGACAGAGCACAGTACAGGCAAGGGTGACCTGGGGTGCCAGGGCAGCAGGTGCCATGGGGCTGTCAAGCTGGTGCAGTGTCCTCCCTCCACAACCAGCACCATCCCACAGCCCCCAGATACCAGGCGGTGCAGAGAGCACCTGACCCACAGGAACTTTAAATGCGGCTGCAACGACAGTGTTTTAGAAACAGTTGTGCTTTTTTAGCATAGCCTTATCTAAGCATCATTTTCATTTTATTGGTGAGAAAGTGAAACGAGGTAACACAGTCAAATGATCAAGCTAATATCAAAGAAAGCATTCATTGTTCCTAAAACTAATTCTTAGCTCTCAAGAAAATCTCTCTTTTAGTCAGCTTGACTTGCTTTCAACTATACTTATCTTCCTATACATCATGCATATAAGAGAGTAGACATCCTTGGGCTTACAAGTCTAGAACTTAGCTTTTGCAAAGGTAATCAAAAACTAAGATTAATGAAAACATTTCTCATATTTTTTCCCAAAGTGCTTGCAAAGAGATGAGTAAATGGGGTAGAAAGCTGAAATTAACTTTAAACCAATTGCAAACAACACTTAAAAAGATGTATCTGTTTTCATTACTGAAGTTAAGAGACATGAAACTAGCTGGGAAACAAGAAGCTAGCTGAGACTTTAAAAGAATAACTTTTATCAATATTCCTGATTTCTAATATAACTAAGAATTTTTAAAGTAAACTTTTCCTTCTGATGTCATTTGAATAGTAGTGTAGAAGTTGTCCTGGAGAGGAAAGGAAGAAACAGATTGTTTGTACGCAGTTAAAACTAGTTTGTGAAAGCCTATGTGGCTAATGCTAAGCATTAAAAATAAACTAAATCAACCAATAATTACACTTATGGAAAAATATATTTTCTTTTTTTCTTTAAGACTTTTTAAGGCATTAAATTGCTTTCAGGTTCTGGCTTAAAAATTGATTTTTTTAAGTAAGTTTGACAGTAAGACATGCATACGGGAACCAAACCTTTAAAAGACAAGAAATATCAAGACAATTCTTGATTAAACATCAACAGTGAACAATATTCAAAATTTATCTGGAAAATTGCTAAATTTCTTCAGCTGAGATTGTCTCTGTATATATAAAGTTCTGAATTGGCATATATTAGCATATATTACTGTTTCTGCTTTTGAAAGGTTTTTTTGATCTTTCTATTTCTGTTATGAAAACATTATCTAGTTGATAAATAGTGCTTAAGATTTCTCTGGGAGAACTGTAAGAAAAGGGAGGGTGTTCTGGAAATTGCAGTTATTGTGAATGATAAAAGAAACGGCCCTATGAGAATTTCCAATATTTCAATAGCAGTTTACTTCTTTCTACATCTGCTGGTAAAAGTAAACAACACAAAGTTTAAGGTGCCACTAAATTCTCTCCCAGACTTCCTCACTTGTGAGAGTGAGACTAGGGTTTGTAGCATCCACAATACAAGAAAATAATAACCTTTTTTTAAAAAAAAAACCTTTATATAGTTTTTCTGATTCATTTAACTAAAACATTAAGAAGAAGAACTTATTAACGCCCATGTAACAAGTCAATAGACTGCCCTTGGGAATGAAGTTCAGTTTCCAGAGGGAAGATGAAATATAAACTTCACTCTTAATACAGCAGAGATATTTTCCTGGGAAGTCTTCAATTTTCATAAAAACCCTTTACTTGGCTTTTGACTCTGACAATAATTAGGCTTCCCAGAAAAAAAAAAAAGAGAGAGAGAAAAAAAAGAGGAAAAAAGAGAAAAAAACCCACCACTTCTGTTTTGCTTTCAATGATTTGAACGTTTGTCTAGAAGAACTGGATGGAGATCACTTCTTTTATATGGCCGTAAAATGTATTCATTTTATTCATTAAGTTTATCTTGAACTTCTCTAGGGACATTTCTTGCACATTGCACTATTTCTCACTCTCTACTCATTCCATTGTCATTTGTCTTATAACTTTCTTTTGTGGTACATCGTTTTGATAACCTGTTTTTGTTTAAGCCAAACTTCAGCTAATTACTTATCTAAATGATGTTTACTTAATGGACAATGGCAAAACAAAATAAATTAAAAAAAATAAACAGAATCATTTGAGAAAACTGATCTTTAATTTCCTGCAGGATTGTTTATTTGCCACTTCATTCTTTCATCACAGATATATACCTGCTTTGCTACTAGAGAACTACAGGTATGGACCAGTGTTTGCTTTTTTTGTTTCCTCCTGTTTCTAAGGTTTGAAATTTTGCACGCATTTTATTGTTTAATCGAGAATAACGTCACTTGGAAAACCATTGTAGCGAGTCATCTAGCCCAGCTCAGCACAGCAGAGGGATTGATTTGGTGGCTTACACACATGCCTGGTGCGTGGTGTCTCGTCTAGCACTGCACAATCCACTCTTGACAACTGTAAAACATGCCTTGGCAGGCTGTCCAGCTGCCTAAATATATTCACAGTCAAAGGCTCTTTTTCTCCTACTACTAAATTTAAATTTTCACATCTTGAAAGGAAACTATATGTTTATATACATTCAATAGGATGATAAAATCTAATACTGGGTTAATACCATCAAGTAATTCCTTACATGGCTTTTTATAGACATGAAGCCTTTTCTTTTTTTTTCTTGAAAATAATGACTCATAATAAAGCATTTGAACAATTAAGCAGCATGCATATATTACATTTGTAATTTTAAGAGCTATAATTTTAGCATTTAGCCATAGTTTTGACCAGTGTATTCTCATAATTAAATACCTCAACTCTAATTCTCCTTCTCTGGGTCACTTTTAATATGTGGAGGAAACCTTTACCATGTAAAAAAACACTTTGCAAGAAAGATATACAATTTAGACCACAAAACATTATTTTTCCATTAGTAGCACAAGCTATCTTCTGTCTGTGTAACAAGCTAAGCACTAGAGGGCTCACCACCACCCATGAGACATCCGGTGAGCCTCTACTGCCCAGGCTGATTTTGGTCAAGTGGGTGAGGGTGAACCTTCACCATCCCTTGGAAAGGGTTGGCTCTTGGTGCTGCTACGTACTACTCCCCTGCATTTCTTTTTCTTAGTGTTTTGTAAGTGCTTTTTAAATAAGTTTTCCTGTTAGCATTTTTCCTTTCAAACCATTGAGCTACTAACTGTTGTCTTCTCAATTGTCTGTCTAGGTTTTAAGTTTCCTTATGGTCCGTATCTTTCAACAACCATTTCTCAGTAAAACTGCACCAAGGTCACAAAGTTGTGCTGCAACAAACTAAACCCTGTATAACAGGCAACTCAGTCCCTGGGCTGAAGGTTATATAGTTGTCAACCTTTTAAAGCAGATTGTTTCAGCCTAACTCATTCTCTTAACATTTACCATATCTGAAAAATAACATGTCAGCACTTGTCATATCATGTACTGTCACTATTCTAATAAACGTTACAGATTATGATTAACTTTTTGTCTAGTGATTTCCCTTCTGTGAAACAGTCACATGATGCTTTTCTCTTTTGATATGAAACTTATCACTGTGAATCTAACTTTTACTTCACCAGATTATTGTTATATCCGCTGCCTGTAGGTCATACCCCATAACTGGGAAAACACTGCCTGCTGCCAAAACAGTCCATACTGTCATAAATCTTGTTAAGACAGAAAAAAAACTAGGCAAGATCAGATCTCTTGAGTTCTCAGAACAAATTAGATGTTGAATCTGTACAAGTAGTAGAAGTTCAATAAGCAAGTAGATCATTTCAAACACTCATTGAAATTAATCCATGAGCATGGAATTTATCCACTAATTTGGGCTATAAGGAAAGGTAGAGACATTTTTATACCTAGCTTATATAACTCTCACTTGCAGCTAAGTGCTCGGTTGAATTTCTTATTAACACAGTCTAGAAATCAATTAATTAGCATCCAAAGCAACTTTATTGTCTAGAACAACTTAATCCAATGCTCCCCCCCTCTTCTGAAACAAAATATGCGATTTCTCTTACAAACTCTCCATACTTCTTGCAAGCTCTCGTAAACCTTTAAAAAATTCTGCTCAGCATTTGAAATGTTGTCCCTTTAAATCAAAAATGAAAAACCATCTTGGTCTCTTCAAACAGATGAAGAGTCCTTAGAGTTTTTTAATATCATTGCTGCATATCTATTTATATTTGGTACTTTCCTTTAAAAGATCATATTTTCAGTTGCTTGTAATTTTGGCAAACTTCTACTCAGACACGTATTTTTTTCTCTTGCTGGGTATTATGCTCACACAAGTGTGGCAGAAAATTTCATACAGAAGAGTTTAGCAGTTTCAAAGAAAAGAGGAATGTGCTGTTTCACCCGCCCATCCCTTCTGCAGCAGCTATACCTCCCACATGTTTCATAAATTTGCCATAACAATTCCCAGGCTGTCAAGACTCCCAGTTCAGCATTTGACCTGTGTTTCAACACTCGATGCTTCTACACCACTGCTGGAACACTGTGCAGGTCTGATTTCCATGAGCAGGACTATTACACCTTGTCCCCAGGACAAATCACACGCAGAGATAAATTAGCACCAGGCATTGGTAAAGTCAGAGTGAAGGAGGGAGAGAAACTGGGAAGTTGGCCGGGATGGGAAACACAGGCTAGATTCCAACATTCATCTTTCCCTTTATTTGTAGTCCTCTGGCCTTTTTAGTTACACAAATGGTAACTGGAGATAATTCCAACATTTCTAAATTTGTTTTAGTACTAAATGATGATAAATAGTCACAATCTCACTATTGTGTGGAGTGAAATATTCAGAAGTATTTAGACTTAAAAAGATATCCATAACATGGAAATGTAATGCAAACTAATAGCATAATGTATTCACCTGAGTATATGCAAGTCAAGCAAGAAAAAAGTAAAACATTTTAATATTGCTGGAACCGCATTTTCAACTGAAAATTGTTGTTGAACTGTTTTAATATGTCACTATATAGAGGATTAAAATCTTTTTTTTACAAACTATTCTCAGATCTGCTGCCTTCAGCCTATTGTACTTAATATAGCCCCTGGCTTCTTTCGCTCAGGTTGCAAAGTCCTTCCTCTAGCAGAATTTCCCATTCATATGCTAGAAGGCTTTTTGCCAGCTGGATGTTAACAGAGTACACAGAAAGGAACCAGCCAATTGCTTACAATATTTGCTCTAATCTTTATTCTCTCTTTCATATTATTTCTCTTCCTTCTGTTCTCTGCCTCCACGGAATTCTAAATCTTCATACAGCTCTCACTGTATTGATAATGTGCAGTTATTATAAAACATAAAATCCCCTTTCCCTAGCCTCATTCTCCAAAGGAAAAGATTGACTTTAAAACCCCTACACCTAAAAAAAGCCAACAAAACCCAGCCCAAAAAAATAACCTTAAATTAAGAAATGCATAAAAACTAGAGATTGGGGGTGTGGTGTTTTGTGTTTTGTTTTATTTTTTCTTTGCTAATCTGGATACATTTTTCCTGAAAATTTGTTTTCAGAGCTTTTAAGTCAATTTCAAATGATTAGCAGTACCTGGAGAGTTCAGAAATTACTTCCTCTCTTCTTATTCTCACTTCATGACTCGAGTTACGAAGAACTGTAGCTTGGGGGGAAAAACAACAGCATCGAACACTTTAAATCATTAAAATGTACAACAAGTCTCACAAAATTGATCTGTGTGTTGCGTTTCATTTTCTGCAAATGCCTGTTTTTGTTGCGGTTGTCACTATCAAATATTTAGCACTTCAGTAGTGCTAAATGCCTAATGCCTTGCAAGCATTAGGAAAATAAATAATATTAGCATATTTTACATATTAGGAGTAGTTCAGAAGAAGAGTTCATCATGTACGAGGGCCGCAGCTGGGATCTGTAATGCAGGCAGAACTAGAAGAGGAGTTACTTGCTACCTGCTTAGCCTGACTGTACTTCTTGGAGGGATGCGGCATGGCCTTCTGACATGTCTGTCTCTAGCCCTGAGCCTATCCCTAGCGCTATAAATCCAACACCAGGCACATCTGTCCATCACTCCAAGATAAGTGCCACAGACAGGCAAAGGGAAGGGTAGATTTACCACACATAACCCATAGAGCTCAGTCTTTCCACACCTGTGATAAAGGCTGTTTCTGAACACTCACAGGTAAACCTGTCCTATTTCTCTTGTTCATATGAAACAGGGCTTCATGCTTTCAACATCCTCCACTAACAGTAGTACAAAGTAATGATTCTTTGAGGCTAGAACTTGCAGCCTGCAATGGTAAAAGCATCTATGTCACAGGCAGCATTTTCAAATGAACTCAACTGGATCCACCTGAAAGCTTAGCCCCAGTACCTGCTGCTCATCTAACAGATTATAAGAAGAGTTTGAGTAACCAGTAGTGTGCTGGATTTCTGGTTTGTGGATGAAAGTGGCTAGTGCTTTTAAAGGTAAGAAATTAGTCTTTAGTAGCTTGGGGGGAGGGAGAAAGAGAAGATGAAGGTGAATATCTCCTGAGTAACTGTATAGATAAGGGCTACTAACTACTTGGCTGAGCACATCAGAAGAGAATAATCTTTTTACTAAGTGTTTTGTGGTTTGGATTTTTTTTAATAAAATAGTGTTGCAAAAGACTTTAAGACTTGCAAAAGTCTCAAAGATTTTTTTGCTTTGAGAAAGTGATAACTGGTAGCATGTAGCTTCTGTGAATAGCTTCTCATGCTTTTTGCTGAACTCTAGATAAGGTAGGAAAAAACAAACTTGTTGGCTTTTTGATTTTTTTTTTTTGGAGTTGTGAGTGTTAATGTTTTATGATGCGGAAGCTATTCTGCATGACTTATTTAAAGTTATAAGAGAAGTTCTTGTCAGTTTTAGTTTTTCGTATTAAGCAGTGTTCCTCTTATGTTGTTTTATCTGCCTATCCTTCAGGAAAAGGAAAGAGGGTATAAAAATGAAAAAGCACTACCCAAAACTTCCAGAACAATAATGCTGTTCTACGCTCACTTATTTTTGAGTTCTTGATTATCTTTAAGTGTAAATTCCATTAAAAGTGTGAAATTAGAACTAATTTTTTTCCTTATGGAATGCTTTAAACAGTAATTCTGCCTCCTTGTTCTTTCCTTTTTCCAGGGCACCCTTTCAGTCCTCCAGATGCTAGTTGTTGTAAGATATAAAATCATGAGGGCAGCTCTATTCTTAAAAAATCTTTTTTGTAATATCTGGATTTAAAACTATGTAGACAATAAATAAATAGACAAGCAGATTGAAAGTGGGAAAAGAAGGTAATGAGAGAAGGTTTAGAAAGATGCATTTGCTAAAGCTAGTCACAAATGGCCATTAGTCTAAACAGCCCCATCTGGCAGAGATTTGTAGGTATCACAGGAGAGGTAGGTTTTAAGGAAGGATTTAAAATAAGATTAAGTGATATGATCTCCAGGATTATCAGTGACAGATGAAATCGGGAAGGATTTAAAGTGGTAGGAAAGTTTTTAAGTACTTTCTACCTTTAAGTCCAAGACTTACACTGTGAGACCACTAATTTGTCATCTTTAGTAGTTTGGAGGGCTTTACATGGGTGGTAGGGTGGAGGGGTTTGTTGGTGGTCTGGAGATTTATGTGAATGATTTATCTGTATAGTCATCTCTTGCTTAGGTGAAAAATATAATGTCTGTGGCTTAATAGTACACATTCAAGGCATGTACTTTTCAGGCAAGCTCCTAGCTGTGAGTAGTGAATGGGGGGAAAGGTATCTTCAGCAACTATGTAAGAGCTCATCTCTTGTTGGCTGGTGTATTTATCTGTTAAATCGTTATTTTGTTATAAATGTTATGAGGTACGATATCAAGTATTTTGACAAAAGACTGTTTCAACAGCGTGCTGTTCAGTGTTGTTTGTTTTTCCCTTTCCGCTCAATTTTTCACCATATTGTTCAGAGTTGTAATGAATTGATCATCTAGAAGGCTGATATGTGAAAAGATGCTTATGGCATAGAATGTGTCAGACAACCCTGTCTAAGGTCTTTTTGCTTAAACCCCCATATGTCTGGATACTGGTCCAGTAGAAAGCTGTCACTGTGATCTATTTCAAAATAAATATCTCCTATTTGTGCATAGAAGTGGTATGTTGGGTTTTTTTTTTCCTCTTTTCTCTCTTTTTTTCTCTCTCTACCCTCTTGTTGAGAACACAGATTTTATGGTCGTTTGCTATGTATGTTGTAGAGTTTAGTTTTTTCACGAGTCTGTTGCGGAATACTGGTTCTGGAAGTAGTTGCTATAGAAGTAGATCTCTGGACTTAAAAAAAAAAAAGTGCAACAAAAACATTCTTCAGAACACGCTACAGAGTTGAATTGAGGTAAGTGATACCAAGAAAAAGTCCAGCACACTAAGAAGATTTTGAAAACTGCTTAAGGGGAAAACCTCTGCAATGAACACCTGGCTAATCCAAAAAATACTCTACTTTCCCCCTTTATTTGTATGAACTACAATAATTTGTTTGCTTTGGGCAATTTGTATGCTGAAGAAGAGGAAACTGCGTAACTAGACCCGCTGAAAGCGCTATAGGGAAGGGGGTGGGTTGATGGAAGGTGGGCAAGAGAAATATCTTTAAAAGAAAACTCATGTTCTCTAATGGTGGAGCTCTGTGTGCCAGCACAGTGTCTGCAGCTCTTCCCTTCAGCCTCCATTTTTACTGGTTTTATATTGCCAGCCCTGTGGTGCTTCTCTTCTGCAGTTGTTCTGTATTGCCCTTTTAAATGTCATTCTTTCAAGAAATTTCTGCAGTGATTGTGTAATTGTGACCACAAAACACAGGTTAAATGCAAGAGAAACAGCAGGTAACATATACCTGAAATCTAACTGAAATAAGGAAGATCACAGCTGGGAAAACGTATTCATAAGCCTCTGACTATACACAAATATTTTCCATGTAGGAATTGCAAACTATCCTTTGTTCTACTCTAATCAAAGAAACTGCACTCTGCAGACTGTTTATGACAGCTTTTGAAATTCCACATCTTTCCAGTGAGTGTTAAGTGGATTATGCCTGCTTAATCAAGGCAAAGTAGTGAATAAGGCTAAATGTTATCAACCTTTTGCTGTATATTCTATTGAGCAAAACTTGTACTAACTGTAGCTATGTAACACATGTGTGGGTATATATGCATGTGTACCTATACCCATGCGTGGGTGTGTTATAAATACGTCTTAAACAACATGTTAAACTAAACTATGCTTTTCCTGATTGGAGAGCTAAGACTTAGTTATTAATGGGTCTTGACACTCACAGCAACAGTTGGAATATTTTCACTAACTGGCATCATAGAATAACTCAGACCGGAAGGGATTTCAGAATATCATCTGGACCAACCTTTTGTGGGAAAGGGAGACAAAATGAGATTATCTAACACCCTGTCCAGTCACATCTTGAAAACATCTAGTGATGGGACTCGGAAGGTTGTTCCAGTGGTTGACTATTCTCACTGTAAAAATAAATTTCTTTCTTATATTGAGAAGAAACCTCTCCTGATGCAAGCTGAACCTGTTGCTCTTTGTCTTCTCCCTGTAAAGAGAGCCTCTGTCCTTTTTGTAGCTGCCCTTTAAGTACTGGAATACCGTGATGAGGTCCTGGCCTTCTCTCCTCTAGGGAGGAGAAGACTTAACTCCTTCAGCCTTTACTCATAGGGCAGGTTCTCCTAGTCCTTTGATTATCAAAAGGATGCTTGAGTGGAATGGGATTATTGACGATACTCAAGATTAGTACTTCTAAAAAAAATTTTTTTATATATTCCTGTTAAAATAAAGGACAACAAGTCTTTTGACTTGCATTCTGCATAATAGTTATTATTCAGTAAACTCTGGCGCTCTTTCTTGAGTTTCTTCATATTTAATCTTCAGATTTAAATGTGCCCTGTACCTCTGAGCTCTTTCTTGACACTACAAAATCATGTCATGTCCCAGTATCTCATAATTCTGAATTTAACTGATACTTAAATATATAAAGATAATAACATAAAATAAATAATAAAAAATAAGAGCGGGGAAAAAAGCCTGCACTTCAAGTCATTATGCACTGGGTGAGTTCTGAGAATAAAAAGAATATTTGTTTGCAACTTGTTAAGTACTTCTAATATTTTTTCTTTTTTTTTTTGTTAAGACAAAACTATCATTTCCCCTTTTCATTTGCATGTTTAGCACTAAATAGGTAACTAGGGAAAGTGATGAAGCTCACATTCAGCATCACCATGATCGTCTACAGTGAAGGCAACAGTTAGACTTTCACACCTGTAAATCGTGAGCAATATTATCAATGCAGGGTGTTGGTTTTGATTTTTTTGTAAAGAAGGTTATAGTGTTATGGACCCCACACACTTGTGTGAGGGGTATGTGTTTGGGTTTTCTGTTGTTGCTGAAATGTTGCGTTATGCCTCTTGGAGCAGAGAGATGCAAATAGGCAGCACTCCTTTGCAAGAAGAAAGGGCTGTTCCTGCCCGCCTGCTCAGGCAGGGCAGAAAGCTTCAGAAGTCTGTAGGGGCAGCTGGAAAAAGTCAAGGACATGGGGTCCTTTCAGCTTGGAGAGCCTGAAAAACAGCTGGGAAGTGCAGAGATCAGACAAACAGGCCTTGGATATAAGAAAAGCTTCCCAGGGCTTGAATGTGCTGTTTCTCACTGCAGCTGAGCACTGGTGAGTTTGCTGCCATCAAGCTGGAAACAGGAATTTGCCTGCAAGGATAGAATAGGTGGCACAACGGACCATGTATTTAAACTATGCATTTCTTTCTTATCTGGCCTAGTCACCTAAAAACATCCATCATCTTAAAACATCTCTCTTGTTCATAGCCTAACAGAACTTGGCTTTAACTTTAAAAGCATTTTGTTATCTTGAAAAGATGCCTATAGGAGATAGTCTAAACAGATTTATTTTTTTTTCAGGTTTCTTGTTAATTTAGGGGTGCAGCTATAATGGAAAGGTGGAGGGGAAAAGACACTCCTGTAGCTATAATATACTTATCCAATTATTTCATGAGTAGATCAGTATCTAACCTACAACAAGGTTTACTTTTTTTTAAAGCATACAGGATAAGATGGTGGGTATTAACTGTCAAAAGGAAAGAAAACAAGCTATAGAGAAAGTTATTGCAAACGCAGTCCAAAGTGATCCAAAATCATGTGATTTGCTTTAAAGATAAATGTTTTTAAAAACTGTAATCTGAGGGAGGAGGAATCTCTTCACAAACTACTGGATTTTGAGCCTTTAGGATATATTTGGCAAACACTTTCAAACTCCTTTCTGCAACAAGGAAAGCTCCATTTTGTTTTAAAAATGAGGATTAAAATTGCTGTCTCTGGGAGCTTGGGCTTTAATTAAAAGCTCAAATATCCACAGATCACCAAAATCATGGCAGTTAGGCGTAATTCAGAGTGGTGTGTCTGGTTTGTGTTTTGGTTTTGGTTTGGATTTTCTTTTAACAAAGTAAACCCAACTCCCAACAAATTAGTAGGCTTACTTGACAGTCATGGAAGGGATCATTTTTACGTACGTATTCAGTGCTAAAGTGACATGTACAGAAATTAATGCATTAAGGAATATAGTATTAGGTCAAAGTACTTGTACACTTCAAGCCTCAAAGATTATAATAAGATGAAATCTAGAAGAACTTAAAAATACCAAGTTTAGTGGAGTTCAGGCTTACTTTTAAACTCTTGAACCTTCTTTAGGCTCTTGAACTACTTGATATTGTCAACCTAGTTTAAACAGAGTGTATGTTTGAAATTTCTTCTTTTGAAAAAGGTTTCTGGGTTACTTGTATGACAGCAGAAACTTGTGCTTTAAGAAATATCAAATGAGTAAAGATTCCATTACAGATTGAGCAAACAGTGGAGATGTAGTAGAAGATACAATAAAAAAAGTTTGAGCTTCAATCTTGAAGACCAGATTTTTTTTTATTATTATTGTAACTTTCTAGAATCTCCTATGGTGTCTTATTTCTTTTAAGTGTACTGTTCTGAAGTTTTTCAAAGTATTGAACTTCCTGCACTAATAAGATAAATCCTGAATATTAGCTCTTCCTGTGAAAAGGATTAACAGGGTGTAAAGTCTTGTGAGATGGACAAGAGTCTCTCAAGCTCCTGACCATCAACAGCCTTAAAGCTTCAAGCATCAACAATGCTCCTGTCATGCTAAACAGCTTTAACTTTTTAGCCTGGTTTCCTTGGGAAAAGAAGTCTGTAGTCAATGTATGTCTGTATTTCTGGCTGCAAGTCAGTCTTAAGTTACTCTTGACTGAGTTAGCAAATTCCAAACAAATTTGACAGGATAATGGAAGCACCAAGTGTTCTTCTCTAAGTTGCCTGACAAGAGTGGGACGAGTGTTAGAAAGAGTACCTGTTTAGCACTGTCAAGGAGGGGAAAGCTATGACCTGAAGCTTATGCTTCACTAAATATTGTGGAATGCGTATTGAAGCTGAGTTTTGACATTTCTTTTTCATAGTTTAATCACTTGCAGAACTTTGTTTCACAACTTATGGTGGGTTAGGGTTTTTTTTTGGTTTTGGGGGGCTTTGTTGTGGTTTGTGTGTTTTGTTTGGTTTGATTTTTTTTTTTTCCAGAAGCACTTGTAAATTATTGTCAGATGCTATATTACTGTGAAAGCATGGTCACATCTGCAAAGCAGCACACTCAGGACATTCTGGAAAGGAAGTGGTGGACAGGTTTCCCCACTTTGCTTTCCTCTGCTAAATTGTGCAAAATAAGATGGAGTGTTATGCTCAATGGCAGGTGTGATGTTTAATGCAGTCCTACTCTTCAAGTTGCCCCATCTCAAGGTACTGATGTAACATACAACACAGATCCAGCTTTCTTTTAAGGAAATGTTAGGAAAGGTGGAAATCTAGTTCTGGAGTGATGCAAGCTTGGGTGCTTTTCCAAACCAAACCTGTTTACCTGTCTTATAATGCAGACAGAGTCAAAATGTGTTTGCAATGTTGATAGTTATGTGTAATTACAGTTTACTTTTTGAGAGAAATAATAACCCAAGTATCTAAAAAAAATATAGGTGCCTGGTCCAAGTTGTTCTGAGTTTCCCTAATGTTTCCCCTACAGTCAATGAGAGAAGATAAGCTCCAGACACAGGAGGAACCTAAATAACTTGCTTCAAGTAAATCATTTGCTCTAACTATCCAATTAACTTTGACAGCTAATTTTAGGAGATTTAAGTCTCTTGCTTGTCTGACAATTGTACTGAGGGCTTGGCAGGTATTTTATAAACCTCTGAAAATTACAAAAAAACAGTCTGTGCAAGCCTTTCAAGGGGAATGGTATAATGGAATATATCTAAAGTGTATGGGGCTTGTGGGCTATTCCTCTGAGTTGTACAGTCATACTTGTACTGCTACCCAGGATTGTGTTTAAGCTGCATGGTTGGGGTGGTCTGAAAGGTGATGAGGGGAGAAGCTGACTTTTTGTTCTGTCTACTGCTCTGCTCGTTATTAGTCTCCAGCTTCTTTGAAAAGAGGTAACACAGGTACATAGAGTTCATTTGCGGGGCCTATCATGCATAGGAGGAATTAGTATTTGGTCTTTGGGTTTTGTGTTATCAGAAGTAATGGCTGTAGTGCATGTTTGCACTGGTAACTGTCTAGTGAAATATTTGAGTTGCAAAGGGGAGGAAAAACTACAGTGGTCATTTCTTTGTGGTATAAACCCTTACATTCTAATATATTCTAAACTCGCTTTTCCTTGACAAAATACATTTAAACGTAAAAGTAGGTCTGAATTCCACTGCATCTTTTTTCTGTCTTTGGATGGGAACACCAGTATGTCTAGCAGGGTTAGTAGGAATGCACTTCCTTACTGACTGTAAGCATCATGGTTTTGCCCTCTTCAGAAGCAGCTTGTCTCCTATTCTACTCATAGGATCTAAAGCTGGAAACAGTACCAAGTCAAAGAATGTTTCTGACTTCAAGGATTCCTTGTCCAAGGCACTAGGACTATATAAGAGCACTGTGCTTCTGAAGGTTTTGTGCTCTGAAATAATGTGTCCTTGGCTCCGCATGAGGATTCACTGTGGGTCTGAACTGTTCCCAGAACCTTTTCCTAAAGGCCCTTAAGGAGGGGGTGGGGACTGTATCTATGTACTATATCATTATAGTGCAGTTTGTTGCTTTTTCACAGAAGCAAAGGCAAAGATAAAGGTGAAGCAAGCTGCAGAATCCCCACTCATGCTGAAAACCTGCTGTTATATCGGTAGGTGAAATGGTAGGCAATCCCTTGAAAGCAACATCTCTGCCCTGCTGCTGATCTGGTCTTTATGTAGTGGAAGGGAAAAAACCAGTAGCTAACAAGTATAGATGTGCAGTCTAAAGTAGCAACCTGCAATGCTTCATCCTCAGTTCTGCATTCCCACAGCACTCAGCTATCATCAACAAATACTTTTCACCAACATGAAGCTTCTTGCTGGATGGTTGGCAGAGGTGAGGAAGTCTGAGGAGAAATAAATAACAACCATGACTCTATTGAAGAAGGAAAGAGGGAAGAGAATGAAGAATGTATTAAATGAAAAAGACAAAAGAATTCGGGAAGGAAAAGTGAGAAAACTGTCACACTTTAGCCACGCACAGAATATAGGAGTTCAAAGGCCTCGAGAAATCCAGCAGTGAAGAACAATTCTGGCCAAAAAGCAAAGAACTACAATGTTAGGATTTGTAGTGAGGGTAGTCCAAGCTCCATAAATTTTAATAATCCTTACAAGTAAAAATGGTATCTATGGTCATCTGCATAGTGTCAGCAAGGGTTCTGGAATAAGGTCTTAAAAACACAAGTATCTAAATTTGGAGAGAAGTTAAATATTTGCAGCCACAGTGCCCCAGTGTTAGCAGCAATACTTGCATCTGGGTTTGTGGGTTTTTTTGTTGTGGTTTTGATAGCTTTGCGTTTTATATTGACAACGTTCTCCTTTTTGCCTGCCCCAAGCCCTGCATCTTATTGCCTTTTTCCACTATGTCAGAGGTCTAACATACAATTTTTTATTTCCACAATAAGGAGTTAAAGGAACAGGTACAATCTGCACACTCACCAGCAACCTAATGAAGTATTTGATACAGAAGGAAGTGGTGGAAACAGTAAAAGACATGTAAGAGTAAAACTATGTAAAAAGACCTCAAATTTACCTCAAAGCACACTTCACTGGGGTGTGGATTTTCAGAAGAATATAAAATCAGTCTGTACAGTTGTTTTCTTGAAAAGACTGCTTAGCTACAGAGTTCAATTCTAATGCACAGTAGAAAGGAGGGGAAGAGGACAAAGACCTCAAGCAGAGGGCCAGAAGAAGGATAAGCTGATGAGAGAATACTGCTTTGAAGAAGTAGGTTAGCAAAAGGACATTGTCAACCTCTCATTAAGCTATAATTTTGCTGTATTTCACGTGCTGCATGCAGATTGTGCTAAAGCCCTTACAGAAGTAAAGTATGCAGCATGTCTTGTATCCTGCACCCTTACTCTTCTGAGGGAGAAGAGCGACTGGGGGTCATAGTCATTGCTGGCATCAGCAGGTACAGCTTGCCTGGAGTACGTGGAGCTGAACACTCACTCCTGGCAGCAGGAAACTTGTCCCTACAGACTTTTTTTTTTTTATAACCAAACGACAATAATTCAAAGTGTTACTATTGAGAGTATATATTCAGTAAATATGATAATACAGTAACATTTTGGATATGTTATCCACTTACCTGTGTTGAGTAGATTATGTTTATCACCTGAGATGGAATAATATACTTAAGGCAAAGAAAACTGTATTTAAGGCAAAGAAAACGGTATTTTTTTTTTTTGCCCTCTCAGAAAATCATTTTCTAAATGCACTGGAAGAAAAGTCTTGCTTTCCTTCTGGGTAGAATAAACTCCTTTTTTTGTCTGAATGAACCACTTTCATTTCCCCATTACTGTGATTTCAGCTCTGCAGAAGCATGACTCCTGTGGATGGCAACAGGGATTATCTAGTGATTATTGCATAGAGGTGCATGCATAGAATATTTCAACACTATTATGTCAAGTGCAGATGCTGCAGAAGCTTCTTGCCTTTCTTCTTTTTTTTTTTTCTTTCCCTTCCTCCCTTTCCTTTATTTTCTTCCAACCTATTGTCTGTATTGGCCTTACTAGTGACTGTATCCAATGGAGACTGGGGGGGTGGTCGTTGAATAGCCACAGAGAACAAAATCCTAAGGTAACTAATAGACATCACCTCAGAAATCTAATGCTGGCTGCCCCAGTCCTTAGAAGACTGTATCCCCAATGGTAGACACAGTTGATCGTGGAACATTTTGGGGTGTATTGGGTTTGGGATATAGGTCCGTGGATTTTTTTTGTTTCTTAGGGGAGTGAGGAGCTGGGTTTTTTTTAAGTGGTCTCCCTTCCTTCCTCTCTGTCCTGAGAAAGCAAAGGCCCAGAGATCTGGACAGAAAATGACCTGAAGATCTGGAGCAGGAAGGAGAGAGGTTTTGCAACAGGTGCAAGGGGGAGGTAGTGCCTGGAAAACTGCTGCTCTGAGCTTGCTCACACTCTGTCCCATGCTGTTGCTCTGAATAAATATTACTGTGTTTATTTAAAGATGTGTGGCACTATCTTAACCTTGTCTCAGAGACGCTGCTAGCTAAGACTTCTTGGCAATACATGTAATACTGATGTTATGTCTCAAGGATAGGACAAAACTCAATTTTATAAAAGCAAGAAAACAAATTCTGGGAACAGGAGGGGAAGGAGCGTGGAATTGGGGTCCTTGGGCACAGGCAAAAGGAGGCAGAGGGCTAGGATGAACTGTGGGACATGAGCAGCTGGAGTTATGGAGGCTGTAGGTTGAGAATAAAGCAGGAAGGGGTTAGTGGAGATACCAATTTGTAGAGAGAAAAAGGATGGAGAGGGATAAGAGTAGCTAGAAATGGGTAAAGGGACTTCAGGGAAGAGAAGCGAGTGTTTCTAGCTGCATGGCATTTAGAGGACCAGACTGCTGCCTTTCCTCCTTGTTCTGGGCAACTGTCTGCTCATCCTGGGTCCCAGCCTATGACAGCACAGGCACTGAGATAAACCTCTGGTACAAGATCTGTGCAAATGATCGTAATGAACTGCAGATGTCTTAGGCTCAAAGATGCTTGTAGTATTTCTAACCGAAGTGTCTGGACCTTAGGGTGAACAATGGAATGGGGAAAATAAAAACCCAGCTCAAAGGGAATTCATCAATGGATGCTGTAACCCAGAATACATAATATACATGACTTGTATGCCAAGATGAGTGTTTATCTAGCTCTTAAAAATATCAAGAGGGAAAAAAAACACCCCACCATATAGTGTGGGTGAGTTCAATGAGCTATGAAAGGAAAAAAAAAGCAATCTTTTTCTTGATTTCTTTGCTATCTAGATACTGAGGTTTTGGTTTTTTTCTAGTAGTGAACATGGGGTGTAACCAAAAGGGCTGGATAATACGATGCGTAAGTAGACATAGAACACAAATCCAAATCATCAAAAATATATATTTCAGTAAAATCAAATGTTCTGTTGGAGATACAGTGATGGCAAACACTTATCACTCCAGGGTTTATTTGAATGTTTGAGTTCATCAAATGCTCACTTGCTTTGTCTACCATGATAATTAAAAATGTTCGGTGTATGCAAAAATAAATACCCTTTTTGTCTTCTACTACCTTGCATTTGTGACAATGCACTCTTTCTTAGAGGTAAAAATTATGGACAGTCTTCACATTGTGGTGACTGCTAATGCAGTAGCATGAAACTTCTTTCATCAAATGATTAATACAAAATGTGTTCAGATTATAAAAATTCCACTGTACTGTCTCTTTAATTGTGCTGGGCAAGCCAAGAAAATTTTAAGCAATACACTTTGATTTCAGATCAGGTAAGCTAGTCGAAACAATTAATTTACATCTGCATCACAGTGAGGTCTGGCAGATAGAGATAGGCAGGCAATTTAGCATAGGAAAAAGAGCCTGAAACTCCTATGCCATGATGCCAAGTCTCAGATTAAGTCATACCTCCTTTTAGCAATTTCACTTCTGGGAAGGTGGAGGGAAGGAGGGCAGGATTTGTTCTGTCCTACATGGCTGTAACGTTATACAATGGCTGTCTAAGTCTGAGCGAGCCATGCTGGGTTCCTGTTATAGTCAGTGAACACATCCTCAAGGTGAGGCTCGTCTCAGCCTATTTTAGCATTCTTATCTGAAATGGTGTGTATCGTGCCCATGATGATCCCATTTCTCTTCCCCAGTTATATACCCTATATGATTACATTACAGATCTCCATGTATGAGTTAATGTATTGTCAGGCAGATGGCTCCTAATCTGTCATGGTCGAACTGAGCAACAGAAACTGTGACTTACCTGAGACTTGGCATCATGTCAAAGACAGAATAAAGGTTGATACTCCTAGACTTAGGTTAGGGTGTTTCTTGTCTGCAAGTTATGGTGTCCCACAATGCAGTGAGTGTGGACAAATTCTTCCACTCTTGCATGTTATTTGTCTGATGCATGAGTAGCAGTTTCTATGTGTCACTACAAAACAATACTGTGTTTTGCTGTCACATAATAGTCATAGGCTTATAAAGAATGGACTTCTTTTTAAAGCAAACAACAAAAAACCCCACAACAACAAAGTGCAGAAATTACTACAGCAGATACAATAAACCAGATTATCGAAGTTATGCTAATGGAATTGCAAGTGTCCTTAACACGCAATGCTGTTGACTTGCACATGTAAACACATGTATTTATAAATTGAACTTCCATAAATACCAACATAATGTTTGAATATCTAGAAGAAATGTGTTTTAGTTTTAATTGATTTTTTTTTTTTTAACAAATCAGTTTGGGAGGGTTGAGGAAAACATCCTCTTAAACTCTAAGGTAAGTCATTCTTGAATGCTGATCTGTATTAGAGCCATCTGAAAAAGTAAATAGTGGGTTCAAGTACCTGTATCAAAGTGGAAAAAAATTGTCAAGTGTTCTCCAGGGACTTGATCCCAAGCTATGTAAGTCAGAGTTAAGACTCTTATTTGCTTCAATAGGATAGAATTAGTCATTTGCATAACATCATCATTATTTCTTTGGAGGTGGGAAAGGGATATAATGTTAATGACATTCACAGCTTGTCATAAATTGAGAAGTTGGTAGTGCCAGCTGAGAAGATGGAAAACAAAGAAACTAACAGAAATGCAAGCCAAGTGACTTAAATGTAAACTAAAATGTACAAAGGAGGCAGAGTTGCAAACTTTGCTCTAATAGAGATGCAGATTGATGGTGGACAGTAAAGCTGGCTGAATGCTGAAAATACTAATTCTTAAATAATTATCCCCTAAGGAAATATCAGCACTTGCAGCTCGTTAACTATTTGGATGGTTCAAATGACTAAGAGATTAGAAAGGCATTTGTCTTATGCTGTAGCCACAAAAAATGGACTAAGTTTCAATATGGAGACTATAGGTATCTATCACAGAAGTGGTCTGTCTTTCTAGAGCTCTGATGTACTAGGCACTGTGATACCTATCAATTGATGGAAGGGAGTTGGTTAGAATCCTTGTAGAGTTGGAGGAATGTCTCTAAAGGGATTGAGTAATAAGACCCAATTCAGTCAAAGTACTGTGAGATCAATAGCTCTCAGCAGTTTACTGAGAGCAATGTAGCAGTTTCCAACTTCCCAAAGAGATCACTGTGGTTCACTTCCAGTCCATACAAAGGACACTACAGTAATCACCAAATAGAATGCCTTGTCTGATGCAGCAGCAAAAGCTGAGGCTTACCAACCTGAAGTAAAGATTATGGCAGTTCCTTCAGATGAGAGCTCATGGCCCAATGTTAAGCATCCAAGAAAATTATATCAATAAGATGTGACAAATGAAGACAAAGATCAGTGGAGAAAATGGGAATCAGTAGAAGACAAATATGGACAATGGGGGGGAAACCTGTCTAACTGAAAAAATACCTGATAATTTTAATCAGATAATTCCATGATAAAGCTCATGGAGGAGTGGAAGCAGTAGCTAATCAAGTACAGCAAGTATGGGTGGCACCGGGTGTCTATGCAGCCGCTAGAAGAATTATTAATGCCTGTCCAACCTGTCAGAAATTCTCAAATATAAAACCTGTGTGTGAATTGGGAAGCCAACCATAAGCTTATTTCCCTTTCCAAAGATTGCAAGCAGATTATGCTGATATGCTTGCAGTGTGTGGATATAAACATTTGCTAGTGATAGTAGATCAATTATTAGGATGAGTGGAGGCTTTGCCAACAAGAAAAGTGACACTGGAGGAGTAAAAAAAGTTCTCATTAAAGATTTTTTTCCTAGGTATGGAGTAATGGAATCTATTGAATCAGACAGAGGGTCACATTTCACAGCAGAAATAGTCGACCGACTTCTATAAAAGTTTAGGAATAGAAGAAAGATTGCATGCTTGTTATTGCCCTCAAGCATCCAGGCAGGTAGAAAGGATGAATTGAACTATTAAGGAAAGACTATCTAAAATTTGCATGCATATACAGTTAAAATGGCCAGAAGCATTAAATTTAGCCTTATGGGACACTTGAAATTCCCCAAGACAACCCTTAGGACTGCTGCCTAGCAATGTCCTTTTTGGGAGACATTTAGCTAGACTGGGGACTGATATCCTGGCCAAAACCACCCTCTTGAATGGAGATGAACGTTTAACACTCTATGTTCTAAATTTAAAAGAAAGCTTCAAAACTAGAAGGGATCTTGCTCAGTGCTACCAGCCCACCCCTCCAGAGATACATGTACAAGATTTGCGGTCTAAGAATAGAGTTTTAATAAAAGTGTCTTCCTGTAAATCTAAATTGGAACCCAGGTAGGAGGGGCGATATGCCCTCTTACGTTCTTACTGTTCTTTACTGATGAAGAAATTATGGAAATTCTATGGGTAAAATTACTAACCTCTGTCATGCTTATCACATGGGTAGAGGGAGTATCTAAATCTATATAGCCTCATTGTGAGAGGTTGAAATAGAGATTTTTCGTTTTTTTTTTTGCTCCCTCCAATCACAAACCATAGTCCAAATTATTAATAAAACTGACTGTTGGATATGTACTCACTTTCCAAGCCTCTCAGTTTCAAGCATTCCTACATTAGGCATATCCATACCAAATAACACATTGTGGACTACCTTATGGAGAAATACCACTCCCCATCAAGACCACATTGACTCAGAACAATGGGAGGTGGAAGCAAAGAAGAAATATGCAACGTGTAAAATGTCATGCTCACCCCAGTCAACTTAAGCTCCTATAAAATAGTACTACCTCTGTGGGTGACTTTAATAATTATAACTAAATAATGAAAGTAGGAATAGAAGGAATACTTGGGGACTTTTACAATACAACTTGGCCTGTACCTTAGGGGAAAGGGTGGTTTTGGATATATGGCAAGAGAGCTTGCAAAACATTACCAGGCGATCGGTCAGGAACTTGTAGCTTGGGAGCTGTAACTCTTAATATTTCTGTGTACTTTCAAGGCCATCTGCATTCCACTCCTTTGGTTTCTTCCCTGATTGGGTGTGAGTGAATTAGAAAAGGTCTTAGTTCACGTTTCAGTGGCAATAGAAATTTTTGGCTATAACATTGCTGATGCAATTATGGCATTACAAGAAGAGGTTTCATGGCTCTCCAGAATTACTCTGCAAAATATAATGGCATTAGATACTTTGTTAGCCTCACAAGGGGGAGTATGTACTAGTATTAATACCAGTTGTTGCATGTCCCCATCACAATGGGAGGATTTCAGCTGGTGTCCAGAAGTTGGGGGAACAAGTAAAATTAACATATAAAGTACAATTGGATAACGCTTCAGCAGGCGCAAGAAGTATGGTCTTGGCTCACCTCCTGGCTAATAGATTTAGAAGCCTGGGCAAAATGAATTCTTTATGGGTTATTGAGTTTTATAATAATCTTTATAATGCTGTTTGTTTGTATTCAGTGTTGTAACATTTGCTGTACTCAGCTGTGCTCACACCTTAAAGAGTATCAATATTCTGCTCCCATATAATAAATAACAGGAATCTTAACAAAAATAAAGGGAGGACTGTTATTGAAAGGACCATTATATAGTTAAAACTTGGCAATAGTAGTTTAACATTAGTACAAAAAACTTGTATGCTGCAGCACGTGAACTGTAACAACTATATTATAACATACCAAAGAGCTAACCACAGTACTGGTTGAAACCTAAGAGGATGTGAAAGAGGACATAGCACCACTGTGTATTGCATAAAAAGATAGCTGCCTAGTAACAAAAAAACTATCAAATGAAACCTATAAGAAGGAAGAAGACCCCAGACTTTAATATTACTGCTGGTCCGAACTATTGTGTGAGGGGTGGGAAACTTGGGTTGTAAGGGTATGACTGCCCTGAGATTTCTCTCGGGGTCTGTCTTCGGTGGCACCCAGCTCGAGTTGTAGTACTACTAATAAAGAGAACTTTATAGAATAATCTTTCTTTTGGCTTGCTGACTCAGTGAAATCCTGGAGTCAAGCCCTGTTATGGTGGCTGGCATGTAATATTTCCATAACATTAGGCAAGCCTCATGATGTTTGGTGGGCATGTAGACAGGTCAAGTGTCAGAAAGATTATTCAAGCACAAGTAGTGGAATTAAGAAAAGAGAACTTTTAAACTATTTTTTTTAATATGTACCTAAACGGGGAAAAAAAACAAACAAAAAAACCAAAAATAATCCCAAACTACTTGAATTAAAGAAGCTCTAACTTTCATTTCACTTGCTAGTCATGCTCTAGAAAAGCAAAATCTCCACTGAGGAAAAACAAGATCAAAACCCATATACCTCAAATCTGTGATACCATTCCACGTTCTAGTTATGTAGTCAAGCATGTTAGATCCCGATTACAGATTTATAGCTAGATCACAGAATTATTAGAAAGCTTAATTTCTTGCACTTTCAACATGGGAAATTAGGCTTTCTTCATTTAGTTTCTGTGTTTTAGTAATAAGTTCCTTGCTTGCAGTGTGGTGGTTGGGTTTTTTATTTTTGGAACTCCCTAGTTGAACTGTCTTTGTAGGCATAGTTGGTATTTGAAGGTGATTAACTGAATCAAACTGTCCAATAGGAGACCATGGCTTAGATATATGCCTTTACAATTCTAAATTTAAAAAAAAAAAGTAATTATTTGTGTGAACACACGGTTATTAAAAAAAAAAGTAGTAACATTGCTATGCTTTATATTCAGGGATTTTTTTTAATCAGAAAAACATTCACGTGAGTGTTAGGCTATAGAGGTCTCCTTACATAAGCACGTACACTCAAAGGTTGACTAAAGAACCTGTGAATCTACATGTGGAGAAAACGCATCTGTACAAATACATATGAAAGGCAAAACATTAGCATTCAGTCTGTAGTCCACTATGTAGTCCTATTTGACTAAGGGTCAGATTTCCCTGGTCCCTTGAAGAACATAGTCTTGATTTCCCAGGCTACGACTCCAGCAAGATATAGTAGCTGCAGGTTCTGTGTCCAGGCTGACCCCTGATCTTGGACCTGAGGTGTTATTCCTGAATAGAGTGGTGGTGGAGGCAAAAATCCATAATTTCTTTATTAGCACTCTTATTCTAGATCCACTCAGTGCTATACTTCCCGCATCCACAAGTGACATTCTGTCCATTAGTGAGAACAATTAAACAAAAGTTTTGCCATAACACCGTAAAGAGGTTTTTTTTTTTTCCTCATATTTGATCGGAACTTCCTATGTTCCAGCTCGTGCCCATTACCCATTGTCCTGTTACTGGCAACCACTGAAAAAGTTCATGTGCCACACGAAAAGGCACATGCCATGCATTGTTTCACTTCCACAGCACTCTGTTGAAACTTCCTTGCCTATGTGGCTTTTAAGAACGTCAACTGATAGAGACCAACTGATGTGAAAATACATCAGGCGTAACATTGATATTGCATATGGACATACTTTGAGGTGACAGGGTATTTATTTTTTTTCCATAGCAGCCAGTTGTCTGTGAAGGAAGCACTTGCAATCTAGTACATAGTCTCAGCATGTGCATGCATTCTCTATGTTTGAAAGCAAGAACAAGAATTTTCAACAGTGGGAAAAACTATCTTTTGTTTTGCTTATGCTTTTCACAAAAGTCCTGAAGCAGTATGCACATTCACAGTGTCAGATACTAACCAAAGCTTATGTCAAGGATGATGTTACAGGCTGCTGAAGGCAGCGAGGTGAGGTGCTTAGTTGCAAGTTGTGATATCTACTACTACTTTTAATGTTAAGGCAAATCCAAGAAGTATGATGGGGTATGTATATTGGTCTACTAATGGTGAAGAAATAAATAAACTAACTTAAAGCCTATAAACTATATAAAGCCCATACTGGAAGCATTTCAAGTCCTTACAGGTTGCTTGAATTTTGCAGTTAACAGTCAACAAGCAGAATTTTCAGGCCATTAGTCTATATGTGAATTATTGCCCCTGGGTATTTGTAGAAATGAAAAGCACTGTTTCATTTTAGAAATGCTCTTTTCTATGCAATTAAAATTTCATAATGATATTTAGGAACATCAGTTTAGGACATGTGCCTAGTAACTGGATCAGCATTAAAGACTTTAATATTGCCTTTAGAACAGTTGGTCTCTCGATTTATAATCCACAAAATTAGAGAATTTAGACAAAGAATAAGAACTGCTATTGTCCATAGTAGTAAATGCTTTTACTCAATTGCTAATTTTATCAAAATACATATACTAAAAAGCCCTAAAGATTGATTAAATCACATGTTGCAAAACTCATGTTAACCAGTTAAATCGTAAACCTTTAAAAAATCCTCAGTATGAATTCAACTATTCTGAATCGTTTATCTGTCTGTCATCCAGAGAGGCTAGAATGGCTTCCCCTGAATGTTTGTTTCACAATCTTTTGAGATTGTGTAAGGTACATTTTATATATCAATGTTGGTCAAAGGAGAAAAGCCAAACTCAGAGCATACAAACAAGGCAAACCACAAAAGCCAGAGCATTCAAATTTAAATATGTAATTTAAAAGATGCTTTAGCTTTCTAATTTGCAGGGGTTTGTCAGCATATATCTGAGCCATAATGCTATTTAAATGCAGGTTTTTGTCTACATCAGATTTCTGATTCAAACAAGATAAAAAGCTGTTTGAATTCATTGTTCCTGTGCATTTGTGGAGCAAAAAGCTATCCCACACAAGTGTTAAACTAGATTTTTTTTTTTTTGGCCTTCTATTTGATTCATAAAACACAGGGATTGTGGTTCCTTTTACGTTTAAGGCAGACAGAAAAATTCTTTCATTTGAAAATGACATTGTGAAGATATCTCTCTCTTAGCAGCTACCTAATAGCCTGTTTTTGACTTTTCTTTCAGAATATAAAGTTCTTTATAGAAAGAATATCAAAGACAAGTATAGTAGAACTAATTTGTACTATTATCAAAATTATATGATGAAACGCTATTATGTAAGCATATAAACTTACTTATAAAAGTCCTCTAAAGAGGTCAATTCTTAATGCATCAGTTGAGGCTTATCCAGCAGGTATGCTTGTATTTCTGTTTATTACATATATTAATGCTGAAGAATTATTAAAAGCAGTGACATCTAATTTGAGTCACTGATTTCTCACTACCATTTCAGACTGCCTCACAAACTGGACAGGCGTGGTCTATGTTTCCCTTCTTCAAAACATACCTGTCTGCTGTTGCAAAATAATAACTTTTCATATCTCTTTACTTTTGTGCTTCAAATTCAGTGCTTAAAGCATTTGCTTGAAGCTTCTTTTCAGTCTTCATTCAACTACCCACTCTTATACCCATTGCAAAACGCTTTCTAACAGCCTTTTCCCAAAGCATGTGCTACACTATATCCACAACTTCTCTGCTTGTGCAATTCTACATGGAAAATTCCTTAAACTTATATTTTTAGCTCTTTCTGATTTTTTCTTTAAACTTATTTCCCTCCACTCCCCTTCAACTTCTCTAATAATTTTTTTTTTCTATGTAGGTTCTCGTAAATTGTAAGGTTTCAGGTTCATGCTTATTCCGTAATAATCTTTGTGGGAATCTCATGTCCACATGTGGTATTACTTACTAAATCTGTCAGTAAGTTAGTGCTCTACTTCTGTCTTCTTCAGTCTTATATATCTTGTATCCTGATGTAAGTCCTGTATAACTGATTGTCAGACTAAACTCATCAAAGGTAAACCAAATGCTTTTATCTCTCTGGAGCTGTTCAGTTTTTTACTTGTTCAGATTTCCTCATACACTGGGAAATAATGGGTGTTTCATGGGTGGGCGGTGGGTTGTGTGGGGTTTTTTTATTTTTTTTCAAGCAGTGTCATGGGCTACTTAGAATCATAGAATATTCATGGTTGGAAAGGACCTTTGAGATCATCAAGTCCAACCATACACACACACAAAAAAAACCCCAAACTACAATCTCTGTCACTAGAGCATACCCTGAAGTGCCAAATATACACGTTTCTTAAATACCTCTAGGGATGGTGACTCAACCACCTCCCTGGGCAGGCTGTTCCAGTGCCTGACCACTCTTTCAGTAAAGTAATTCTTCCGAAGATCTAATCTTAACCTCCCCTGCTGCATCTTCAGATCGTTTCCTCTGGTCCTGTCATTATTCACCTGGGAGAAGAGGCCAACACCCACCTCTCTACAACCTCCTTTCAGGTAGTTGATTTCTTTTTTTTTTTTTTTAAATAATTTATATCCTTGATGGTCATTAGCTTTAGAGGCAATCAACTTCTGGAACACACCTAACAATGCAGGAATTTTGTCAGCAGCAGCACTTGCTATTGTATTAAGAGAAGTGAAGAGCACTTCCCATCTCTTGTCTAAATACACAGATTATACATAGATTACTCTCACAAGTAATCTACTTTTTTTACAATAAAGGGCAAAATCAAGCTGTGTACTCATTTAACTAAAGCCTTATAACAGCGATGAACCCTCTGCCTCACAACACACACGCTTCCGCAGAATGAAAGAACATTTCTCTCTCTCTGCCCTGTTGTTTCCCGGGAACAGGAGATTGAACCCTGTAAGGGACTTTTACATTTAGGTACTGCTCAATGTCGTTCATTAAACTACAGTCTTTTATGTGGACATTCAGTCCAAGAAAGCTCAAGGGCAACCAAGATGGGAGAGATGGCTTAGGCTGGTATTTTCATCATGTTGCCTTTTTTGTCATAAAGGGAACTATTGGCACTTTGAAGTATCGTGAGGATTGTTTAAAGCTTAATGTTGATTCCACCAAACTACTTTCTGAAAACCAAGTGTGTAGCAGTAAACAGGGCACTTCTTTAGAACGAGTTGTGTCTGTAGATCCTTACTAATTGTATCTCTGATGGACTTCCAGTCACTACAGGGTGGTGACTTTGAACTGTTGTATTTAATGGTGCCTTCCAGATTAACAAAAGGTAGTAAAGAATATACATGGGATGACTAAAGTCAGGGGAAAAGGGTTTGTTTGTGGTTTTTTTCCCCTTTTGTTTCTTGGTTTTGGGGGTTAGGGATGTAGTTACTAGGTAGAGAGTAGAATATACCACTTGGTTAAGGAGAACAAAGGAGTACCTGATACCCAATGTTCTTTTCCTGAATGGTTTGTTCTGTGGTGGACTAAATTTAGTTTAATTTTCTTTGCTTGCCTTGCTTTTCTTTGTGTTATGAGTGAGTGAGTACAATCATATTAAAAGTCTCTCAACTTAACACTCTTAGAAGAAGAGTCAATGTCCAACTCCAAAATCTGGATTTTCCCTTAGTAACTTTGTTGATCAGAGAGAGAAACTTTTTTGTTTTCCCATTGAGTAACAAGAAATTACTCATTAAAACCTTAGAAATTATAGAGGAAAATGTTATCAGGAGCCCTATTTTGCTACTAATTGCATTTATTCAAGATTTACTAACAGAGGGAAAGGTATACATTTGAAGAGTATTGAACGTGACATACTTGTGTAGGTCTTAAGCTATTGCTATATCCATCTAGTTTCTTGCTAAAAACTGACACCAGAACTAAGGGAGACAAATGTAATATGTAGTCTGACAAAAAACATGGTGGTCCATACCCTCATGGGTCCCAATCTCCATTCCCCATGGCTTCTGCAATGCTCAGGGATGAGGGGAGCTGGGGATGAAGGAGTGAAGTTGAGCCTTGGAAGCAGGGGGGAAGGTATTTTAGGTTTTTTGTCTCTGTTTCTTGCTACCCCACTCTATTTTTAATTGGCAATCAATTAAATTAGTTTTCCCCAAGTTGAGCCTGTTTTGCCTGTGGTGGTAACTTGTAAGTGCTCCCTGTCTTTATCTCGGTCCATGAGCTCTTCTGTATTATTTTCTCCCCTTCCTGTCCTGTTGAGGAGGGGGAGCGAGAGAGCAGCTGGGTGGGGGTTTGGCAACTGGCTGTGGTCAACCAATTCATAGTGGGAAAGTTTTCATAATGTGAAAGCTCTGCTCGGTGAAGTTGAGGAAGATCAACATAAAGGGTACATCAGTAGCTGTGAAAGAGGCATAACTAGGACAGCTGTTCTAATAAATTAAACTTTTCCCTAGGCACTTTCACACTCCTTTTTCTTAAGATGTCAGTCACACCTTCCAGATGCATCTCTTCCTTCCCCTGGGATAAAGGACAAACAGTATAGCAGCAATATTATGTTGCTTCCCGTGTAGCCGCAAATGTCCTCAACAGCTGGGGAAGGAAGGCGGGGGAAGGGGCTTCTGTAAGAAAACAGAATTACTTCCAAACCTTTAGTTAGCATTAACAGGCCTGATATTTGAACATCATCAACAAACTAAACTGCCAAAACACACATAGTGATGGCACTCTATATGCTTTTTTAAAATAACTTCAGTAAAACTGTTAGGGGAGGGAGAGTGGTAGTGGTTTATTTTGAGGTGGTTGTTGTGTTATTTTGGGGGTTGTTTTTTTTTATTTTATTTTGACTTAATGCTGAGCCAGACTTTCTTAATTGAGATTGGTCATCAACTCTCTGGCATCTGCAGGTTTTACTCTGTCATTTTTGCTTATTTGGGCCAAGCATTATAATGTCACCAGTACATCTACTGCCACACTTAAGCTTCAGGCAATTCCCTTTGAAGTCCTTTTTTTTTTTTTTTTCTCTTCTCTCCCCCCCTGCTTCTCTAATAAGGTTGCAGTTATATCATGATGTTCCAGAAATATGTAGCAGCTATACCTGTCATTGCACTGGTCTTTATCTGTTAGCTTCCTTGTCTGCTAGCCTGCTGAGCTATCAAGCAAGCTTCTACTGTGAAGATTCTGAAATGATACACTTTTGACAATAGAAGAACGCTTTATTCCTATTACACGTAACTTTAAGTATACACATTACTCATACCAATACTGTCATTTATTGACAGAGTTGAACTGTCAGTGATCTAGTTAGCACAGTTAGGTGCTGCAGCTTCAGTTGCTAGACAGAATGACATTTTGCTCACGGACCTTGTTATTACATTTTGATTTTATACTCTGGATTAAAGCCAAAACGCAGACTGGTTTACAAGAAAAAAAAAAAAATAAAAAAAAAAAAAACAAACCAGGAATGTTTAACTGTTTGCAGAACATATCACAGAATTTGAAGATAGACCAGAGCTTGTACCAAACTGGGGAGGTGAATTCTGTGGGTGGGGTTTTTATTCTTTTAAAGAGGCTTACATCTATAACTGTGAAACTGAAACTGTTGAATATTAATGAACCTCAACCGAATGGAAATATTAGCTTCAAATGAGATCTTTTAAAGGCCCTGTGTTAGAATGGAATACAAGAGATTCATAAGATTCTTCATTCTGAATGCAGAAGGTAATTCTGTAGCTATTTGTAAAAAATATGAAGATCAGTATGAATGCAATATGAGTGGGAACATGCAAATATATATTTAACTGGGGTTAAGAATGGCTTGTGTTGGTAATGGAGAATACCATTTCCAGGACGCTGCTCCCAGTTTGCTGTTCCTAATAGTGAAATGGAGAAATGTTCCCTGTATCAAGAGGAGAAAGCCTGCATCGTGGTAGGACCATAGTATAGGTGATTTGGCAGGAAAAAGGAAATCAAGAAACATGGTGAGGAACTGACAGCTGTCATCTAGTTTTTTTCTACCATGTTGTATGTGTGAATCTGGCCAGATCATTCAGATGCATTTATTGGTGCTTCTAAGTGCAGAAAGTCATCTTGATTAAAGATTTAAAAACAAAAAAACTTTTCATTTTATCAGACCTTGCATTAAATTTTGTTACATTGTTTTCTTGCAATTCCAAATTTTTACCATCTTGATGTTCCAGAAAGGAATACTTCCTGACTGACTTTAATAAAATTCCTAAATTTCAGAAATTCTTAAAAAAACACCCAGACCTCACTTTTAACCTACTTTAGTAGGTTCTGGCCCTGTTACGGTTAGATTACAGGAGCAAATAAGTATTTTCAGTCTGTAGACTCTAGTCCTACAGTAATCTACTGATGAGGCGTTCTGAATGTGTATTTCACAAAAAATAGGAGGAATGCCTGTTAAAACTAATAAACAGGATTAAGGCCTGACTTTAATCCTTTCCCCACCTTGAAAGTTCAAAAAAATTTAAGCCAGGTCTCTAAAGGTACATACCCTTTCTAAAAACAGAGTTCATTTTGTTAATTGTCTGGTTTCAGAGTCTCTAAGATATACTTGGACCATTGTTTTTGTCACATCTATTAGACCCCTAGTTAGCAAAATGCAATGTTCTTTTTTTGATCTGAAATACAAGCCTTTAAGGGAAACACCAAATGCTGAAAGACAAATTGCACTTTTATGTAGGAGTTTAAAGAATAGATGCTTCTACGTGCTATAGAAGAGCCACTTTGAGCCCCTTGTTGCATTATTGAGGCTTGTGGCTTAGTCCATGAATAGAAAGAGATCACAATGGTAATCACAGTTGAAATTTAGAAAAATCTACATTTAGGTCTCTTCGTGCCCTATCTTTTCAATAAATTTAGGCAAGTTAGAATAGTGCAGTCACTGTTTTCCGTGATGGTCCTGGAGTTCCATTGAGTGGTCCATATACGAGATTTACCCTGTCTGTCTGGTAGGAAGGGACCTGAACACATACAATCCTCTCACATGCGGATGTGTCTGAACAAGAAAAATTCCCATCATGTTTGTCATAGACAACCTCAAAGGCTAAATTTACATGCCCTTTTTTTCACTGCACTCCAAGAAATTTCACAGGTGCAATGGGCAAAGTATTGATAAGGATTTACATAAGTGCAAAGAGAAATCTGTATAGTCTAATAAATATATCTTCATATCAGATCACCTTCTTTACACATGTCCTATTTCTTCAGTGAAGTTGCACACCTAATTTAGGAGCAGACACATCAAATGGGATGCTGAATTGGTGCTGCCTCAGCCTGTACTTGGTACCCCTTTGTAGCCATCTGTCTTCCAGACGCTGCCTTTTCAGCACTGGAGTGAGAGTCTCTCACAACAGACAGTATTGCTTTAGCTGTGCAAGGATGGGAATAGATAGATTTTTAGATCTTTATTTAGGGGCAGTGTTTTGATTCTCCACTACCTTTAACCATAAGGCATACAGCAGTTCTTTGCCTAGAGTGGGACAGATAACTCACTCTTTCTCTTCTCAAAACTGTCTTTGTCCTCCACTATCAATAATATACACTGGGGAAAAAAAACTAAAAAAAACACAAACAAAAATACTTTCTGAAAATGTACGAAAGCTTTATGAGAAACTCTAGACAGCAAAAAGTAAATAAGTGTGGTGAGAGAGAGGAATTAGGGAATTAGGGTAACAATTCATAAATTTTAAACTCCACTCAAGCCACGTAATTTAATATTCCTTTCACTCTATTTCCATGCAGATAATGCTCATTGTATACCACCAAGACTTTCAAAACTATAAGACATGGTAAGAGATTATGAAAGGCAAACAGGCTATTTTTGGCAGGTTGTAATGTCATAATGTCCTCGGACACCACACATTTCTAGTCTTTCCAATTTTATAACGCATTAGGGGCTTTGTGCAAATCATATTTTTGTAAAGCTACAGCATATCTGACAGCAAAGCTCTCATATTCTTCCTAAGTTTGTTTTTTCTGTGCTAGAGTGGGCTTTGTGGTAGGAGAGGATGTTCTAACAGCGTAGTCAACTTTTATAGGAACGTTTCCTGGCATGCATTTCCATCAGCTGTCCCTTTAAACATGGCAAAGTTAAGAAATTGCAGCTATAAATTAGCCATCTGGTAGCTGATGATTCATCTCTGTCCCTTAGAGATAGCGATTTTGTTTTGCTTTTCCTTAAAACTTGGGTTTGCATGTGATCACAAGAGAATATGTTTTCAGAGAATTCATCAAGTTCAGGACTACTGTCCTCCTTGACATACTCTCTCTTTTGCAAAAGCACTGGTAGTGACAGATGTTTCTAGGGCCGAATCTTTTCCATGTGTGAGTGAAGCCAGGGTGGTTTTAGGCGGCCATGGATTTCAAAGCATTCAGTCCTGGTCTCCTTGACATTGGAGTTATTAAATTATACTGAAACAGAGCTTCAAAAAAGTTCCCTTATCTGCCTGTACACACTTGCAAACACCCTGCATACCAATAAAGACACTAACTCTTCCACCCTTTCTCAGCATTTTTAAATGAATAGAAGGAAAACTTAAAATATTTCTGGAAAGGGTTTCACTAAGTTATACTCTTTTCCCTGTCCTACCTGTTGATCCTTGAGAAAATTACATGTGAATGAGGGAGAACAGGGAAAAGGTCATTCTTTTCTCTAGAATCTCTAGAAGTCTTTATTTTACAGGAAAAATGACCCCTTGTTATTTTAGGACTGTTAACACTCTTGCAAAAAGTAAAATGAAACAACACAAAATAAAAAAGTTCTAGTTCTGGGTTTATGGAGGAACCTGTTATTTGTATACTAAAAGGTGTTAACTACTGAAGTTATAATTAGAATGTTTGGGAAGAGGGGGGAAATGATATCATAATTAAGGTTGAGCTGTCCTTTAAATTCATCTCCATAACATTTAAATGCATTCATTAACTCAATACATAATTGGGAAGCATGCCATTAATGCAACTGTTCTGAATGTTTATCAAATTACTTCCAATCATCGGTGTATCTTGATGACGCCTGGCAATCCGGTGTATGGACATCAATAAAATACTAATTATGAAATACTAATTGTAATCACTCCATAAGGTCTAAAAAGAAGCATTACTGTTTAAATTAAATTAAGTTAATTTTATTGACTTAATTATTGAAGGATGAGCTGTTCCAAGCTGTAAAATTCTGAACTGACATTTCAGATTACTTCCATACTTATAATTAATGCCAATTCTTCTGAAAGCAAAGACCACAAACAAATAGATGATGGAGATAATAGGTCATGCAAATTAACACACGCTTGCTCACCAACTGTTGAAGAATAGTTTGTTTAAAAATAAGTTTAACAACACTTTTTTGCTTTTTAGTTGAGAAAAAAAAACCCAGAAGATCTATAACCTCAAGCTTTTTTTTCAGCAAGCCTGCTCTATTAGTCATGTAGTCAGATAAACTACAATTGCAATAGGAAGTGTTAACAGCTAGGCAAAATATGTAAGGAACTCACAACCTGATCTGATTTATTTTTTTTTCCCCTCCTTCCCTCTCTGCACTTTCATTTCCCAATGCATAGGCTCACAGCTAACCCTAAGGCAATACACTTGATCATTAATCTTTTAATTCATAAAGTCTAGAGCATTAATAATGTAATGAATAGTCTGAGTTGAAGGAAATGTTGCTATCCAAAGCCTTGAGATATTTAAATAGTCCTAGATTTGTTTTCCACTGCATTAGGAGGCATTTAACCCGTGTTTGGCTTCCACTTGTAATAATAAAATAGTTAATTATAGGCATGCTTATAAATTTTATACGGATTTGTTCACAGTTAACTGATTGGTTTTTAAAATGATTATGCAAGAAAATACAGTTTTATATTCAGAGCTTTGTTTTGTTTTACACAACAAAGAATAACAGGGTAGTTTGGGTGGGATAGGGTGGATATATGAGGCATTACTTCGTAGATATGTTGGGGCTGTGGCAAGGTTTTGGTGCCTCACAGAGGTAAGGGCTCTTTGCTGGCTGCAGGCTATTTAAAGGCATATTGCTGGGTTCCTTTACCCTGCCAGAGATATTGCATCTGTGCATATCAGGGTAATCTGACTGTTTTTCAGGTCAGGTCTTCTTCAGCATGTAACTGACAGATAAGCTTTATTCTTAAAGAGATACTAACTGGGAGAAATGGGACATCCATAGGCAAGCTAAAATCTAGGTTTTGGCAGAATATGTGCTGAGATCAACTAAAACTGTATCTGTTCTGGAGTATTTCAGAGTTAAACTCCTATGAGTGTATAACTTGAATCAGGTATTTTGAAAAAGTCTCAGACATCTTTAAATCTGTACCAAATGTGTTTCAAGTTCTCCATGTTTTCACCTATAAATATCAATAATTAATTGAAGGGAATGTGATTGAGTTTCCATTACTCTGAAATGATGAGGTGAAATTATATTATGAAAAAGTTTTCCAGTCAAGGTGCAATCCATTATAAAGGTGAAAGCAAAGTCTTTTTTAACTCTTAGTATATTTTAATTTGGAGAGGACTATGGAAGAGCGTAAGTTATTCAGACCCCCCAGTAAAATATCAAAAGCTTCAAATTCCTGTATTTTTGAAGTGAAGTTAGTTAATTATGTCTACTGTAAAAACTATTCTGATAGCAGCATACCCTTACACAAAGCCAAACATGTACATGTTCAAGCAATCAGCATTAAATGTTTACAGCCTTGTAATGAAATTAGAAGCTGCTTTAGGACAGGATCAAAAAGCTAGGTCAATGTCTGTTGATCTCATCAGACTCTCAGCAAGGCCTTTACAGAAATCTAATACCTGAAAAGAAACTGAAAAATACACAGCCATCAAAAAAGCAGAATTGTTATTCCTGTGTTGTTATTGGTGGTAACTTATCAAAGTTAATAAAAATTTTGCTTTTTTAGGTTTACAATACATTTCTTGGGGCAATATCCTGTGATATTGGGGGGTAATTGTGATTTCTTAGGGCAATATCCTGTTGGCCTTTAGATTCCCTGTTGTTATATCATAAATCCAAACTTTTGTATAAAGATGTAGCAACACTTACTCCATGCAGGTATTTGTTTGACATTGTTCTCACACTCCAAACTCATTTTTAAAGGCAGTTATTGATTACCAGTGTTAGTAAATTGTGCTTATTTCCTTTATTTTCTTTTTTTTTTCCCCGCCTAAGGCACATCATCCTGATATATTGCATTTATGTTGGATTATTTGCTTTCCAAGATTTAATAATGGTTTAGAGTGGGATGTTTCAGATGCTGGGATCTAGTCTAAGAATTTTAAAACTTTTTTTTCCTGTGTCATTTCACTCATTTCTCTGTGTTAGCACTGCTTTTAAACTGACATTGAGCTGTCCCAACAGTATTGATGGAATAGGATTGGAATCATAGTGGCGATAGCCACCTTCTAATTGAACTCAATCAGAACTCAATGAACACTTGCACAGAATATTTTTTGCAAAACATTCCATCTTTGACAAATTTTTCTAGGTTAACTCAATTATTTTATTATAAAATTTCTGATCAGATCTACCTAGAGGGCAGGGACGTCTTGACTAGCCAACATGCCATGCAGAACTCAATAACGGAATAAAAAGTATAAGCATCCATTCTTGCTTTCATGTTGCTACGTTGCTGGTGATGCATGCATGTATCTCTAGCCTTGTTACGCCATTAATATGCTTAGGGTACTTAACGTGATTTGAGACCTCACTATTTGGTGACTTCAGTGGCCTCTGTGTTCTGAAAACATCTGTTACCAGGTTGTTTTGTTCTTCAGTTATTTTCCGGATGTGCAGAATAATATTTTCCTTTGTCAACACAGGCACCTCTACGCTTGCCTTCAGCTGAAGTCTGAGGAATCTTCTCTGCAGAGATCCTTCTGCTCCCTATGAGAAGTTTCCGATGTTATTACACTCTGATAATCAGATTTTCTTTTTTAAATTGTAAACATCGAAGTTGGTTTCTTTTTATGGAGGACCTTATAGGTGCTAGGTGATCAGTGTCACCTAACTCTGGACAAAACAGCTATTTAGACTAAAGCTTAGAGAGTAGGCATCTATCATTTTAATGCCTCCTGGCTGCTCTGGCAAGAGTAATCAAAGTAGTTGGGCTGTTGATATCTACAGGGAAGCCTGGGTCCTTTGTGACAGGGAAAAATGGTGTGGCATGTGTAATTAACTGTATGAATCAAGTGGGAGTGGGGAAGACAGGACTAATCATGTAGAAAGCAACACTGCATAAAAGGATCTTGGGGCTATCACAAACTGCAGGATGTATATGTTGGAGTTGGTAGAAGGCGGCATGTGGCTGTATGGATCAAATTGCCTAAGGAAGTTTTTATGCTGCTCTGCTTATGGAGTACCGGTAGGATTGGCAGGGGGGTGGGTGCAAGGAGTGTATTTTTGATACTGTGCTTGAAAAAATTTGGGGACAGACCAAGTCTTAAGGAGCATAACAAAAGCCTGAGAATGAAAAGAATGTCTTTGGGTATTTATCGATAACTTTACAAGTTCATAGTTCTTGGATTATATTCAGGACACCTTTGGGAATTTGTATGGCAATTCTCTAGCTTTGTAGCTCTGTGAAACCTATTTCTTCAGCATACCGCAAGGCTACTTTGGTTAGTATGGATTTACTACTGTCACAGATTCAGTAATGCTAATATAAAATGGACTAGAGAAAAAGCATAAGTGGAGGGTTTTCAGAAAGTAACAGCTGGCTTTGCTGATGAAAAATTGGAACTTAGTTTTCAGTGATTTCTGAATACAAGGGCTACTGAGACTAGTCCTGTTCTTTTGTCTGATTTAGTTTTTCTTGGCTTCATTGGTTAATGAAACCTTTTGCTGAACATTTGAATAGATGAAAGGCCTATTTTGCTATAGCCAAAGTAGCTCTAAAATCACAGTAGTGCATATTTGGAAGACTGAGAGGGAAATGGAAATATCTAATAGCCATGAAAACACTGAGCAATGGCTACCTGGTGTTCTAAGAGCTTACTGTATTTTGTATGGTATGGCATATTATACTGTACATTAGCTGCAGAGATCCTGTCATGTTAAACTTTTCCTCTTAAAATACTACACAATTTCAACTACTTTTTCTTTAATTCTCCTATGACAACACCTGAACAATTTCTGATGAAACTTCATTTGCCTCTTAGGAAAATTACTGTTTTAGAAAACAGCGGAGGTACTAATGATATTAGATGCACAAACTGTCAGTCGGAACACGAAAAGACAAAGCAAGCCAAACTGTGGATTGACGCACTATAAACAAACGAAGCCATTCAAATTTTATAGCAGCAAGGGGCACATACAAGATTGCGTCTTGAACAACGGGAAGATAAAGCCTCAGGAGCAAGATGGGAGTTTCAGAACTCATTGTTCTCCTCATCCTGGGTTATGAAAAAGTCTTCTGAGCAAAAGCCTGTGGAGGGACATGTTGCTTTCAGAAAGCCGAGTTCACTGTGGGGTGAAGGATATAGCTGGGTTCTGAAAATACTGGTAGTTATGATTGTCACAGAAGTGTAAGACCAACAAAAGATATTAAAAAACACAGATTTTAATGGTGTCACGAAAAAAGGTAAAACAGTAAAAATTAAGAGGGGAACTTAACTTTTTACAGGTTCAGGATGTCAAATGGGAACTATTATTACACTGTGCATATTGACTCTAAGCTTAGAATGATGACACAAAACGTGCAAACGACTCACCTAAAAGGTGAGGACATCTAATCCCTGAGGAAGTTACTCTGAGCTGATGGCTCGACCCAAAGAGCGGACTACTGATGACAGACTCGCTGTTATGAGGAGAACCACTCAAAAGGGGGTCCCCAGTGGAGACACCATTTTATAGCCTGGTCAGATCTGAACTGTGGTCACCTATCAGTCATGGTCACGTACCTTTCATTGGTCAAGGTGTCTTCAAGGTGCTCATTGGCTGAGGTGGTCTCTAGGGCTCGGGTATCTGGGGTATGTGGCTGGGGGTTATTTGCGTAAATGACCAGCAGCTCATGAGCTTCCCACCTAATAAGCCACGATGCCCATGCACCGCATCATTAGACCTGCAAGGGGAAAGGGGGCCAGTGCTGCTGCCACAGTGATGTTTGTGAAAATATTTCTTTAGCACAATGTCCAGCAGAATGATCGTACTGGGCCTGCTTTTGCATACTCTTTGTCCTTCTCCCTTATCACCTGTCTGTCCCTTGCCTCACAGCAAGGCTCCTCCTCCCTTTTTCTTAGGCATAGGCTGGGAGATTTACCACTGGGGCTGACTGAACACTAGCCCAGGAGGTTTTTGGCCTTGGCTGTTAGCAGGATTCAACTTTATGTTCTTAGGAAAGTTGATAAAATTTACAAAGTTGTTATTGCACCTATTTCAGTTTCCATGGGAACACTGATAAAACACTTCATTTCTTCCATAATCTCTTCTCATTATCTTCCAGAAGATAAGTCATCTGCTCCCTAATTTTCTGAACATCTAAGCACTTATTTCAAGTAATAGGTGGGTTGGGTTTTTTTCCCCCTTTCCTTTATTAGAGAAAATTTGGGAGCTGCTTGTGTGCCACTCATACAGTCTAGTCTTACTGAATTTTTATGCCACTGGTTAGAAAAAAGGGCGGACAGAAATCATAGTTTGTGGGTAGAAGTTGTGAGGTAAAGAAAAGTGGGGCAGAATTAGGGAATGGGTTGGTATTCCTTCTGCACTGGGCTGGGAATACCTTCCATCAGAAATGTGATATAACCAACAGAAAAGAGGAGGATGTTCATGCATTCAAAGGACAGAGATGTAGCACATCTTGTCATGGTATGTCTCTTCAGCCCCAGAATGCTATGGGATCACGAAGATCCCAAGATCGATAAGGGAGTATGAGATGTGACAATTTCATTGCATTTAGACAAAAATGGATCGGCTCTGTGTCTGAAGTCACGTTTTATAAGGCCACACAGGGTGTACCACAAAAGTTCTGCAACGACAGTCCTGTATCTTAGGAATTACTAGTGTTAATAGACTATTATAAGTCAGGCAAGTATCTGAAAACCTTGATGTATTGGTGTTTTGCTGTCTAAGAATAGCAGTGAACCAAAGAATGAGAATATAAGAGAATGAGAAAAAGAATTTTTGAGAATACATAGTGAACTAAAGTAACTTTTTTTTATTGCTTTATTTTATTCTATTACATGGGAAGGAATTTTTACGTGGAAGTCTTCTCCTAGTTGTAACTTATCTCCCCACCAATAAGCTAAACCCAGGTTTGACACTGAAGAAATGTGGCTAGAGAAAGTTGACAACATAGGGAGAAACCCCAAATGGGTGTATTGGGTTTACACGGTGAGGTCTGAGCAGGGGCTGCAAGAGTGACTTCTGTGAGAAGACAACAGAATCTTCCCCCATATCTGATAGAGCCACTTTCAGCTGGCTCCAAGACAAACCTCCTGCTGGCCAAAGCTGAGGCAATCAGCGATGGAGTTATCACCTCTGATAATATATTTAAGAAGGGGGAAAACTGCTGTATAACAGCAGCTGAAACAGAGGAGTGGGAAAATGTAAGAGAAGCAACCCTGCAGACAACAAGGTCAGTGAAGAAGGAGGGGGATGAGGTGCTCTACATGCCAGAGCAGAGATTCCCCTGCAGCCCATGGAGAAGACCATGGTGAAGGAGATATTTCCCTACTGGAAATATCCTCCCATAGTGGAGCATTTCTTGAAGAATCACAGCCTCTGGGAAGGACCTACCTTGGAGAAGATTGTGATGGACTGTATCCCGTGGGAAGGACCCCATGCTGGAGCAGGGGAAGAGCATGAGGAGGAAGGAGCAATAGAAATGAAGTGTTATGAACTGACTGCAGCTCCCAGTCCCCACGCCCTGCGCCCCTAGGACGGAGGAGATAGAAGAGTCAAGAGTGGAGTTGAGGTTGGGAAGAAGTAGAGTGGAGTGGGGAGAAGGTGGTTTTAGTTTGAAGGTTTTTTTCCCACTATCTTTTCTGTTATTAATTGGCAATAAATTAAATTAATTTCCCTGAAGTCGAGCCTGTTTTTCCCATGCCAGTAATTTGTAAGTGATGTCCCTGTCCTTATCTCGACTTTCAAGCTTTTCCATTGTATTTTCTTCTTCTGCCCTACTGAGGAAAGGCAGTGATAGAGTGGCTTGGTGGGCACTTGGTGGCCAGCCAAGGTCAACCCACCACGATGGGGCAGAAACTGATATACTGGGAGTGGACACTGGCCTGCTGAACAGCACATAACTGTCAAAAGCTCAGGACGCTCTATTCTGCACTATAGCTACTGTCCCTTAGTATGATTGTCATTTTCAGCATATAGACAAGACATTCATATTTTGAGATCTTAGTCTCCAGATATCATCCCTGTCATATATGTAGCTTACAAATGCCTTTATTTTATCTGTAGTTACATATCAGCAAAGCATACTCATTTCCAGCTGACTTTCCCATTACAGAATCACAGAATGATAGGGGTTGAAAGGGACCTCTGGAGATCATCTAGTCCAACCCCCCTGCCAGAGCAGGGTCACCTGGAGCAGGTTGCACAGGAACGTGTCCAGGCAGGTTTTGAATGTCTCCAGAGATGGAGACTCCACCACCTCTCTGGGCAGCCTGTTCCAGTGCTCTGCCACCCTCAAAGGAAAGAAGTTCCTCCTCATGTTTAGATGGAACTTCCTGGGTTCAAGTTTGTGCCCATTACCTCTTGTCCTGTCGCTGGGCACCACTGAAAAAAGACTGGCCCCATCCTCCTGACACCCACCCTTTAAGTATTTATAAGCATTGATAAGATCCCCTCTCAGTCTTCTTTTTTCCTGACTGAAGAGACCCAAATCCCTCAGCCTTTCTTCATAAGAGAGGTGTTCTAGTCCCTTAATCATCTTTGTAGTCTTTTGCTGTACCCTCTCCAGCAGTTCCCTGTNATCCCAACTCTCCAGCCTGTCTAGGTCTCTCTGTATGGTGGCAAAGCCTTCTGGTGTGTCAGCCACCCCTCCCAGTTTTGTGTCATCAGCAAACTTGCTGAGGGTGCACTCTATTCCTTCATCCATGTCATTGATGAATATATTGAAGAGGACTGGACCCAGTACTGACCCCTGGGGAACACCACTCATCACTGACCTCCAACTAGACTCTGTGCCCCTAATCACGACCCTCTGAGCTCTGTCTTTCAGGTGGTTTTCAATCCACCCCACTGTCCGTTCATCTAACCCACACTTCCTAAGCTTCCTTATGAGGATGCTGTGGGAGACCGTGTCGAAAGCCTTGCTGAAGTCAAAGTAGACAACATCCGCTGCCCTCCCCTCATCTATCCATCCAGTCATTACAAAGGGCTATGGTCATATTGGCTATCTGCTAACAGTATCCCAGGTGCCACCCTAGGCACTGGTGAATGAAAGATCTGCCTAAGACACTGGGCCATGTCAGCACCCACTCTAAGTGCTATCTTGCAGAAAGTTTACTTTCTCAGGCTCATTGATGGCCTCTGGAAAAAGTATGGTATATCCAACTCCGCCCTACAGTGCAGCTATCTGGAGTGCTGTCAGAGATCTTGTTCTTTTTCTCTTATTTTACGAAGTCTGTCTGAGATTCTTGCCTTTGCTACATCGAGTACAGTAGAGAATTGTACTTTTTTTCCAGACTTGCTGTCATGGGCTTTTCTAATGTAGTGGCTATTGTTTATGCAAGTGTGTACTTTTCTCTTCCCGGTGCATATTATGTTATTAAGGTACGTGTCTTTTGAAAGGTGCAAAGGCAAATGGTCCACAATCATCTCTGTCCAGTCAACTCCAGAGCAGAAGAGTTACAATGTAAAATGCTGGAATAATACAGACAATTCAGGAAAGTAGCTGCAAGTCTGTCAACCTAATACAAAAGCTATGCATGAACCTCACTCATACTGAAACAACAGAAAGAACTTAATTAATTTTAAAAGATCATTTGAGAATTTGCACCAACTGGCCAGTTAACTCAAAGTAGGGATTGTGCTATATGATCACAGGGTATTATAATTTGGAAAAAAAAATATCCAAGAGTTGATGAAAAATTAAATCTCTATCTAGACAAGACCTTAAACACCTGTGACCTTCCAAACCTTGTCTTGACTTTGTAAGGGAAATATTGATAAATTAAATATAGAGTAGGACATGTATTTTCTTTATTAATGATAATATTCAACTCTGAAAGCATCTCTGAATATTTAAAAGCACAGACTCTTCTGCTATTCCTATCCTCATATATATTCTTTTTGTTGTTAATCTTCAACAATTGTCTCTATTATCTCTTAAAAGATTATTCATGCAAATGATCTATGGTATAATATTACAGCTGCATGCAACCAAGTATACCATATAACTCACACATGTATATATATGTATTTTGTTTGCTTTCCTATACGGAAATCTATAACTACCCTGTTATCTGTTATTCTCTCTACTTTCATCTTTTCCCCGCTCTTTTTCCCTGTTTATGGCTCCACCTACATGTCCAGAACTTCACAATGTCCAAACAATTCACCCCTTGTCCCATTCTTCAAAACCATTAGCATTGGTAAATACTGTGTTACCTCCCTAGGAGTCTTATCTGACAGGAATCCTTAGAGCATATTTAGGCAATATTCACATCATCTAGCTTCAGAAGGCCAGCTTAGGTGCTTTGGATCTGGGAACATCCCTCTATTGACTACTTAAAATAAATAAATAAATAAAACAAAACACACCTTTCACTCCAAAGTGTATATATGGTATATTTAATTGCAGAAAGTGATTGTCATAAACACAACTGTGATTTCCACTAGGTGGATATAGAGGCAAGGGATTATGTCCTTGTCTCACTCCATAAAATCCTACAAGTTAGATCATTCACATAAGACCCGGAATCAATTCACACAGTTTCTTTCCTTTGGAAGAGCTTAAATACAGTCCTCTCAGAGAAGTAGTTGGATGCATGCTAAACTTCATATTATTCTGGAGTGAGGTCTACGTCAGTCACATCTATCAAAGTTGTTACATCTGGGAGGGTAAGTATTCACTGAGCCAGAAAGAGTGCACAAAGGATTCACTGAAACCCCCTGTGCAGATTTTAAGTGTTGCCTAATCCATGGTTTGTGGTACCTATTTCTATTGCTCACAGCCACAAAAAAATAATGAATTGAAACTGGTAGATGGACTGAGTGATCTGTGATACTGCCTGTGTCACAGGAGTTACTCATTATTTCTGGACTGGCAAAGACAGGGGTACACTTTTTTGACCTTACTCCTTCTGAAAGGTATCATTATGGTAATGGAGGTCATATAAGTGGGTTAACTTCATTTCCCTCTCACCTTTTTGTTATGTAAGGAAGTGGTTTACAATCTCTGATAGCATGTAGAAGTGCAACTCTAATTTTTTAAATATCACTGAATGAATTTCTATATTCATACATCATAGATTATATCCACTATATCACCCCTTTTGACTAATGGCACTGTTAGATTGTTAAATCAGAGCTCCGATTAAACCCTGTATCTCAAGCGTTTCATAGTTCTTTGTGATTAAAAAAAAAAACTCTCTGGGTTTGGAAGGGGAGGATTACTAGTCAGAAGAAAAGGCTGGATTTTTAGTTTCTTTTATAGTGTCTGTACTGGACAACAATAAATTAATCTGTGGAGCTACAATTTGGAGGTAGGTGTTATTTGATTTTGTTTTTCAATCTTCAGGCATACTATTAAAATCATGCAAGCTGAGGAAAAAATGACCTCTACTACTAAGTGCTACCCTTAACCTTTTGGAAAAAATTAAAGGCAAGCTTTTGTTTATTTCTGCTTTCTGCAAAAATAGTTTTCATTTTGCCATCCTAACCCAGCTGCAGATAAAATATCTACATATGCTGTTGCCTGTTGAGATTCTTGTGAATTGTGGTTTAAAACAGACAGGAATTATATTGAACACGAGATAACTGTGTATTTCAGTAGTGCAATGTCATAAGATGTTAAGTCACTCCCAGCCTGATGCACACAATTTGTGTCAGTTTTTATGTGTGGAAAAACCCACAGGAGAGCTACCTTTGTCCTTTCATGAATGAAAAACAGGCTCTCCTCAAGCGTCTCCTCCCCTCCAAAGCATGCAGGGGATATGGGGCTCACATAGGAGTTGCTGTCAAAGCTTTGACCCCAGCAGCTTCAACGGGCTGACTGACACTTGTTCAGAGCCATTTGCTGATGTGTGGAGTGGGAACGCCACGGCTTTGATCAAAACTATCACTGCTTGACTCCCAAAAGTGGTGCTCCTCATGCCCAGGGTGGAGGTGATAGTAATGTGATCAATCTTTTATCGATGTTGTTCCATAAAGTCCAGAAAAGTCAGTGATCTCCCTGCACTGAAGATATGCAAGGTCCCAAATGATGCAAATTCCCTTTGTCTTTTGTGATATATGGCATAATGTGTGCAGAGCGCTGAACTCTTTTGTTCTGTCATGTGCAATAAAACCAGGGGGTTTTAGTAGATAGCGTATTGAGTATGTAATGATTATTTAACCCTCACATCATTTACTTCTGGTGGTTAAAAAATTACATTTTTTTTTATACTTTCCTATTGGTTTAATGATAAAGCGACAGTGAAATATTTCTGTTTCAGCTGAGAAGCAAGATACTTGTGCTCCAAACAATTTACAGAACACTATATCTACTATGACTTTAAATGGACAGCAAGATTGATCTTTCTGGGTAAATGTGTTACTTTGCCTTCTTTGAGTGTACATTTCACTCTGTTATTATGGGCTATTTGATGCTGGAACATTTCTAGAAGCTACTTCAGTTTAGAAACTGGTATAATATGGGGTCAAAAATTTGTAAGTCTAACATAAAATGTGAAGAATAACTAATAAGGTTTTAAAGAGCAAACAGGTATCTGCAATGCAGACATAATTTTTTCAAAACTGATACAGAAAATATTTTGCAAAGGTATTGAAGCTTAACTATCAAACACTAGATGCAACTACAAACACAGAAAAGATTTTCTTATGTTGTGTAACTTAATCTAAAGTCTAGAAGTCGCATACAGATCAGTCCTCCAAATTTAAACCAATTTCTCCTTGGCATCTCTCCAAGGGTCCGATAGGCAGTCATTAGGATGCCTTGCTCCCATGAGTTTTAGTTGTCTTTCATGAGGGTTTGACACATAGCTGAATGTGTCCTCCCTAGTCAACTGACAGAGATTTATCTCTGTCTTATGACCAGAATGTCAGTTCATGTGAAATACATACACCTGCTATATGCTTGATTAAGTGGTAGGCACCACCTGAGCTGGTTGGGCCTGAGCCCCACAGATGCACTATGGGGCAGAAGTGAGGGATTTCAGGAGGGAGTCTTGCTGCTGTGGGGGATGGAGGTCACTATCTGCGGACCCAGTCTCTGTCCAGGAAGGTGTGCTTCTTGACAGGGTCTCAGAGAGGACATCATGGAGATACTGCTGAGGCTTGTCTGGCAGACAAGCCTGGCCCTCAGATGGTTGCTCCTATTGCTTTCCCATGTAGGCAGCAGCAGTATGGCCAGGGGAGACCCAGAGTATATCAAACATGACTCTCAGGGAGAGGGTGTAGGGCACAGATGCTAGGTAGCGTCTCTTCAATTCTGCCAGTGAGGCAGAGGAACTTGAGGAGGAGTGGAAGGTCCCTGTGTGTCAACAATTGCTTGCACAGCTTGTGTCAGCAACAGGGTTCTGAATTTTATCACCATGGGACATTCTGAGGATGGAGAGCTGCTTCAAAGACATAGGATCCACCCGGCCAAGTGGGACAAAAGCATCTTTACCAACAAAGTGGACAGACTGGTGAGGAGAATTTTAAAATAGGAGCAATGCAGGGAGGCAAAAGATGACCCATGATCAAATGAGGATGTGGTGGACTGGGTTGACAAGTCAAGTATATGGGGTGTGAACAGATGGGACTTCATGATCAGCAAATCAAGGCTGAAAGGGAACCACTTCTAGCATATGCATGTGAATAAGTGCTTAGGGGACAACATGATGAGGAAAGCTCTCGTGCCTTTTCTGGGAAATCAGCACAACTGGGTGCCTTTCTGAAGTGCCTGTACACTCAAGGATGGAGCATGGGGAACAGGAGGAATTAGGGGTGCATGTGCAGCTGCAGGGCTACCATCTAATTGGCATGGCAGCAATGTGGTGGGATAGCTCACATAAATGGAGTGCTGCCATGGATAGATACAGGCTCTTTAAGAAGGATGGGCCAGGGAGGTGAGGAGAGGAAGTTGCCTTTTATGTGAGAGAGCAAGAGGGGTGCACTGAGCTCTGCCTTGGGAAGGGTGATGATCCAGCTGAGAGGTGATGGGTCAGGCTTAGAGGGCAGACCAATGTGGGCAACACTGTGGTTGGTGTCTGCTGCAGACTGCCTGATCTGGAAGAAGTAGCTGAGGCTTTCTTCAGGCAACTGGAATAAACTTCACATACACAAGCCCTGGTCCTCATGGGTGTTTTGAAAGCCATGAAGATGATTAAGGGACTATAGCATTTCCCATATGAAGAAAGGCTGAGAGAGCAAGGACTGTTTAGCCTGGAGAAGAGAAGGCTCAGGATGGATCTCATTAACGCATATAAATCCTGAAGGGAGGGTGCAAAAAGGATGGAGCCAGACACTTTTCAGTGGTAAACAGTGGCAGGACAAGAGGAAATGGGTACAAACACAAACATGGGACATATGAACATCAGGAAACACTTTTACTGTGAGGGTGACTGAGCACTGAAGCAGGTTGCCCGGGGAGGTTGTAGATTCACCATCCTTCGTGATATTAAAAAGTCATCTGGACACTATTCTGTACAACTGTCTCTAGGTGGTCCTGCTTGAGCATGGGAGGTGGCCGAAATGACATCCAGAGGTCCCTTCCAACTTCAACCACTCTTAAGACAATGTGTCTTAATTGGTGTAGTCAAGTAAATTCATTGTATATAAGGCATTAATGTTATGGTCATACAACTGAGTCAATATCTGAATAAAAATACTTTCCCTTTTATTTTTAAATTTAAAAATAACTTTTCTTTTATCTCAGTTTTTGTTGCTGAAAGACACATATTTATCTCCTAGCTTTCCCTCTTGAATTTAAAAAAAAATAAGAAGCATTCAAACAGAACTGCTTGCAGTCTGACAAAGGGACAATTTGCTAAAGCATTCTTGGCAGATCATTTAAGAAAACGCAAGATTTTAAACAAGTATGATAGGTATATACTTTGAAAGTTCACAGACAAGTGCCAGAAAATTAATCCTTCTGGAAATTGTAGGCATATAAAAATGCATAACTTTACATTCAAGAGCATACTAAGGGGTATGCCTGTATGAAAATTTATCCCATTTGTACTGACAGGGGAACTGGTTATAGAAATACATTCAAGAAAACACAAGTTTTTTGGTCTTTTTTTTCAGTAATGGGTTAAAAAATAAAAGTTAGATATAGAAAAATACTAGGGTAGCAGTTGCTTCAAATTAAGAGTATTTCTGATAAGGTTAAGATATTGTTCTGAAAATTTGGCATAGTTGAGAGATTATTTTTTTTTCCATTTGGTACTAGTGATATTCTTAAAGTACTCCTATAATGTACCATATATCATGGTAAATTTTCTTTATATAATTATCCATGGACACTGTACAATTACGAAATTTAAGGAATATGTTTCACCATTCTCTGCTTGGAAGAACAACAGATGGCATTGTTGTTGGATTACCCTAGAGAACTCTTTTCTTTTTTTTTTTAACAAGCTTGAGTTTATATTTGTATTTATATAAATTCCATAATTCAATTTATATTAGAGAGGAAGAGAGATATAAGCATGCAAGGCATAAAAGTGATAATAGCATTGACCTGTAAGTACCATGTTGCTTTAATAACCTGAAATACTGTTATTACAATTGGATGTCTTGTATCAAAAGTGAAGAGTGGTGGTAAGGTGTGCACTTAGGGGGGTAATTAGGTAAAAAAGCACTTTTTATCAGACAGTTGGAAATAAAATTGAAAATACGTTTTGGAGGCCACATTGCAAGTGCTTATAGGGGTAGTATGGAGGCAGTATCTGTTAGGCTATCCTCATTTCTGGCAACACAGCAAGGACTAACGTCAGTACAGGCACCTGAACGAGAATGGCTTTGTTTCCATACTAGTTTTCTATTTCTACATCCCTGAGGACCTTGTAATAATTATTTTTAAGAGTCAAAATAGTGTGGCATAGATGGAAGAGTGGCAAATACTTCAAGACACGCCGACTCTTCTGCCATTATAAGGTTTATCCTCCCAGTGCAAAACTCTCTGGGAGATGAATAATAAAGAGAATCCAGTTCCCAAATCACACTCAGTGTCTCAGATACATTTCCTAGGGAAACTATCATATGGTTTAGTAGTGGTTAAGTTAATAATTCTATATCATGGAAAATGAAACAAATTGATTAATATCGCAAGTAGTGGAGAAACTGCTTTTGAAAAAAAATCCTTTATTGTCTCAGAAGCCAGGTATAGAGAGAAGTACAAGTATACGTGAAATTTATCTTCAGATTATAATGCCTGTTGTTTTTTTTTCCTGGTCACTTCTTTTACATTTTTTCCTGCTGCCCCCTTCCCTTCCCTTCCCTTCCCTTNCAAATATGTTTTGCTTTGAATATTCTTTAAAATATTTGTTAGCATTCTAATATGTGCACCTGTTAGTGAACATCAGAAATTTTCAAGAAATTTGCTTCTGCTTGCTTAAGTTTTAATGAAATATAACCCAGCATGCAAATATTAAATAATCAAGGATCCAGGTCTGCTGAAAAAAACCTGGTGAGTTGAGCAGCATGTACTATAATGTATGAAATTAGACTTTATCCTGTTTTGTGCTTGTCTTATATGAGCACGATGGTAAATGTATGGTTTGTGCCTTCTCGATGTGTTTCATGCACAAAAAGCAGTGTGGAGCCCACTCACAAATCAAGTTACTCATGAAAAAAATTTCTTCTTCTTTTCAGAGTGTTTAGAGTTTTCTGCCATCTGCAAGTTGTTTTTTCCCTGTAACATGCTGGAAAAAAAATAATAACAAAAATGAACAAAACCCAAAAAAATTCTGGAAAGAGGAAAACAAACATCTCTCTGTAGCTAGCTCTGCCTTCTGCATAGTTAGCTCTGCCTTCTGCGTAGTCAGTCAATACATTATGATGGAAACGGATGACACCATTAATTCCTCTAGTGTAGTCACATGCTTAAAAGAAAAGTATAAGGCAAGTATCCAAACTGAAAGGAAAAATAGTAGTATGCGTTGAAGGGCAGAAACCAGTTTGGGATCTGAATTCAAGTTTTACATACATCTGGGAAAGCAGAAGGGTTAATGATTGGTTCCTCCTCTTGGAATTTTCAGTTTGCCAATTTAAATCTCCATTGATCAGTTGTTAATTTAGTTGGCTTTTTTTGGGTTTTTTTGGGCTTGGGGTTTTTTAGGGTGTTTCCTGCTGGCTGTTCAAATTGTCTCCAAGAAATGAGGTAACTGTAAGCTAAATTGGCAATGCTTATGGATGTTATGAGTATGTGTGTATCTAGGCTAAAAAACTTGCTTGGCTTGCTCTTAAAAATTGGCACGTACAAAACTGGTATTTACTAGCTTGTTTAGCCTATTGCTATTTGATTAACAGTGACTTTTTTTTCCCCTCTCTTTATGGATTAAAATAAGATATATCTTAGAGAACAAAGGGCTAGGTCTCAAGTCCATCAAATCAAATATACTGATCTGGTCAGAAGAATGTACTAACGTAAGAGTCTAAGAATGTACCTTTTTCAAGACCCAGACAAAATTGTAAATGTAATCCTACTTAACTGATAGTGTACACAAACACAGATGCGGGCACTGGGATTTGAAAGGTGTTTTTTGGCAGTGGACATCTGAACATGTTGATATGAAATAGAAGCTCCAACACAGCTAGTGAGAGCAATTCCTGATTTTGTCAGTAAGGTTATCACCAATCCAAAATTCATTTCATGGTGGGCGGGTGGGTATGGAAAGATAGGGGAAACCATTCTTCTTCCTATTACTGACTATAAACATGTTTCATTCAGTTCATAGCTCCATTGGTTTCCCTCAGAATGACCTTTGTGACCAGCATCAAGTCTGCAATAAAACAACATGACCCTGTGCACAGTCTCTTTTGGCTATAGTTAATTCTCATCTCTTATATTTCAACATTCTTACAAATTTATGCTGAAAACAGTTGTTCCTTGCATTCACTTTTTGTTGAAACAAAACTCTGATGCTTGTATGTTACTTTTGAATGTTACACACAAGGGAAAACATGTCTACAAATTCCATGAGAATATCATAAAGGCTTCTGAAGAACTGTAAGTACAATCACCAAGAAGAATCACAGAGTGACCTGTTTAGGTGACTGTATATATAAAATAAGGAGCTAAAGTTAAAAGGAAGAAAATCAGAACTAGACTATGCTTTAGAATTAGAATTTACCAGAGGAAAGGAAGGGAAAGTTGTGTTATGGCGGTTCAGTGCCATGCGTTTTACTGCTTGTGCAGTTTTCCACACGCAGTCTTGCCATGGCAGCACACAGCATGGTGAAGGCTACCGTGCTCTCTTTCTCAGATAGCATACCATGCTTTGAAATAGTTTCAGAAGTTATTACACGTTGTCTCATGATGATGATGATGTGAAAACAATTTAAATCCAGACACCAACACAGCTGTATTGCTGTCAGTGCTTAAATTCCTACAGGGTTTTTCTCAGAATATCCTAAACTTGGTACAAAACTAGAGCTGGAATCTTTGGAAGCCAAAATACAGTATTTTGAAAAAAAATGCATATCCAAATAAGGTAAATGTAAAAATACTGTGTCTGCCAGTCTCCTTGTTTATCTACCCTGCATAAATAGTTTTGATCCCGTTGGAAAACATATCCAAGCTTAGACACCTCAGTTTTGTAGAGAATATGGTGGGTTTTATATACTTTCTCTAAAGTTAATCGATCAGTTCTTATTATAGCTTACTTTTTCCAGAACTTAAATTTTCCAACCATTCACTTAGTTCTGTTAAATCTTACATTTATGTAAGTGTCTGTTCTGGTTAATGGGATATACCTTTTTACTCTTTGGGTCTTTCTGAACCAGTAGTTGCTGGAATTTAGGTTCTATCTGGTACCCAAACCTGCATTTTGTGATGTATGGAAACCTGAATTTTCTATCTGGAGCCTGTGTAGTCCAAATCCTTGGAGGTTTTCAAGACCTGTCTGGCCAAAGCCCTGAGCAGCCTGGTCTAACTCCAGAGCTGACACAGTTTAGTGCAGGAGGTTGGACCAGGGTACTCTGGAGGGCCCTTCCAGCCTGAATCTCAGAAGTTCTCTCAGGTTGAGAAGATGCAGTTCCTTAACAAACAAGCTGTGAACGAGTGTTATCAAAGATACGAACTTGAAGAATGAAAAGTGGGAAACATAAATGTAAAAACTAGATTCTGACATGCCAATAGAAGTGTGTTAAACAGTTCTGCATTTCCAAAGGTACATAAAATGAACTTGGGGGGGTAGAAGTCGGAGGAGGGGGAGAAGGAGAAGCTTTTTACCTTTTTATTTTTTTTTTTAAGCCTGCAGTAAAAGGATTTGGCTTGAATTGGGATACACTGGAATTTAGCTGTCAAAATCCAAAATGTGGCCTTGAAATACCCTTTTCAGCTTCTACTTAGCCCTTGATAGTACTTCATCAGTTTTACTAAGTCATGTAACACAATGACTGTGTCTGTCAGTTGCTTCCCTTAATGTCTGTGAACTCCAAGGAAAAAGAAGCATCACAAATATTAAATATCCAAAATTTTCATTTAAATAGAAAAAGTAAGTGTAGAAGAAAAGCCTTTAAGTGGATGTTTTCTCCCCTCACATGACATGGGAGCATCCTTTGTTGATTGCTGGGGAATTCACCCACAACAAGTGCTCTTAGAAATGCTCTTCATTCAGGATAAGCTCTGATCATAACTTGGACAGTTCTTAAAATCAATTGACTGGAAGACATAAATCAATAGGAATTATAATACTTTTATTCTAGCACCCACTTAGAAGCTTATTTCATTGTTCCAATAAGATTTACAATGTCAGCTGTATTTGAACATTTTAAACATTGCAAAAATAGATTCTGGTATATGAGATCCTGTTGTAGCAGGAGAAAAGGCAAAAAAATACACCTGCATGTCTTATGAGGAGAGACTGAGGGAGCTGGGATTGTTTAGCTTAGAGAAAATGAGGCTGAGGGGAGACCTTATCACTCTCTAAACTACCTGAAAGGAGGTTGTAGAGAGGTGGGGAAAAGTCTTTTCTCCCAAGTAACAGGCAATAGGACAAGAGGAAATGGCCTTAAGTTGCACCAGGGGAGGTTTAGACTAGAAATTAGGAAGAATTTTTACACAGAAAGGGTTATTAAGCATCGAACAGGCTGCCCAGGGAGGTGGTGGAACCATCATCCCTGGAGGTATTTAAAAGACAGGTAGACATAGTGCTTAGCGATACGGTTTAGTGATGGTTTTTGTCAGAGTTAGGTTGATGGTTGGATTCGATGACCTGAAAGATCCCTTCCAACCTAGGCAATTCTATGATTCTATGCAGAACTTCAATGGCAATTCTAATGCAAATACTTTATGATTTTAAACGTCTGTCTTGTGATTGCTATCATTTTTATTGTTTAGCTTGATAAACATGTGTTTTTCCACAAACATTATGGAATACATATCCTCCTTACAAAAGGTATCTGTGGTATATAAAACTCAAAGAGGGGATTTATTTACTTTTCAAGGTTAATTGCCTGTAGAAGGAAGTTCTCTCTAATTAGTCTGTACCTTTTAAATAGAAGACGAACAGACCAGATCTTCACAATTTTGCTTTGTATTTATAAATAACAACTGATATCCTTTGCAGAAGTAACAGGAGCGGTAACTGTCTTTCAAGGCAATATGATTTCCAAAGATTCATGGTTAGAGAACAAATCAATAGCTAAAAGTAAAGTACAGGTTATTCAGTGAGAACACATAGCCTGAAAAACTGGAAAATTACATAAGTAGATCTTTCCATCACCTTTGTTTAGAAGTTTGGAGGAAAACAGTTGAGGTTGGATGTGGTAAAGTACAAAATTACTCTTGTCTACAGTAGTGCTAGCTAGTATATAGGAATATATTGCCAAAAAAAGGTTTTGAGATGGGAGTATATTGCCTGAAGTTCTGAGATTAAAGAGTTATTTTTATTCACTACCAATTTACTGCTGCCCTTGTTACATTGATATATACTTCTGGATACTGCATATTTGGCTTGAGCCTGCTGTTCCAAAATCCTCATCTTCTGTTGACTTTAACTGCATTGTCAAGATCCAGCCTATGTGGAAATCATGGCTGTAAATACTTCTGTAGAGACTCCATAGATGCTGAGATCTCTTATGTGATAAGAATATCACTTTAACTGCACCATCTAATAGTCCTCCATATTACCCTATTATTTTTCTCCCAAGTCAGAAATCACAAAAGGGAAGGATACTTATTTCTCTTTCCTTATCTAGATATGAGTCAGGAATATCTCAGTCTTGTTGATTTTTAGAAGATACAAATCTAATCTAAATTCTGGATTATAACAAATATTGGTCTTCCCCTGTAAAAATGGGAAGACAATAGACATCAATAATATCAAATTTACTATATGACATGCTAAAGAGGTTGTTAGCATAAATATCAATAGGCTGTGTTTTTACATCACTTTGACAGTAATAGGAGACACTAAAAGCGTTAACCATAGAAACATATGCCATCACTCTAATGTCTATAAGTTATATAGCTGTGACTTCAATAAAAAACACTCATGTAAAAAAATAAAGTGACAAATTGAAATAATAGAGCAATTTCTTTGGACTGTAAAGTAAACAAGTGTAATTTTTTTTCCAATCCTCTTGTTTCTTCACCAGAATTGCAATTACTTTCAACACAGAAAAAAGCATTTTCTGCAACTCTTAAGCAGCAAATTTCCAGAATTGGAAATAAAATAAAAGATGAGAAAGGAATTATTTATTATTTTGCCTGGTTGCTTTACGTGACACTCAAATACGTTCTCAAGCAAACATATGTGACACCCTGATAGTGACAAAAGGAATTTTCTTTTTACCTTTTTCATTCTTCTAAGTTACAATAAAAATCTGCACTATAAATGACCTTTGAAATAAAACATCCACAGCAATGTTGCATAGCTCTCATAAAACGAACTCTCTAATTAGTTGGATGTTTTTTTTTTCTGGAGGAATGTGTAAAAGGGCACAGTAAGTAGAATTGTACTGCTGCTGCTCATACCCGTGAGTATCCAATGTTTAATTCAGTAGCCTAAGTTTTCAAACCCACAGAAAGCAAAGAGAAGAAGAATGTGGCACTGTACATGCAAATCAGTCTTATCTGGGTTTCTTAGTAAATAGCCAGCTGAAAAGTACCTTCTACAGCTCTTTTATAAGGTTTTAGGCCTTCACCTGACTCTGCTAAATAAATCTACTGACAGGGAAAAAAATCAGTCCTCTGCTCCTGCCATTAAGAGATATGATAAAGGTTTGTTTAAAGCTGCTTTCATTCAGATACATCTTCTGTAACAGTATGGTCTCCAATATTTGTAATTAGCAAAAAAATAAAATCCTGTTGTATACTCCAAGGAAGAACTGAAGTGCCTGAGGTGTGTGGTCTAGGCAGCCTTTGTCCTTACTAACAGACTGCTTATCTGTAGCCCTGGGGCTACAGATTGCAATTTTGTAGCTATTCTTGCTGCCTTTTTGTCAGCAAAGCTTTCGGTGAAGTGCAGACTGTGCACGGCAGTAGTACAAAATGTGTAATGTATGGATCTTGCTAGTCACTCCGAGGAAACCGGTAACAGACATGCCAATTGAATCAGGATTCGATTCTCTTCGGTGTCATTTTATAAACTATATTAATTCTGAAAGTTTGCATTATTATTGCTTCCATAATATGTGTTCTGGTCATAAAGGTGGAGCTTTCTGGCAAGGTTTTCATTCTTTAAACTTTAGTAAATATGGAAGAGGCAAAATAATACAGATGGTGAGATGCGAAGATACATGTAAATGTTGTATTTGACATAGGCTACCAACACACATAAGCAGAATTGGATTTCTAACAGAATTTGGTTAGACTGTTCAGAATTTCATGGGTTAGGGCTTTTTTGGGGTTGATTCTGTTTGGGTTTTGTGATTTTTTTTTGTTTTGTTTTGCCATAAGCTAATAAAAGAAGTTTTATGCTTTGAAGCATTTTTCCTAAAAATATATCTGTGTAACAGGGTAACAAAAACAGTAAAGTGTTTGTGTGGTAAAATACTGGTAACTTTACGTTACATGGAAAAATATACCGGGTGCAGACACCTCTATTCTGGAAAGAGAGCTGTCAGTAATAGACCTCTCATGACAACTTGCTACTACCAGTGGTTCCGGGGGCATAAGTGTGTGGTGGGATCCAAATGTTCTGATGCACAGTGACCTGTGCAGATACTGGGCAGTATCAGTTTTTCTTTCTCTTTAAATTACAACTGTATTTCTTTATTTCAAAACTTCTTTTTATGCAAGCCAGTTTGTTTTCAAGTAAATATCCCAGAAAGGTGGAAGAACAAACATGCATAGGCAGTTTTGATAAGGACATTCCCTAACTTCTCAGAAATTGGATTTACAAAGCTGGAGGGTTTTTTTGTGGTTTTGTTGTTGTTGTTGTTTTTTTGGACTTTTTTTGAGATATTATTTCTAAACATTTCAGATATAATCCACATAGGGGAGTTATCTTTAACTGTGGGGTTTTTTGGGGGGCATGAGTGTGCATTAAGAGGAAAACACACTTCTCACTGTTTTTACTTTGCTTTTAAAACTGGTCTGGTCTCATTGATGTGACTGGAACCTTTTTATCATTACATAGGAGACTTATTTTTCATAGAAAAAAAAGGAGCTCAACTTTTCATAAAGATTAGTCTAAATGTCACTGTAGTGACAGCTCAAAACAAAAGGTGCTTTAAGTAGTGTATTTGTGCTACAGGTAGTGTATTATGGTACTAATTTTTAGTTTTCTTCTCAAGAGTTTACTTATCCTGTGAAATCTAGGCATTTCAAATATTTTTCCAGTCCCACAGTGGAAAAAGTTTAGGGATAGAAATCCAAACATGAATACTCCATGGGTTATGGTCCAGCTGAGGGGTTTTGATCACTACAGACTTAATCACTGCTTTTGAAGAATAACTCCCAAGAGAGACTGAGATCCACAAGAGAACAGCAAATTAGCTAGTAGTTTTTCCCCCTCTTCCCCCCCACCTTTTTGATCAGAAATTCCATCCTCGTCAAGAGACATTTTCCAAGTCAAAATTTTTAATGAAACTAATATGTTGTCAATGGAAAAAAGGACAGACAACATTGTAAAAATGTTTCTGGAGAGCTATGCTTTTAACAATACTCTTTTATTTTAAATCCAGGAATGATTAGATTATTAAAAGCAGTGAAATTGTCCAAATAATTTCAAATGTAATAAAAATACATGTAGCATTTTCTATACCCAAAAACATACATTGAAATTCTGAGTCTAATGAAGTTAGCAGAAATAGTTTCTACATATTTTTCCATACAGCCAAGATTTCATCCTCTTTTAATCTTGTTTATGGGCAAAGAGGAAGCACACCTGTACGTAAGTAAAATCAAGAATTTATTTTTAGTATCATTTAAATCTTAAGTTTAATCATTATTAGTCCAGATGTAATTATTACAGAAAGAAAGAAAAATAATGCAGTTAAAATTGTTAAATGCACATGTCTTAGTTTCTACCCCATGTCCTGGAGCTATTCTGCCCCTCCCAATGCTCCTCTGGGTTCTGAGGTCGGGGGTTTCAAGGTGGTGCTGACAAGGTGTGTGTGTGTTATGGGGATCCTCAGTATCTGTAGTCCTTTAGTGGCAGGAGTATGATGCTGATGTTGATCATTGCCTCTTCCTTGGTCTATGATCCACTTTGAGTGATTTTTTTTATGCATTTGGTACACACTTATACACCTTTCTGCTTCTTCACTGTCATAACAGGACTTTTTTCCCCTGCATTGGTCTTTGTGTTAGTCATAAACACCTTGTTCTGCACAGAGTAACTGCTTGTTGCTGCTATCTATAAAAACCTGCAGTTGTACCACACAAAGATAAACAAAGTAGGATAACCTAGCCATGTATACCTGGTCAGTTAGCAAAACTACTGTCACAGCTAAACCGAGTAAAATGAAGCTGCAGACAGGTCAAGAAAAGTTAACGCAGAGCAGGACTGGCAAACTTCAGTGCTGAGGCCTTGCAAACTCAGTACAGTGCTTATGTCCGGTTACTAGCAATGGCAATGCTGTGCTACAAGATTACAATCCTTAGTAATAAGGATAACGTGCCATAATTGGTTTGAGATGGGACTACCCTGACAGTCTGCTGTAATGTGTTTTCTGTGGTACTAGGAGAAATGACTGGTCAACCGAAGATGAGCTCAGGACACCTGACAGCCTAGTACGTTACACAAAAATGGATAAAAGACTTCGAACAGAAGCCAATAATGCTTTTCTTGCTTCTGACCTCCCTAGGGAGTTCAACAGTCACATTCAAATTGCTAGTGGATTGGACACAATTTTCAAAAACCACAAAGTGACTATGGACCCTGAGGCTTGCAGACTCTTCCAGAAGAACTTGAATCTTGCAGTGCTGGAGAACAAGTCAAAAGTGGCTGAAACATTCAGAAGTTTGATTAATTAACACTTACAGTCTTGATCCTTTTCCAGGTGAAAGACCACTAAGTATCTGCTTGTCTTATAATTGAAATGAAGTAACAGTTGCCATCCCTTGGGGGAGAAGGATGCCAAAGGCAAAAGCAATTAAATCCCTGTTACATTATACCTGTTGGCAAAGCTGATCATTCCCAGGTAGCTTGCTACATGCAGCTTGAATAACAAGGTGTACAACACTTACAAGTCTGGGCAATTAAACTGACATGGCAGTAACTCCATTCAGGTATTCTGTCTGAAGATGAGAAGTTTCATTAAATCACTATTACATATAGTGCTACAACCGTGGGGAAAACCTGTGAATTGCTGAAAGTATTGTATGTAATAATACGTAGGCATTTGTCTGTAAAAACATTTACATTCAGCAGTGCAGAGGAAATTTAGGTTTGTTGGGTTTATACAACCATTTTTATTGTGTCAGATAGAAAATCCCTTTGGATTTGACATGTAACTCTGTGCCTTCTCTGTTGGTGAGTTGAAATTTTGTCTGCTCGTATCTTGCAGTAGGTACTATGGTATTTGTAATGGGAAATGCAACCTATTAATTTTTTATCACCAGGTTTTGTTATGCATGAAATTGTCTACTTTTACAGATTGGTATGTTGCACATTTACCCTAAATGACTGAGACCTTTAGCAAACAAATTTTGCTAATCAGAAAGAGCCCAAATCTAGAGATGTGCAAACAGATTCATGCCATAAGCTGAAGTTCTTCTCAGCTGTCTTTGGCTCCATACTGGCTTTGTGAACAGAGAAGAAATTGATACACCACAAATCCTCATAGCAGGTTAAGTGAACTGTTTGTCTTTGTTTTTCCCATATTGGTTACTTCTGATTGCATTGTTACAGTCGAAGAAGAAAATTGCTGTAATTTCATTGCTTGATTTTCAGATCTATGATTTTTGTTTTGTTTTGTTTTCTTTCTTCATTTTCTTCAGATCTCAAATTATTGGAAAAATTGACTGACATTGTATATAACTATTCAAAATAAATTTCACAGACATAATATACACACGAAATTATTAAGCACTGTTTACAAAGAACATAATCAATATTAAATTATCATAATAATTGCTTTATTTACAGTACCTGGTACTTTGTTGCAACCTCTAGGAAGGAACCCCAGCATTTTCTTGACTTCTATACAGCTTCTGGTGTCAATAGATATTTTTATCTGTCAGGGAAAATGATGGTCACAATTTTGTAAGGATATTATCCCCTGACAATAACAATGTCCTTTTTCTAACATGCATAAGTAAAGTGAAGCTGTGTGGTATGAGGGAAAGGTAGGTCTTGCAGAATTAATATGGCATATTTTTTTCCATAACTTCATACTTTCTGAAGTTCTTTCACATTACTTGGTACTTTCCCATTTTATAGATCCTTACAAGAATATTTTTCAACCCAAATATATTCCTAAATAATCTCTGCTCCAAAACCTCTTCTGTATTTTACTTAAGAAATTTGTCTGAATTTCCTTCCACAGTGGTTGCTCACCCACTATGAGATAAGCAGCATTGCTCAAGCCTACCTTTAGAAAAACAGAACATTGGAAGCCTGAAGTACCTTCTGATTGAGTTTTATAGAACAACAGCTTCTAGAAAACTCTGTTATCTAAAGGCTTCAAGAAAATGAAGCAATAAAAATATAACATCAGAGTAGTTATAACAGATTGAACAGTAGGATGGACTGAAGAAGACATCCCCAGCATAGTACAGAGTGGATGACCAGTGTGAGGGAGACTGTAAATTCTAATTTTACCCCCTCCCCATTTATTCCCTTTGGGAATTTAGAGTGCCATTGATATCTTTCCTATCCCTAGGAGGTTTTAAATCTATTAACAGTTGTAGTTTTCTTTTTTTTTTCTTCCTACCCTTGAGCAGAGAGAAAGTGATTTTTGTTTATATTTATTTAATGATATGCAGGAAAATCCTGTCAGAAAAACTATGTCAAAGTGTATTTTCTACATTTTATCCTCAGGGCAGCAAGATTGCTGGTTGTTCTAGGCTCCAGTGCTAATGAGTTATATTGCCGTGGATGTGACACTGACTAGCTTTTGCTAGGAATGCATTATCCTAAGACTCTACTGTCTGAAGCGAAAATGCAGTACTGGGCGTGGAAAAATATAACATTGGTTTACTTGACAATAATAAGCTGATAAAATTCTAAAATCAATATTCAGATTGACATAGTGTCTCTTGCCAAACCAAAATCATAATTGAAAATTTACAGCTGACCTATTTTTCATGTTATAAAACTTATGTTAGAATAGCCTGAAGCATTTTCTTTCCAGATTCAGATTACTATCAACTAGATATGCATCGAGCAACATGTAACATGAAGTGATGATTCATTGCCAGAATCCAATTAAATAGAATGTCTCCTTGAAATATCCAGCTAATATTTTCTTTGTTTGAATAATGTATTATTAAACTCTTACTAAGTCAGCTGATGGGAAGTCAGATTCTGATGAATGTATGTATGACTATCAGCCACCTGAAATGCTATTTCTCAGACAGAATCTGGTGATATTCAGGGTAAGTTCTTGTCCAGCATTTTACTTGCCCTTTTATCAGTTCAGATTTCTGAATAGAAAATAGGCAGGTATTTCTGACTTCTCTACATTTTGGGGGGAAAAAAAAAAAAGTGCAGACACTTTACTGCGGTTGGGTCAAAAAAAAAAAAAAGAAGAATAGAAAAAGTGTCTGTACAACAGATATGCATCAAGATCTAGAGAAGATCTTTTGGCTGAATAAAAGTCAAGTGTGTTGCACTTCAACATGTTTCCTTTTTTTCTGTCCTTTCACCTCTTTCTACTGGAAAAATTTCACCCCTCAAAAAAAGAAAAAAAAAATCCCTTGGACCTCTCTGAAGTATTTATCAATGGTCTAAGCCAGAAAGAAAATTTAGTGGCTTTGAAATCCCTACGTCCTTAAGCTTTTCAAGGTTGAGAAGAAAGCAGTAATGAATGAGCTTTATTTGTAGCCTACAACTTACTGTATCCATCTCTATCCAAAAAGTTATGGTGGCAGCTTTCTAATGCTGTTATGTTTAAGATTCTGTCAATACTGGCATTGTAAATCCCATTCGACTGCTCTTTGGAACTTGGTCATAAAAAACGTGCTTCAAATTGAGCCTTGCTGTGCATAGCTTTAGACTAACAGGTTTTCCCTTTTCTTCATACATATTTTAAATTAAATGGATTTTCAGTAAAAAAGAATAAAAGAAAGCTATAGTTAAGAAAATAGGAGTTATCATAGTAGTTCATTTGTTTTGTCTTTATTGTTCAGCCACTAAAGAAGAAATAGATGAGATAAAAGCATTAATTTTATTTCTTTCATACCCTGATTCTAACTCCTATGGGTTTATTTATCACTACCATCATTCAGACATGCAATATCTCTCCTTCTCTTTCCTACCTCCTGTCTGTTTCGTCTGTATTTTTAGTTTGTTTCATTTTTTACATACTTTCTCAAGTCTTTCTAGGGTTTTCCAAATGGCTTCCTGGTTATATTCAATTACAGTTACATTGCTGTTGTAATAGAAAGCCTATGATAGATCTTTAACTGATGCAACCACCCCTTCCTTTCTTGCCTATGTTTCTTTATTCCTTCAGTATTTCTCACTTAATCTGACTTTTACGTTCTCACCTTTCTATTTTCATTATCATCGCTAAGCCTGCTGATAAAAACATAAATGAAAAATGTTGATGTCTTCAAATATCTGTCTGTCTGTCTATCTATCTATCTATATCTTCTTGTGATGTGTAAATTAGCAATGATTGTAATAAAACTTTTCCTGTCTGGTGGTTTGTTTTGTTTTGTTGGGTGTTGTTTGTTTTTTTTTCTTGGAGTGTTTCTTCCCATTTGTGATATGCCATCATTTTCTGTACAGGTCTAGTTCTGCACTGGAAGAAATCAAAACATCTCAGATGATTCCAAGCATTAATAACTTCTTTTCCTCATTTCTCCCAGTAAAAGACCCCACTCTCAAAGATGTTCCAGCATACTTTTAAGAGACTTTCTAAAAGACATCATTAAAGTCTGATGGAACACGAATCACAGCAAGCAACAATCAACAGGGGAAAATACATAAAATAGTTTAGCAGAAAATACAGCAATAAAACTGTAAAATTAAAATGGCAGTATAAAATCTGTTTGTAGGTGAGGTGAAATTTTTTGTTAGCTAATGACAAGTGAAATGCTAAGTGAAAAATACCATAACACAAACAAATTGCTTTTGCCTAAGAATCCTTTGACTATTTGACACAGGAATTATAAGAAAAGGAGCACCAAATCTGAGACTTTCTTTAGTCAAATTAGGATTGATTACAGAATCACAGAATCACAGAATGGTAGGGGTTGGAAGGGATCTTCAGAGATCATCTAGTCCAACCCCCCTGCCAAAGTAGATTCACCTAGAGCAGGTTGGACAGAAACACATCCAGGAGGGTTTTGTGTATCTCCAGAGAAGGAGACTCCACAATCTCTCTGGGCAGCCTGTTCCAGTGTTCTGTCACCCTCAAAGTAAAGAAGTTTTTCCTTATGTTCAGATAGAATGTCCTGTGTTTCAGTTTGTGACAATTGCCTCTTGACCTGTCACTGAAAAAAGTCTGATCCCATCCTCTTGACACCCGCCCTTTAAATATTTTAAGGATTGATGAGACGCCCCTCTCAGTCTTCTCTTCCCCAGGCTACTCTCAGCCTTTCTTCATAACAGAGGTGCTCCAGTCCCTTGATCATCTTTGTAGCCATCCATCGGACTCTCTCCAGTAGTTCCTTGTCTTTCTTGAACACGGAGCCCAGAACTGGACACAGTACTCCAGATGTGGCCTCACCAGGGCAGAGCAGAGGGGGAGGATAACCTCCCTCGACCTGCTGGCCACAGTCTTTTTAATGCACCCCAAGAGACCATTGGCTTTCTCGACCACAAGAGCTCATTGCTGCCTCATGGTCAACTTCTTGTCCACCAGGACTCCTAGGTCCCTCTCTGCAGAGCGCGTTCCCAGCAGGTCAGCCCTTAGCCTGTGCTGATACATGATACTGATTCCTCCCGAGGTGCAAGACCCTACACTTGCCCTTGTTGAATTTCATCAGGTTCCTCTCCACCCAACTCTCTATCCTGTCCAGGTCTTGCTGAATGGCAGCACAGTCTTCTGTACTGACACAGTGTGTTAGTCACCCCTCTTAGCTTTGTATCATCAGCAAACTTGCTGAGGGTACACTCTGTCCCCTTATCCGGGTCATTGACAAATATGTTGAATAAGACTGGATCCAATACTGACCCCTGGGGAACACCACTGGTTACAAGCCTCCAACTGGACTCTGAGCTCTGCCATTCAGCTCATTCTCAATCCACCTCATGGTCTACTCACCTAACCAACAGTTCCTATGGTTACATATGAGGATGTTATGGGAGACAGTGTCAAAAACCTTGCTGAAGTTGAGGTAGACAACGTCCACTGCTCTCCCCTCATCCACCCAACCAGTCATTCCATCATAGAAGGCTATCAGATTGGTTAAGCATGATTTCACCTTGGTGAACCTATGTTGACCACTCTCAGTAACCTCCTTTTCCTCTACTTCCTTAGAGATAACATCCAGATTGAGCTGTTCCATCGCCTTTCCAGGGGTGAAGGTGAGGCTGACTGCCCTGTAGTTTCCTGGGTCCTCTTTCTTGCCCTTTTTGAAGAGTGGAGTGACATTGGCTTTCCTCCAGCCCTCAGGCACCTCAACTGTTCTCCATGACCTTTCAAAGATGATGGAGGGTGGCTTCGCAATAACATCTGTCAGTTCCCTCAGCACTTGTGGCTGCACCCCATCTGGGCCCATGGATTTGTGGGTTTTGAATTTGCCTAAACGATTTCTAACCCGATCATCCTCAACCAAGGGAAAGTCTTCCTTTCTCCAGACTCCCTCTCTTACCTCTAGGGTCTGGGATTCCTGAGGGCCAGCCTTAGCAGTAAGGACTGTGGCAAAGAAGGCATTCAGTAACTCCGCCTTCTCTGCATCCTCCGTCACCACAGCACCCATCTCATTCAGGAGCAGGCCCACATTTTCCCTAGTCTTCCAAGGGAATTCACAGGGATTAGTCACAGTATGCACTAGCACTGAAGCCTTTCATGTCTTGCGTGCACTGTAGAGACAAAACATGTAACTACACAAGTTTGTCCAGAGTGGCAATGCTTGTGTATTACCGTATTGGCACTGTGAGATCAAAGAAGTCTTTGGGAACCATCAGTGAATTTTATTGACTATAAATGAATTGCAGGTACATCTGGGAAGGGAGAGGAAAAGTAGAGAATTAAAAAAAAAAAAAAAGAAAAAGAAAAAGGAATCAAGCTCTGCAATCTTGAAAATATAACAATACTCAAGAAAATACAGGGAAAAAACACTAAATTGAGTTTAGCCCTCTTCACTAACTACATGCATTTGAACAACTTCATAATGTATAATATGGTTGTCAATAAAAATATTCTTAAGAAATCCCAATATGTTTTGTTTATTCTTCGAATCCAAGCGTATAATAGTATGCTTTTACTCACTGTATTAGTATTCAGGGTTTTGTGAGAACATATTATATGGAAGTCCAATCCTACCAATGATTTTCATAATCATCAGTTGTTATTTTTACCACCTGTGTATACACAAGGTGGAAAGTTGAAGATATTTACATTTACAACTACCATCCACACGGTATTATCTTTGTTGCTTTGACATATAAATACATAAGATGAATAACTGTTAGAGATTAATATTTAATTTGAAAAAAAAAAATCACTTTCTTACAATTGTATCTGTAAATTGTAGTAACTCTGACTGCTGACAGTTACTAACCTGATTTTTCAGAAAGTAAATTTATTTAAAATATTTCCATAAGTGAGCTTTATTTCAGTGGTCATAAGCTTGGTATCTATGGTAGACTTAATGCATTTTGCTAACCAAAATTCCAGTTCTAATGTCAATTGCTAGCAACAGTACAGTAGAATATCACCACAAATTAATACTATCTGTCAACATGATAAGTATCAAGCTGGGTTTTTCAAACAGGTTAGATTTTCTCTCATTAAAGCATGTGCAGAGAATAAGCCTTCTGAAAATGAAAGGAAGAGACAAATCTCAATAACGCAGTTATCTGTACATCTGAAGAAAAATGGCAGAATAGGATTCTGCCCCCAGCAGATAACATAATAGTATAATTAAAATCATGCACTAAGTCTGCCTCTATAGAATTTTTTCCCCTTTTTAAAAATAACTATTGCTTAGAACTGTCACAATGCCTTTGTGTTTAGTAAAGGTCAGTTGTGCACCAGTCCACTTTCTTATGGCTATTGGATGTCCTTTCAAAGGTTACATTTGGTTTCTTTCCAATTTTGTCTGAAAATAGGAGAAAGCTACCTATTGGCAACCAACTGCCTTATCTATTGTTCTTCCTTATCATAGGAATGATTTTTCTCAGCTGTAATGATGTAAATAGATAGGGCAACTAGGATGACCAGATATCTTCCTGTCAACATGTATACTTGGTTCTGCTCTGGCAAATGTTCCATGGAAGCAACTATAAGGAGGATGTTTAGATCTGGACCCACTGTCTGTGAACACAAGAGTTTTCTTTTTACTGGCTCTATTCTATTGAATCTAATACTCAATATTCAGATGATGAAAATAACAACGTCTTTGTCTCTGGAACTTTAATACATGCCTGCCGCTATGTGGGTAACTGTTTTGCCCTGTGACACTGGGCTTAAACAGACTAACAGGCATAAAAATGAAATCATTGTGCTTGAGAACCAAGCCAAGAACCCTGAAGTCATCCTTGTCTTCTATACTTGAAAAAACATCTGAATTTTGCTTTTTTAAGTTAGGACTAGGATAAAGCCCTAAAGTTGTTATATGATGTTGTCCCAAATGTTGTTTCTGAGTAATAACATGTATTAAACTTTCCTGCAATACTTTAGTATCACTATACTACCTTAAATAAATACATACTACAAAGAAAATAATTATTCTTTTTCCAAGAACCTGGTAATAGTTGGTTAAATATGGCTCCTTTAGGCTGTCTGCTAGTGTGGGTGAAAATAGTTTCTGTCTCCATGTGGTGATAGAAAGTAAAAAAATAAAGGACTTGTAGAAAGAAGCCGATTTCTTCAGACTTCTGCACTTGTCCCACAGGTGACAGAACCAGAACAGAAGAGAAAAGGATGTAATATTCTTATCACGAGGCTGGGTTGTGCATGTCTTTGAAATGTGAAGGAGCTTTCTGCTTATTTGAAGTGAGAATGTTGCCAAAATGGGCACTGTCAAATTAATTAAGTACAATATTTGCCAGCATTGATGCCCAGACAGACACCTCCAAATTTTATGTAAAGGAGGAATCATTGGCAAATTGCTAAGGTCTCAAAACATTTTTCTTCTTAACCTCATAAGAAATTGTCATCTCATGTCATATCTTTTTTAACTGCAGTTTGCCATTTCATAGAAGAAATGATTAGTGATATCATGCTTCATAATCTATGTGGCTGAAGTTTAAGCCCCAGACATATTGAGCCAAATTAATTTTTAGTGTGGAACTACCGACTCCAGTATGTTACTTCTTGAGCCAGCAGAGGCTGAAATCACAGAGAAAGTATTGATTTTAGATCCCCTAAGAATGGTGCATCTCATGTAATTCAACTGTTATCACCTGCTGATTAATCAGAAATGGTTTTCAGGGATTTCAGCCTTTCTTGGCAGAAGGCACTTTTTGATGTAGTGGTAATAACATGTCTAGGTATTTATAATATATCCAGCACCATATTACCTTAATGCTTGAATTAAATCACTAGCTGGAATTCTCTCTTTCTTTTCTTATTTTGTAATCCAAAGCAAATTGAGATATTTGGATATTCCATCTGTGAAAGCAATCAAGCTAAATATTACACTAATATTGAGCAAAATGCTTTTGTGGGTTTTTTTAAAAATACTCATTTTTCTATTCTGAAATTTATGTATGTCCTGCCACATGACAATGAAAGTTCGAAATACTTTGGATTTGTCATTGTTCTGATTTTTCTGTTGTTCTTTGAAACTTTTATTTTAAATTACAAACTTAAAACTGACTTGTTAGGTCATTGTTGGTTGAATCACAGTACTTATCATTGAGTTGTGTCAGGTGAATAAAATAATCTGGGGATTCCATAATTCCTGACTTTTCAATAAAATGTCCTGAGACTATTGAGACTATGTGTGCAAACCAGCTCCTGTGAATTGTTCATTTGACTTATGTTTATAGTGTAGAGAACCAGGGGAACTGGGTTGAATCATTTATGTGTGACCATCATTTCATTTTTCTTTTTCGCTGGACCCATTATTACTCACTTCTGTAAATTAGCTTAGGGTACGGTTCCCAAGTGACTTCTTTTCTTTGAACAAAGCTCCTTTAAACTCCTCTATACTCATTGATGAAATAGCTAACTCTATGCTATAATGTCCTTGATTTTAATGATATATTAATTGCATTTTCTTGCTAATGGTACCTCTATTATACCTCTCCATACTTTCTCCTTATTATCTTGTTATCCCCTTAAGTCGCAGCTAATGTTAAGATAAGATCCCAAGGCTTCAATAGGAAAAAACCCTGTGAAGCCAATTTTAGGATCCCAGACAAGCCAGAAGGCTTTCGCTCAATGAGTTTAGCATTTTATAAGAAATTTGTATTTATTAATTTAATAATTAAATAAAAAGATTAAAATGTAAGCAAATACAAACTACTGCTTACATGAAATTTGACTTAATTGAAACAAAATATTTCAGTACTGTTGAAATAATTGTATAAATTATTCCGTTTGTCTTCTCATAAGCGTTAACCTTACCATGGAACTTTCTGATAAGCTACACTTTGGTTGCATCATTGGCAATATATGTATTAAATTTATATTCAAATATTAATTTATTATTCAAGTTTTACACTGAAGATTATGAAATGTTTCATTCAAATATTATTAGAAGGGAACAGAATAAAATGGATATTTAATTAAATTCTAGCTTCTTCCTATTTGTTAAGCTGTTTGAAAGATTATTAACTCCATGGTTGCTTTTTCCTGTAACTTTATTTCGTTTTCCTATGCAGAGATTAAACTATTTTAGATGCTTATAGACTCTAACTTTCTGTGAATTACTCTGTTAATGAGAACAAAATTAATTAACTGCAGGCACCCATTTTGCTGTTAATAAGTTGTGAAAACCAAGAACAATCAGTGTTTTGTTAAAAATACATGCCATGTTACTCTTACCAGTATTATGTTGTACATGTCATCTGATAGCACCAACATCTCCTTTTTTTAAGGCCCAAGCAAAAGTTGAGTCCTTACACAGAAGGCCTACAATCAAAAGCAAATTTGAACAACCCCAAGCAATGGGGAGAGACCAGCTTGAGATGTAGAAGCAAAGTGAGATGACATTGTCTCACAGCTCCCCAGCCTATATGTAAGTCCTATTCACATGTGTTTTCTAAACTGAAGTAGGGGTTATCACTCATAACCTCCTGGATCATGGTTGTTCAAAAAAAAAAACAACAAACCATTAATAGAATTAGAGGGAGATGAATGCAGGGCAAGCTGGGGGTTTTGATCAATTTGTAAACGTTGTGAATGCAAGGACAAAGAAGAAGGAAAAAAGAACAACTTGCAAAGAGTAACAAACTGGTGCTTTGTTAATTAACCTCCAGAAAGAACTTTTGGTTGACTGATGTGTGTAGTTTGCACAGTGGTGGTGACACATTGAAATTATACTTTGGGGGCCTTATAAGTTGATAGCCTTTATGCCACTTGCATATTTTGGGATGATATGAGGATACGGAACTATAATGGGACTTTGGGGAGTGGGTTTTGGTTGGAAGGGCCCTATCTTAGTAACAGACTTCTAAGTAAGAACATCTAAGGACAGACTAGGTTCAAAACTATCTTAGTATAAATACCATGTTTTCAAACCTTGGAGAGCTGCTCGTGTCATGTGAATATACAAGCGCCAGCCTTATGGTCTAAATAATGGTCTATGGCAATTTTTGCATCTGCCTGTTTGTATGACATAGTTGTGTTGTTAGGTGTCTGCAGCAGCTAAAAAAATGTGAAAGGACAATTTTAAAAGCACATGCTTATGCTTAAAATCTGTAAGCATAAAATATTTACATAGTCAATCCAGTAAAATATTTCTGAAAGGAGATATTATATGTATCTTTGGAACTTGTTTCCTTTTCCTAGTGTAGATATGCATATTAATAAGAGTCAAAATCCAGGTACAGCCTAGGTACATCTCTGTAGGCCAGGTATAAAGTCCAGGTATATATTATCCTTAGCATTAGTTAATATGAAAAGAGATTGAGGAATGATTTCTTTATAAGTTTTTTATTTCTGCTTTTTTGGTGCTTTTCCTTGTCTGTCCCTCTCACTCACCCACAGCTAGCAATTTATCTGGTACCTCGCTGGAAACAGTGAGGGACTTGGCGGGGCGGGGTGGGAACCAGCATCCTCCTGGCCCATTCCTCCTTCCCACAGCCACAGCTTAGGTAAACAGGTCTAAGCTAGAAAAATAGGCCTGTCATCTTGTAATCATTGGAAACTGAATGAGTTTTCATAACAAAGAAATTGCTTTTTCTTTTTCACGTGCTGATTTTCTTTCAGTCTTGCTGATTTACTTTTATGCATCTCTCAAGCTATTAAATGCTATAATAGATTTTCTTTTACTGTGAAGCTGTATTGCTAACTTTGGAGAGGAAAAGAATCCCTCTTTTCTAATTGATGCTGTAAAATATAGTAAACTGGATGATGAATTAAAGTTTCTGTGTGAGAGAAAGACCTACTTTATGAATAATGCATAAGGCTTTGTTTAAATCATATAGATTTTATTTGCTTTTTATTAACTTACTACATTTGACACTGCTTCTGCATTTCCCCACCACTTCTACCCAGGGAACATCTTCTAATAAGCCATTTCATAACATCCATGATTTCTTTTTTTTATCTTAAGTAGCTGTAGATGCAAGGCAAACATTTTTTATTGTAGAAGTTGTATGTTTACATCCCCTGGGTGGGGAATGCTTGCTATGGAACATTTTTAATTCATTTGTATCTATATCACTGATCACCTTATTTTCAAAACTTTGGGCCTAACTTGTAAAACTTATTACTTAACATCCTATTTGCTGTTTTCTGGGCCCTCTCTAGAGTTTTTTAGGCACATGTGGTCAATTATGCACACAAGTTTAATAAAAGAGGTATTGTGGGGGGGAAATGTCCCTTGTCACACATGCACCTCTGACAGTAGTTACTGTTATTTACTATTTTTTTTTTGTCCAGTAGTGCATTTGTGTACTTGTGGTCTTTGACTCTATTGAGCTAACCGTTGTTAGACCTGTCTTTGCATTTGTCTGTTGTTTACTGCCTGAGCAGTTAAGTCATTGGTTGATTTTACTGTCCCTATCTATTGCAAAGATGTGCCATGTTCCCTCCACTTTACAGACAGATTTTTTTATCAAGGTCACGGAGGTATGTGTTTGAGCCAGGAACTAAAATCTTTCTCAGACATTTCCAAATCTGCACTGATGGCAGAACCACCTCAGTTTAGGTATATGAACAAGGTATGGTATGATATATAGTAATATATGGTAGCTATATGAACCATAGGAGACTTCTGTTCAAGTCATACAACTCACTGCCTGGAAGAAGCCAGCCTACAACCTGTCAAATGGGTATCAAGTTTAGGAAGGCTCACTCTGCTTTCAAATGTTATTGCCTGTGATTATCACTGTTCTATTCCTTCCGGCTTTCTCCATCAAAGCTTTCTTCCTTTAGCAGCTATAGTCTACCTGACCTCTTCAGTCATCCCTGAATAAAGAGAACCCAAAAGCCCCAATAATTGAATCTACTCTAACTGTTTACTGATGTTTCAGACTTTTTCTCTTATGTGGTAATATACAGAACTGATCATGTGTTTATCTATTCTATTAAATGCCAGTTAAATATTTATATGGCTAAGCTAGTTTGTTTGAATTCCTCAATATCTGGACATGTACGTGTGTTCTTCACCGAATATTTTCATCACCAGGCCTGTAATGAAGAAATGAATGTGGAAAATAAACAAATAGACCCAACACAATTTAATGAGAAAACAGCAAAATCAAATCCCTGGGTCATGAAATAGATGTAGTACCAAATAAATAATTGCACCAGTTTCAGTAACATATTTCAGTGACCAGTACAGTATTTGGGCATAGTGTTTTTCATAGAAGATTTGTGTTAGGTCAGACTTTGCAGCTACTGGAATGAATAATTAAAAATGTATAGTTTGTTGCATATATTTAGCATACCATTTACTTACAGCTCAGCAGCATTAGTTGCAAGAGACAACAAAAAATCTGAGTGCATGAGAAATGTCTTTCTGTGTTTTCCAGTGGCTCTCTAGATGGGACTCAACACAGTTGACCTTAACGAAATTACAAACATCTGTCACTGAAGTTAGTTGCCCTTAGTGTATTTATGTCCATGGAATAAACATGCAGTTCTGGGACACAACAGATATCGTATCATGCTGTAAGAGCGAATCCTTCCATCTGCTCATTATAAAGGCAGCCTTAAGGTGATTAGTTCAGATATTGATGTCTACTTGGTTCTTCGATCCTAACATCAGCGTGCTTCAAGCTGATAGGTGGCTGATTGCCTTTAAGCGGAGTGGCTCCTCAAAGGTGGCAACCTGGTCCATATTTGCTCCTGTGAAAAGCTAATTGTGTATCTTATCTGCCAAAGCAATACTTATTGTGCAGGATCAGCACACCCTCTTAAAAACAGAATGGCAAACTGATCAGATTTTTTGACTTAGTCTTGTATTCTTCATATTTATTTCCTTATATTTTAATTAAAATTATCTGCAAACCCAAATTCAAGACAAAGGATATATATTCTAAATATTTAGGTGGGGATAGTAAACACAGCAAGTGAATGAGTGAGAAACGTGAACATGTGCATATATAAATAACGATGCATTCACTTCTGTCGCAGAGCTGCATGGATAACACAGGATGTCTTCTTGCATTGCATGATTGCACGTTACCTGAACACAGAAGAAACTGTAGTCAATTCAGACAGTTGTAGCCAAAGTTGTTGCCCCTATGCGAGCTACACACAGGAAGAGTCTAACTTATACTCTTGTTACCTGCTTCAGTCATGCAAGGACACAGTAATACCCAGAGGTAATATTGTTGCACCTCTCCTTAAAATTGTCTGTAAGTGTTCTTCACCCCTTCTTTTACTCCTCACTGCCTACCCTCTCTCCTGTGTTTTTGAACAGATTTACAGGAGATATAAAGCCATCTTCCTGCTGTTGTGTTTCTAATTTTTATTTACTGATGGTGACTTTTTTCACCTGTCTCTATACTCTTTGGTTTCAAATATCTCCCTTTATGGTCTTCATTTTTGTCCCTTCAGGGAAGACTGGGCACTTAAGTATATCAATCTGATGAGCAAGACTGTAAGCCTTGAGAAACGAGGAATCTTGGATACTAGTCAAAATTCTGTGGCAGTAAGTATGTGATTTCTTGCCTTTCAAGCAAAGAAAATGTGCAAAGACAATAGGTGCTAGACTATAATATACACTGATAATGAACTCTTAAGTTTTAGTTCTAGGATCTGGGTTTTTTTTTCATTTCGAAGTTTTATTTTTCCTCCTTATAGGACAGAGTGAGAGAAGAGAAAAGGAAGGAAAAAGAGCAAAATATTAAAAAAGAGCAAAGAGGGTAAGGGGGGAGTTGCTTCCAGATAGGAAAAGGTCCCAGTTAGGGGGATCTTTTCTCCTAAATTCACATAGCCCTCTGATGATAATAAGGCAGTTAGCAATGCTTATCCATTATGTCTCAATAAGTCAGGTAGGAACCAAACAAGCCAAAATACATTTTCTATATTCCTTGAATTGATTTACACTTGCGTCTTGTTTGTTGTTTTTTGAAGTCTTTACAGTGTACCTGAGGAAATGCATGTTTTATCTAATATATTATCTAGAAAGCTGTCATTCCAATGACAAATTTGTTTTAGGTTTTTTCACTTCAGACTATAGCTGTTTTGTGCATCTGTGTCCAAAGTGCATAGGCACAGCAGCACCTTACATACTAGTTATACTGAACATGATAATATCTTGACACACAGTAGTAAACAAAAAGACGTCATTAACCTTGCAGTGGTACTTAGAAAAAGATAGTACTTCTTGGTCTAACATTTGATTATGTAAACACATTTCTGACCCCTTTTTTAGGTGGTTGTTAGTGCTAAATAATTGTTTACATAGAGAGTGATTTGCACCCTTAAACTTGTTCTCAGCCACATATTTCAGTGTAAAATCTACCACGAGAACAACCCTGAAAGGTTTATAATCGTACCTATTTGAAAGCATGTGAACTGAGATACAGAAAGGTTGTGACATGCCCAAGATTATGCAAGTCAGTCTGAAGAGCAAGAACAGAACTCGACTGGTAACACAGTCAGCCCTGTTTCTCATTTTCTTCCCTGCTGTGTCCCAGCTGTCCTAATATTTGAGATAAATTGGCACCTGGAAGAAACCCAGGGAGCTCAAACTGAATGTGGATAAGATGTGGTGAAAATAAGGAAGGAAAATAGTTTGAGGAGCAAGCTGAAATTATGGCTTTATTTTCAACTGAGGAGAGTCATCTTTTGAATCTTGAAAAAATGTCTTAATTTTTCATTGATTCTTTAGGAAGCAGAACTAAGCATCTGGAGGAATACTTTTGTAAACTCTTAGCTTTGTCTTCTCTTTTTCTGACAAGACTTTCATAAAGTCCATGTCTGGAACAGCACCAAAAAGTGTCCTGAAGATTAGCAGGAAAGACAAAATCTGTCTGCTTCATGTTACGTTCCCTCTTCTCAGAGGACAGAGCTGTTTAATCATGCCTGCAGTAAGCCTCAGGAAAATGGATGCTCCACCACAGCTTCACAGGAACGCTGTTGTCATCATCTGTTTCAGGAACAGCAATGGATCCAGCAAATCATCCCTGCTTCTGGGAGGTGCCCTCCCAGTGTCTGAAAAATTTCCTTTTTTTGCAGGGGGAGTTGATCTTTGCTTGTTCCTTAATCTGCCTCCTGACCACTTTCTACCTCTGAGGGAAAGGAACTGTGTTTAATTCTCTGAGCTTTGTCTGGGAGCTCTACAGCTGCAAGCCTGCCTGGGTTAGGGTCTGCCAGTGCAGATCATAGAATCATAGAATCATAGAATGGTTTGGGTTGGAAGGGACATAAATTTACCCTTTGTCAGTTTAAAACCATTGCCCCTTTTCCTATCGCTACACTCCCTGATAAAGAGTCCCTCCCCATCTTTCCTGTAGGCTGGAAAGTACTGGAAGGCTGCTAGAAGGTCTCCCCAGAGCCTTGTCCAGGCTGAACAGCTCACACTCTCAGCCTGTCTTCATAGGAGAGGTGTTCCAGCCCTCTGATCATCTTTGTGGCCCTGTTCTGGACTCCCTCCAACAGGTCCATGTCCTTCTCATGTTGGGGTCCCCAGAGCTGGACGCAGTACTCCAGGTGGGGTCTCACCAGAGCAGAGTAGAGGAGCAGAATCACCACCCTCGACCTGCTGGCCATGCTTCTTTTGATGCAGCCCAGGATA